>LR812520.1:43205638-43650638 GCA_903798195.1 Danio kyathit | reverse complement strand
AAGCCACTTCAGATACCACATGATCAACTAGAAGTCGAGTTTTTATTTGTTGTTCCTAAAACTTGGATAGGCAACAAGACTTTTGTCAGGTAGTGTGTGTTGCTTCTGCTCACCAAGGCTGTTTATTTGTTCAGTGTTAAAAAATGATCTTTCTAATTTGCTGATTTGCCATTCTGTTATGATTAACTATAATTAGTACTAATTCAAATAATAGTTGTGAAATAAATAAAATCTGCTTCATGTTTTTGAGTAAACTGACAATTCTTTTTAGAAATTAGATATTTTAGAAATGAGTTGAAATGTCAAATTGAGTTAATTCATTACATTATACAATTTTAAATGCATTTTCTGTCACTTTTTATTAATCTAATGTATCTGATAAAAGAAATTTAAAGACAAAAAGTTGTTTTTAGTATGCTTTTTATGATAATGCCATGATTTCACAAAAGTGTAAAGCAGCACAACTGTATTCAGTATTGAGAATCAAATAAAAAAATAATAATTCCACCTGCATCAACAGGATATACTGTATATATTATGTAACACTTTTACAGTATGTATAATTGTTTATTTTGAACCATCTTTACCCTCAAATGTATTGCAAATTTATTTGGAAAGCTAAATAAATCATAATGGAACCATTTTTTTCTCCTCATCCCACAGCGATCATGGCGTTATGTGCGTGAGACATACAGATGCAGAGCTGCTATTGTGATTCAGATTGCATGGCGAAAAACCAGGGAGAGAGCAGAGCAAGAAAAACTTAAAGCACAGGCGTACGTCAAAGTTATCTTTGGTTTGTTTTTGTTCAGGTTTTGTTCAAAAATCTTAGTCATTTGGTTGTCCTTTTTAGATTTCAGACAGATCTGAACAAGACTGAGGAAAAGAAGCCCAGCCAGCCAAAGCCATTGCCTTCACTGCCTAATGAATCCCGCACAGTTGAACCAAAGAAGACTGAGGAACCAAGACCACAGTTAAACACAGACACCAAACCTAAATTCACAACACAGCCTACTCCTGGAATCACAAAGCAACTTAGCGTTAAAGAGGACCGACTGGGTCGGGGTGATCGCATTGGCATTAAGGAAAGACATCCGTCTCCTTCAGGCCTCCCTCGGCCTGTGTCTCTACCACTGAACATGAGCCAAAGCGCCTATAATGATAGTCAACATGCTGTACAACTACAGCGGCAAAACAAGTCAAACAGGCTGAAGGAGAAGCCGGAGAAGTGGAAGGAGAGGAGCAGTGATGCCACTCGTATGGAGAACATCAGCGATGAGATACAGCGACGAAGCCAGAGGAAAATTGGTTTCATGTAAGAGTTCACTATAAGTCATGTTTTAGGATAGACTTCTTTTTTCTGATTTATTTTTGTGAACTATGTATTTAAATGAAATATGTGTCTGTTGTTCCTGGAAAAACCATCAGTATTTTATGTTCATTTTTACAGAAAATATATAAAATGTTCTTTTATGTTCATTTATATAGAATAGACTTTTTAAAATTTTTTTGTGAGTATTTTTGTATAAACTATATATTTGCCTGTTGTTCCCTGAAAATGACATCAATATTTCACTTTTTTAAAAACATTTATGTAACAGTGTTTAGTCATTTGGTCATACATTTTCACTTTGCCAGAGTTTATTTTGCAGTAATGACTGGGTGATTTTCCTGTATTTATTTGCTACTGTTTTCTATATTTTAGAAATCCTGGCATTTCTCAGTCTCTGGATAATGTGTCCAGGATGAGCTCTTCAGAGTCAGACAGCTCAGTCTCATCCTCCAGGAATGAGGTACTGTTTAAAAGCTAGTTATTGTTTGTTTGTCAAATCAAAAATGTTGTGACTACTTCAAAAATAATTTACTTTCATATTTTATCCAGAAAAACAAACATGTGTAAACGTATAATATGCTGTTCTAAAGTTTGGTGCCATTTGGAGTCATTATGTGCATATTTGTTTCAACATGGAAAAATGTAATTTATTTGAACGGTGATGTATGTCTATAGTTTGGTTAAAAAGTTAAAATCCACCAGACTTTTTATGCAGTCCACACAAATCTGCTGTTTCAGATGTAACCTTGTGTGTATTTGATAATTTACTGACAATAAGATGCTAAAGAAAACTTTAGTTTTTTTTTTTTATAACTCAACATGTGTCATTTGACACCCGTCTTTCTGTGTGAGCGCCTTAGTTGTGCATGCTCCGAAAATGCTATTTGAGGAAACAAGGCTTTTAAATGCTTGCTGCTAATAAACATTCATGATTATGAAGATCTGCAATGTCACATGAGCATGTTAGATGTGATAAAACCAAAATTGAGTTTAATGTATTGTGTATCATAGACTGTAGAGCAGGGGTGTCCAAACTCTGTCCTGCAGGGCCGGTGTCCTGGAGAGTTTATCTCCAGCTTGCTTCAACACACCTGCCAGGAAGCTCTAGTATATCTAGTAAGAGCTTGATTAGCTGGTTCAGATGTGTTTAATTAGGGTTGGAGCTAAACTCTCCAGAGCACCGGACGTCCAGGACCGAGTTTGGACACCCCTGCTGTAGATGCTCTGCATTCTTCTGAATAGGGAGCAGAGAGCAAGAGCTCATTTGCATTTAAAGAGACAAGCACAAAACCAGCATGTTTTTATTCTTTCACTAAAAATTGGGCATCTACAGCATGGTATAATAAATGATCTGGGGTGTTTTGAACTGAAAACTTACAAAAACGTTCTGTGATCATTAGATTCTTATTTTACAATTTATAAAAAGCAGAATATGTCTCATTTATGCGGTGGCTGAGAGAGCTTAATGTGCTGCAATTTAAGAAAACTGATGCAATTACACAAAACATTAGCAAATAATTCTCACAATGCAAACACATTAAGAAAGTGTACTGCAAATTCTCACAATGCAAACAAGTTAAGAAAACACACTCCAATTTCTCACAATGCATGCAAATAGCATGAAACACAATGGAAATGTTTCAGGGGAATCCAAAAATGTGACTATTTAGCTTATGATTATTTTGGATAATAATATACAACAGACAAGTGAATCATGTAATCAGGATGTTAAACTCACCTTTCAAAGATCATCTACAACTTCACTGAGTAATGGTAAGGGCACAATAAGCAAATCCCAGCCAAGTCCTGTATGTTTTTGGGTCCCCTTGAAACATTACCGATGTGTTCCGGGCTAAATGTTTGTATTGTGAGGATTTGCAACATGCTTGTTGTCAAACCTCGAAGATCTTTTCTTAATTTGCTGGTGTTTTTTGTAATTTCATGTGTTTTCTTGAATTGCAGTACCTTAAGCTCTCTCAGTCACCGTACATTTAATAATTTTATATAGCATGGACAAATAAAATGACAAAAAAATGACTTCTTTTTAGCAAATAAATGCATCCTTGACGAACAGATTGCCCTAAACCTTTGAACACTGGTGTATGTTGAGGGAATTTCATACAATAGGTGCTACATGTATTTTAAATGACTGGATCAGCAGGTACAGGTCACTCTTTTGTTCCACCTAAACTAGTTCACGTGTCATAGGTTATGGTTGACAACCGTAAGCGCCTCAAACACAAGCGTCGGCTTGCGCGTCCCCGCAGCGGGCTGAAGGTGGATCATTTGGATCTAAGTGACTCGGCGTACTGGAGTTTTCCCCTACCTCCCATAAGCCCCTCTACTCCCAACCAGTCCGGTATCCGTGTGATAGTGGAGGCTGTGGTAAAAGATGACCCATTTACAACAGCTGCTTTTGCACGCAACAGCTAACATCTAAGAATCAGCATTAGCTCAATGTGGAGACTGCTCTTTGGAAACCAGGCTCGTCCTTTTCTTGAATGTTTCAGACTGGAAGCTGGTTTCTGACCTTTTTTGTATTATTTGACACCATAGATAAACTTTGAGGATGTCACTAGTTGTGCTTATGAGTGAATGCAGTAAATTGATTGAAGAATAATATAATAATGTTATATGTTTGTTAGGTTGTAGATATGTTTTAAGGTTTTGACTCTATATACCTGAAAATGGACAATACTTTCAATGTTTTTCTGACTTCAACGATTTGTATAATTTTAGCAGTATAAACGTTATTTATCCATCTTTTATAATACTAACTGTATAAACTAATACAATAGAATTTTTGCACAGTCTATTAAACATCACATTCTATTTTATATTAACTGCACTGTAAACAATATCCGTTAATTAACATGTTCTGTATTTTGTGGTTCACATTGGCTGCATCCGAAATCACATACTTCCATACTATGTAGTATGCTAAAAACAGTATGCGAGATGAGTAGTATGTGCGAATTCATAGAATTCGAAAAACAGTACGCGAGAAGTACCCGAATGACCTACTACTTCTGGCGAGATTCTGAAAAGCACATCCGATGCTTGGTTTCCCGCACGAGAATTCATGCATGGGAGTGAACGGGTCATGACAAAATGGTGGATGTAGTACATCTGAGTTCCATTCAAACTCTATAGAGCATACTTTTCTGATGGCAAAGTAGTACATTTAAATTCAAATGCAGTACCTACTGAGTAGTAGGTGATTTTAGACACAGCCATTGCGTTTTCTGTTTATTGACAGTTGTGAATTGCATTATGGGAGTTTTATCTCTGATAAACTAAATGCTTCACTAGTATGAAAACAGTTAAACAGACCATCTGCAGCGCGAGGATAAAGAATGAGCCTCCTCCATTCTTGAGCCTCTTTACTTTCTCTTTACTTTACTTTTGCTCATTGCTTTACTCGTTTACTTTTGTGTAAAAGGAAATGGTGTTGTACCCACTCCACTGAAGACATCCATTAGCCCACATATTTTGTTTGTTAAGCTCAAAGATTTGTTTCACAATTTTTTTAAAAATTCAGTTCTAATTTTCAGCAAATGAATAAATGAACAATAATAATGAAGTGAGGTCAAACAACTGAGTTACATCCAAACACACGTCCTATTCTTATGCCCCATATGGTGATGCAGACGTCTCCAAACCCCCACGGGTGGATAAATCTAAACTTGTTTTTATTAAAACAAATATAAATATGCATATTATAAATAATGCTGCTAATAATAATAATAATAATAGCATTATACAAATGCAAATGGACATGAATAAACTGAAAAAGCCCCCCGACATGAAGAAGGCATAGAGGTATGGTTTTTATATTTATGTAAAAAATAATAATATTTATAATATTTTAATCCTTTTATTCTTTTTCATTTGTTAAGATATTTTCGATATTACTTTACATCCTGTGTGTATTAAGCAATGTGTAAGCTTTTAAGGCGCACAACTAACGTGCTCTGCACTGGACTTTTGACTGCTTTCAGCTGGTCAATTGCGCAGTCTATTTCAGTGCCTCAGAATAGCAACGTTCCAACAATGCACCTTAACACACCTCCTTTATAGACCGACACACCTATGAGTCCACACAGTGGTGCAAATGGATTCACTATTTAAACAACGTGGCACAATGCGGAAGGAAAAATTAGGGTTGCGTTGGTCTGAAAATAGCAACAAATTGCTCCAAAGTCTTGCGCCTTATTGCGCCGGGTGTATGATAGAGCCCAATATATTACTTCAAACTGTTAAAAATGTCAATACGAGTCAATTTTCAACATCCAAAGATTTTGGAAGAAATATCAAGATCCCATAATGCAATTCAAAAGAATAAATAAAGTGGGAAAAAAAACATGAATCACCAAATGCACCAAAAACTGTTTATTTTACAAATATTTTTTACAGTGCGTTTTTGTAACACTTCATAAAAAATTATTTCAAGCTTAAACAGCCTCATTATCTGCTTTTGTGGATTTTAAATTTCATATTTCATATTTATCATCTCACAAACGTGGAAACTTTGGCTCTGAAGAGCTTTACCTACTAATTTAACAATACTTGTCAGATTTCGTGCAGGTTTAACAATGCAAACTTTAGCAATCTGAAAATATTGTTAATTTCATAACTCGTAGCAAAAAAGGTCAACATGGATTTCGGGATGCCGAGTGGGAGGTGTAATACTGGTGGTGGCACTAATTGAAGGAAATAAGCCCAATCAATCTGCCATATTACTGAACTTCATGGTTACAGGACATTCTTGGCTAAACAGTTGTCACTTAAACTGCGTCTGCTTAAATGTTGTCTTGCTTTTTCTTGAGCTGTATGTGCTTGGTCTGCTGATCTGAATGCATGGTGGGATTATGGGTTAAAGTGTGTTACACTATATGCTGTCAGAGCTTATTACATTAAAGTATGTGCATTTGTGATTGGAATGATTGTCAAAAGTTCAGGATTTTGCTCAGTTTATTTTATCTTTAGTCTCATGATAATCATTTTGAGTATCTTAAAATCTTTGGCCTTTCAGATGCAGTCGTCTGTAGAATCCGATGGGTGTTTTCCATTCTCCAATAGATCACCAAGTGAGGACGTAATTGCACCATCCATTACACCAGAAAGGTGATCACTCGTGTTACTATTTTAGCATTTATCTGGAATAGCACAGCTAATGCCATTTCTTTTTATTTTATTTTATATATGTAGTTTATATTTAATAAAATAATGTTCTTGTTCTCTAGGAAAGGATTCCTAAAGTTTTTTAGGAAGCGCTCTACACCCCAGGATGGGAATATTACTTTGGTGAAGACCTTGGCAGAAAAAGAGGAACTAGGTTACTAACAATTCAATAATCATTTCAGGTTCTGTCTAGAAAATTTTGGAAAGCAATATGGATGGAATCTTTTTGTGAATATTTGTGTACTCTAGAAGAAAATTAAAATGAAAACCACATGAACAATTTCATTATAAAACACTGTTCGCAAAATATCTGCCAAAATTGAAAATGAAATTAAATTTATTTCATTTTCATTTTCACTGTGACAACACATCGTCCCTGTCAAATTGATAATTAAAATAAAGTTGTCGATTTACCATTTCATTTTCACTGCATTTCTGCATCAAGAATGCCAATATTAAAATGAAAAGCCAAACTGAAAAATAAAATACAAACACAATTTTTACAAAGCTGTGTTAAAGCTCTGCGTACCCGGTACCAGGTCCGTGACATCATTTACTTCCGAATTCTTTAAATTTTAAAGGTTCGTACTGGCCCAATACCCCATAAATGGTTTCGTTATCTCATCAGTTGGAATAGAATAACTTTTGCATAAATTATGATAGAGACATTTTTCTAGAGACATTAATTACAGCAACCTAGACCACACAGAACCTAAAAGGTACACTTTCAAATTTGAGTTTTACAAAAAACTCAAACTTTTTTTTTTTTCACTTTTTTGTAGTTGTTTATTATAACACAGACAACATATACAATTATTTTTATCACTTTCAACAGTGTTTTATGAACATTCAAAGTGTTTTCTTCAAAATGATACCAAACTTTTGCATTTACACCTCTGCATGTGGATTTGGAAAGCTTTTCAATTTGGGTAGGCAAAATCCAGGCAGAAACCCCAAAATAGCACTTGACTTTAAGAGGTTAATGTTCACACTATAATAGTGGCACAATTCAAATTAAAATGTACATTTAAGTTTTTCTTTTATTGACACTTTTATTTCAGTTTTCATTTTCAATGTCAACCTGTATGCAAAGCCTATGCTTAAACAATTTCATTTTATTTTCAGTTTTGGCAGATATTTGCGAACTGTGTTTAATGAAATTGTTAATCTTGTTAATCTCTTTCATTTTAGTTTCCAGTGTTTATTTGATTTGTTTAAAATTGGCAGGAATTACCTTTTATAGTGTACACTAGTGATCAAATTTAAAGAATATATTTTTGTATCAATAATAATAATATAGGACAGTTTATATATAATGTGTATATATAAATATAATTTCTCAAGGTTAAAGCAGTCGAAATGAGTATAAAAAGCTCAGGTGCAGTATGTTAGAATTATTTCAGCATATCTACTTAATAATTCCTTACATTTATATAGCGCTTTTCTGGACACTTTAAGCGCTTTACACATTGGGGGGAATCTCAGCATCCATCACCAGTGTGCAGCATCCACCTGGAGGACGCAATGGCAGCCATAATGCGCCAGACCACACACCACACACCAGCTGATTGGTGGAGAGGAGACAGAGTGATGATATGGGGATGGTTAGGAGGCCATGATGGACAGAGACCAGCGGGCAAATTTGGCCAGATTGCCTGGGGTTAAACCCCTACTCTTTTTTTGAAAGGACATTCTGGGATTTTTAACGACCACAGAGAGAGTCAGGACCTCGGTTTAACGTCTTATCTGAAAGACGGCACTCACTGAGCAGTATAGAGTCCCCTTCACTATACTGGGGCGTTAGGACCCACACAGACCACGGGTTGAGTGCCCCCTGCTGGCCTCACTAACACCACTTCCCACAGCAACCTTTCCCATGTGGTATCCCATTCAGGTACTGGGCGCAGCTCTGCTTAGCTTCAGTGGACGACCATGTGAGAGTTGCAGAGAGCTAATGTAATGTGGTAATTTCACAGTACATTACTAATCTCTCTCATTCTTTTACACTCTTCTCCCAGTCTCTTTTACGTTTCACTGACGGTAGTGGTTTCTTACTTTAGCACCAAGAGATTTTCAAGACTTTTCGATTTTTTTGGTTCTGTCCGTGATTTCTTCCTATGGCTGAATGGGCCATCTCTTTGAACTACATCTGGACAGCCTGCTGCCTCTTTAGAAAAACCGTTCATCGTTTTGCGAAGTCAGTTAAAAAAAATCTGTAAAATTAAACTGCCAGTTACATCAGGAAAGACATTTAATGAAAGGAATTAGCAGAGAGCTGCATCAAAAACTGGGCTGATCTGAAAGTGATTTCTTATTTTGATCAATGTTAATTTTTAAATGTCCCATTTTTTTTTCATAATATATGAAACAGATGAAATGTGCTTAAACAACTACTTTCTTTCTCTAGTTAGGATAACTTTGCACAGAACTAAGCAGTGCAATCTTAAAAAATAAGAAATTGTAGGCTGTTCTTTAAGTTTGATTTCTAGTGTATTGTGAAGACACTGGCAGAGAGAGAAGCACTAGATTGAATTATTGATTGAAGCCCATTCTGTAATATTTATGTAAATAATATTTAAATAATTTATACATCTATCAATTATTATCAAATATGGAGCATGGAGTAAATATTTAATGTTACAATGTCTCCTTCTTTTCCGTCTTTCTCTGTGGGCCAAAAGCCAGTGGATATCAGTCTTATTCTCCACGTGCCAAAAACTCAGGCACATATCCTGGAGCCCATCGCAACCCCACCATTAAAATCAGCAGAGCTACTCGTACTCAGGTGCAGTGGAATGCTTCGCTGGACAGAGAGATCACTAACACCAACGAACTTCGCCACCTGGATGAGTTCCTAGGAAATCAGGTTTGTGTTTATGTTCTTTCTGAAAGGCAAAGCTGAAGTTCCAGTCCTGGGTGTTAGAAGTGAAGCTTCTGTTCATTGCTCATATCACTCAATCTGTGGTGTGATGTTGAATCTAGATGAACGATCTAAGCACACGCTCAAAGGAGCTCTCAGAGACGGAAAAAATCTTCTTCACAGCCACCACGCAGTTCAGAGAGACCATCAAAAGCATGTACTCCATCTCTGTACGTTTTTCCATGCTCATCTCTCACATATTTTCAGAAGGTAATCTTCAAACTGATAGCAGTTGTTGATAATAATCTGTTTTCTTATATCCAAAAGAATCCCAATATTGGCTATAAAGTCCTGATGTCTGGTTACCAGAAAAAGGTGGACAGTCTCGCAGGGAAGAAGAAAGCATCCGAGGTGCCGCTGGTGGTAAATCTTTTCCAATCAGTTCTGGATGGATTTATCAGGGGCGAGCTAAAACGAATAGACGCAGAGCCTTGTAAGGTAAATAAACATGAACTGTAATGATGCCCTTTGAAGTTTTGTTCTGCACAGATATGTTTTTGAGATAGAAGACAAATTATCATTAAATCTGGGCCTGCAGATTATTAGATTTTCACAGAAATGTATCATATTTTAATTGCTTTTAACCGAGTGTATTACTCTTAAGCAACAGATTTGATTACATGTTTATCAATTTCTCACAAGTCTGCTATTTTTCATTTGTTATTCATCATTCTAGTTTAGCGATATTAGGATTATTTTTAAAGATGTCTCTTTATTATTATTATTGTTGTTATTAAGGCTACATTTATTGTTTAAAAATAAAATTAAGCATTAATAATGTTATACATTTTGTAAATATTTGAACACAGAATTTTCTGCTGCCATTACTTTAGTTTTTAGGGTCATATGCCCCATTAAAAAACTGATCTGGTGCAGAGCCTTGTAAGGTAACTTAACTTGAACTGCAATGATACCCTTTGAAGTTTTGTTATGCTCAGATATGTTTTTGAGATAGAAGACAAATTATCATTAAATCTGGGCCTGCAGATTAGTGGATTTCGACAGAATTGTATCATATTTAACTGCACTTAACCGAGTATATTACTCTTAAGCAACAGATTTGATCTTTTATCTATTTCACACAAGTCTGCTATTATTATTCTCTTTATTATTATTATGAATTTTTTATTAAGGCAAAATTTATTTTGTTTAAATTAAAATTGATTTATGTTATGTTTTTTAACCATTTGAACACAGAATTTTCTGCTGCCATTACTTCAGTTTTTAGGGTCATATGCCCCATTTAAAAAAAAAATAATAGTCTAATCTGGTACAGAGCCTTGTAAAATAACTTAACTTGAACTGTAATGATGCTCTTTGAAGTTTTGTTGTCAGATAGGCACATAGATAAACATACAGAAGACCATTTATTGTTAATTAACTGATTTCCACAGAATTGTATCATATATTATTTGTATTTAACCAGTGAGTGTGTTACTCTTAAACAACAGATTTGATCATATTTATATAAATTTCATACAAGTCTGCTATTTTTCATTTGTTAGGCACCATTCTAATTTAGTGTTGGTAGGATTATTTTTGAATGTCTCTTAAGATAACCAAAGCTAAAATTATTATATATTATTTATATATTATACATTTATTTAAAATACAATAAAGCATTAATTATGTTATATTTTTACAATTATTTTAACACTGAATTTTCTGCTGCCATTACTTCAGATTTCAGGGTCATATGTCCCATGGAAAATAACAACAACATTCTAATTATTATTATTCATTCATCATTCATTCATTTTCTTTTCGGCTTAGTCCCTTTATTAATCCGGGGTTGCCACAGCGGAATGAACTGCCAACTTATCCAGCATGTTGTTACGCAGCAGATGCCCTTCCAGCTGCAACCCATCTCTGGAAAACATCCATACACACTCATTCACACTCATACACTAATTTAGCCTAATTTAGACAATTTAGCCTACCCAATTCACCTATACTGTATGTCTTTGGATTGTGGGGGAAACCGGAGCACCCAGAGAAAACCCACGCAAATGCAGGGAGAATTATTATTATTATTATTATTATTATAACCTTCATTTTACCAGGAAACATTGAGATTAAAAAAATCTCTTTTACAAGAGTGTCCTGGCCAAGATTACGCAGAACACGTCACATGGGTCGACAGACGGCAAACACAAAACAATTAACAGTTAAAATGAATCACACATTTTGTGACCGAAGACCATAGCTAAGGACAGGTTTCTTACTAATGTAATTCTGGAGATATGATGGGAGTAAAAAGATTTGTAAACAAAGATATGCCAATGCTTTTGAGCCTACGAATGGACAAAGCAGACCAACGTACCCTAGTGTACAACACTCAATGATGAGTAAGGGATTTAAAATTAGTGCACCATGGTAAACAGTATCCAATGCATGCAGACTCTGAGACGAAGCATGCATCTAGATAACATCACTGTAGTCAAATATCGACAACTGTTGAATCTACATCTTTTGTAATGTAAAAGTTCTAACTCTCTTTAGTGTCACTTTTGATTAATTTATTGTGTCCTTGCATAAATCTTTCATCAAATCTTACTGACCTCAAACTTTTGTAAATGGTGAGTTTAAGAAAGTATGAAATGACATTCAGATTTGATCCTGGGTGAGTTGTCAGTCATTTATGAATTCATCTTACATGCCCCACTGTCTGTTTTTCAGGTTAAAGTACGAAATAGAAGAAAATCCAAAAGAGAGGCACATGTAAGTTATTTTCACAATGCAAAAGCACATTTCTATTCATATTATATGAGCTGAGAGTATTTATTTGCACCTCTTCTCACCTCTTTTTTCTTTTTCTGTAAGCCTGACAGCCCAATGGGACACTCATTTAGCACATACCAGGTGACTATTATGCAATCATGTGACCAGTGCACCTCATACATATGGGGAATGGAAAAGGCCTTCATGTGCAGCTGTAAGTATCTACAATCCTTTTCACAGACCAGACCAGTGCAAGCTGACAAAGGTTTTGTGATGCTTAATTTAGCATTTTTTGTTTCAGCTTGCAAAATGGTGTGTCATAAGAAGTGTCTGAGCAAGATAACAATAAATTGTACAGCTCACTATGGCAGAAAGGTGAGCACTGCTGCCATATTACACTACATAGTTTTGATAGATTGCATACAGCTGAAGTCAGAATTATTAGCTCTCCTGAATTGAGTATTTTATAATTATATTATTATGTTATAAAATATCTAATTATATTATAAAATATCATAAATATTATAAGAAATACTGTGAAAAATTCCTTGCTCTGTTAAACATTATTTGGGAAATATTTGAAAAAAAAATAAAAAATCACAGGAGGGCTAATAATTTTGACTTCAACTGCATATAGTAAACATTCTGTGTACTCAACCATACTGATATAATAATACGACCAGTTACAGAAGATTAATCTCTGTAATGAAAGATGTGGTAAATAATTAGTCTATTTGTACATTTTCGTCATTCAGAAAGAAGGTGAGCACACCGTCCACTTTGGCGTTCCTGTCTGTGCCCTTGTCCACACAGCAGACTCTGTGCCCTTCGTCTTAGAGAACATGCTAGTACATGTTGAAATGAATGGACTGTACACAGAGGGCATCTACCGCAAATCTGGCGCCGCATGCCGAGCCAAAGAGCTTCACCAAAAACTAGAGAAAGGTAAAAGTGAGATTTGTGACATGTCTATTTTAATTACTGTATGCTTTTTTTAGATGTTACCTTTCATATAGTGTTGTAAGGCTTGAAGCTTATGCTGCTATTCTGAACCAATAATCAGAAACAGAAAGCAGTTGAAGGATGGCGTGTTTAAATCAATTATTTATTTGACTCCATTGTAATTAATCTGACTCCATTAAAGTTGTTATTATAATTGGAAAAGAGAGAGAATCATACCTTAAAACAGGCAAAGTTGTTTATTAAGTTACATGTTTAAATATACAGACAGTAGAAGGAAACAAACTAACATACTGAATAGAGAAACTTAGCTGTAACATATGAACTGCTGTGTAACAAAGACAGTGAAACTGCCTTTGTTAGCATATGAGGCTACGCACTGGTGTGCGGGAGAAGCAGAGTAAATGCCATTCTCCCCAATAAACAGTTACCTTTCAATATTATACCCTAAGCAAATCAATGTGAAACATGAGTGAAAACCAACCCCCAAAACCAGCTGAACATCAAAGCAAAGTTGAGGAGATAAAGTGGGGGAGAAGTACATTAACATACTCTTCTCAGGCCATGACTTAACAAAAGTAAATATAATGTATATTGAAATACATCAATGTCTCTGATGATTTCATCACTACAATGTTTAAGTCATAAACTGTCAAATGACACCAAACATGACAAAGTTACGTATATAAAGGAAGATTACAAGGAGATGAATTGTATATGGTGAAAAGCACATGGTTACTGTAAGCAAATGGCAGAGATGTGTATTGGACCTGTGATAAACTATTCCACGCCAGGAGGACCCATCATGTGCTTGGAATGTCTCTGTAGTCCTTCAACAACATAAAAGAAACAGTATATCATATTTTCTCAGCTTACAGTGTGTAATCTAGCAGAACATAAAGTAAATGTAGCTTACCTAAACATTTTTTAAAGGGATACTTCACCCAAAAATGTTAATTCAGTCCTTATTTATGCATCCTTGTTTTAAACTTGTTTGACTTTCTTTTTTCTGTTGAACACAAAGGAAAATATTTTTCAAAGAAATCTGATAACCTGCAACTATTGACTTCCATAGTATTTGTTTTGCCTACTATGTAAGTCAATGGTTTCTAGGTTTTCTTCAAAGTATTTTATTTTCTGTTCAACAGAAGAAAGAAACTCATTAGCCACTTGAGGGAGAGTAAAGACAAGAAAGAACTATAACTTTAACCACAAAAGATCATCTGCACTAGCTCTGAGATTCAAGATTTTCTTTTAAAAAGTATATACATTATAATTTTAATTATAAAATATTATAAAATATATATAATTATAAAATTATAAAGGATAAAGGAGAAACTCTCAACTGGGGGTCATCAAGAGCTCTTGAAAATGCACTGATATTGCAGATTTGAAGTTCATCAAGAAAGAAGTCCACTATATGAAGTAAAATCAGGCATGTTTTCCTCAAACTTGGTTAGTTTATTTATATTCAGGCCCGGATTAAGAATTCAGAGGCCCCTGGGCACATTGTTTACCTGGCCACACCCCTGTAGTTGAATTAAAAAATACAAATAATATCATATTTTTTATAAAATGAATCTATAATGTATTGCCCTCATTTTTAAAATAAATGCTATATAGTACATATATTTATAGTCTACATAGATTTACTTTATTTTCAAGCATTTAAAGCACACTTTTGAAAATTAATGGTTTTTTATATACTTGTTCAAGTTCACTGAAGCAGTACTAATATATATTTTAGGGTATTTTTAATGTATAACTTCAACAAACTTATTATGCATATGATTTGGAAATTATGAAAAAATGTGTGCTTTTTATTGATTATACATGATGTTATTTTCTGACCATTTAAATATAAAGATAATAATAATTATATAAAGTGGCGACAATTTGCTAAGAGGAAAATATATAGTTGTGTAAGCATTATGTGCCTTTTTACAGAGAGGGAGGCACCTTTATTAAGGCATGTGCGATTTATTAAATGTTCTTCAAACGGAGCTATAAAGTCGAAGAATAGAAGCAGGGCGACTAACATTGTAAATACAAATTAATTATATTAAGATGTTGCTAACATTTAACACCAGGTGGAAAAATAACTTTATAGAATATTTAAAATAACTATTTAGATGCTGTTTATACACATATGAAATAGACTAAACCTTATTAAATGCCCACAGGTCACTTGTGACTTTTTCATTATTTTAATTTTTAAATAAAATATTTCTTCTCCATTAAAAGTAATGTATTTCCAATCTAATGGGGGAATAAAGAAAAATTAGTTCATCAGATGCTGGATTTGAACTGTTTGATGATCGATCGCGCTCTTTAGTTATGTTGTCTCTGTCAGTCAGTGGTGGGTGGAAATCGCTCAAATAACTTATTCCAATGAGATGCGCTTTTTGCACTTAGCCTAAATAGACACTCCAAAATCTGCATTTTTTCCCCCTCGCAGGGGCCCCAAGTATGCACGGGCCCCTAGGCCTATGCCCAAAATGCCCATTGTTTAATCTCACATTTTTTACAACACATCGTTGTCCAAAGTGCTGAACACAATCAATACTAATTAAAATAACATGTCCTACAGCACATACACATGACAATTAAAGCATAAGACAAACCCCTCAACATTAAAAAGGCTCAAATGCTAAGGAACAAAGATGCAGTTTCAGAAGGTTTTTAAAAACAGATAAAGTTGGAGCATGTCTAATATGGGGTGGAAGCTGGTTCCAGTATTTTGTGGCGATAACAGCAAAAGCCTGATCCCCACTTCGCTTACACCGGGACCTTGGTGCAGTAAGAATAAACTGATCAGAAGACCTTAGTGACCTACCAGGATTATATACATGTAGGAGATCCAATAAATAAGATGGTACCGGACCATTTAGGGATTTATAAACAAATATTAATCATTTAAAATCAATCCATGACCTAACAGGCAGCCTGCCCAGAGAGGAAAGAACTGGTGGATATGTGTTCATGCGACATATGTGACATGTGAGTCCCTGTCAAAAGTCCGACAGCCGGGTTTTAGACTAATTGCAGTCTATTCAGGGCAACTTAAATGTCTATTCAGAAACTTAATTACATTTTAGCTGATTAAAGATAGGAATGAACATCTGATTGACCAAGGGTTAAATAAATGATCAGGACAGTCGTCATTATTGCTTTATAGAGATGAGCTTTATATAATGTAGATTCTGTCAAAGCCGCTTTAGATAGATCAGGGGGAAAAATCCAAAGCCATAACACTATTTCACTTTTTGGGACAATATTCAGCATGTCAGGCAAGTGAACCCATCTTTTAAGCAAAAGCACAGCATTGATGCTGAAATGAAAAGAAAGACATAAATACAGAGTTTAGTACAGGGGTGGGCAAACTCGGTCCTGGAGGGCCGGTGTCCTGCACAGTTTTGCTCCAACACTAATCAAACACACCTGAATCAATGTCTTCAAGATCACTAGAAATCTATAAGCAGGTGTGTTTGATTAGAGTTGGAGCTAAATTGTGCAGGACACCGGCCCTCCAGGACCGAGTTGCCAACCCCTGGTTTAGAACCTTGAATGAATGTAAATATTTTGAACTATAGGAGATCTCCTCCAAAATGTAGAAAAATAGCATAACAGTTGCCCTTATTGCATTAAAGCTTTTGTTTTTTTCCCTTCAGATCCACACACTGTCAGTCTTGACACTTACCCCATCCACACTGTCACCGGCCTGGTCAAACAGTGGTTACGGGAATTACCCGACCCACTTATGACATACAGTCTCTACAATGACTTCCTGTATGCTGTGGGTAGGTCTTGACCACATGCACTTTTGGATGCGAGGACTAAATATAAATGCCACACATGTTATGTTACAAATAATAAAAAATTCCGTTCCAGATTTGCCAGAAACGTCCGAGCGGTTGCGAGCGGTGTATCGAAAATTAGAAGAACTACCTTCCTCAAACATCTCTACGCTCGAGAGGCTTATTTTTCATCTTGTGAAGTAATTATTGCATGACTGGCATGTTATTATTAATATTAGGCATCTGGTGCATTGCCTAATTTCTTCTTTCTATTTAGAGTGGCAAAAGAGGAAGAGCACAATAGAATGTCAGCTGACTCCTTGGCTATCGTGTTTGCACCCTGCATTCTGCGCTGTCCGGATTCATCTGACCCTCTCCTTAGTATGAAAGATATAAACAAGACCACCCTGTGAGAATCCTTTTTGTTTATTTGCCTTTTTTCCATGACTAGCTTGGTTTTTCTTATTGTGGTTTCTTGTGGTTGATGGTGTAATGAGTCTAAAAACAGATAATGTCACTGTTTAAGGCACATGTGACAAAACTTTCTTTGACTACATTTGAACTTTGTGACCTCACGTATTTTCTTATGGTTAACATTTGCGTGCAGTTGTGTGGAAATTCTGATTAAGGAGCAAATAAGGCGCTATAATCAGAAAATGGAAGAAATTCAGCAGCTGGAAAGTGCAGAAGCAAAGGCCGTTAAACAGCTCCAGCTCAGGAGACAGAACACGGTAAGAGAAGCCTCATATAATAGGTTGCAAAATAAACTGCTGTTCAGTTCTGCTTTGTTTTTATGGAACGTTAATGAAAAAGTCCTAATAAAGATTGCTATGTTAAGAAATATTAAAGTAAATGCTGTACTGTTAATCTTGCAGTTGGTCAAAAATGTCCTGAAAACAAAAATGCATTATTCACAATGCACCATATGTTCCTTGAGCACCAAATAAGCATATTAGAATGCCATTATAGTTTACCTCTGTTTTATTGAAGCATATTAGTCAGAGAGTTACAGTAATAAATACAAAGAATAACAAAACATCGGCTGTTCCAATCTATTGGTTAATTAGTTTACATTGTTCTTTCTCTTTGAATTAAACAATACAATTATATATTCTTGCATAAAGAACCAAAAAAAAAACACAAAACACACAAAAATAAATAAAGAAGTAAATAAATTTATATTTATATATATATATATATATATATATATATATATATATATATATATATATATATATATATATATATATATATATATATATATATATGTATATATATATATATATATATATATATGTATATATATATATATATATATATATATATATATATATATATATATATATATATATATATATATATATATATATATATATATATATATATATATATATATATATATATATATATATATATATATATATATATATATATATATATATAAATTAATGCCCAAAAAGTGCTTAGTGCGGAAAAGTAAGAAAAGAGTGGCCGGAGCTTGTTGACACAGATTACAAATTGGATCAAAACTAGGGTTAATTTTAGATATTTTTGCCTTAGTTCAATATACTCTATGCAACAACTTGAGTTAGGGAATGGCGAGCACAAATAGAAGAGGTTTGTACACGAGACTTTGAACCATTCCTTGTCTCATTTCCAGCTCTGCTTTATTTTTAAAAAGGATAAAGAACCAAAACTGTCTAATAAACGAAAAAAATTGTTTTATAAATTTTACCTTGTACCTTTACAGAGTTTTATGTCTAAAACCTGATCAATTTCTTGTTTGAGAGGTGCATGGGGAGTCAAAAATGAGTTTTGGAAAGGTTAAATTTAAGATAAATAAGAAAATGTAACAAATGTGTCATCACAAAAAAGTTCATTGATACTTACAAAAGTCCCTCCTAAACCATAATACAAAAGATTGGTCTGAGATAGAGGGCAGGAAAGAAGGGATTTTAAATATAGGAGACTGGCTTGACATTGTTTGAAAACCAAAATGTTTTCTGAATTGTAACCAAATTCTAAGAGTATCAAGTACTATATGAAGTATCAAGGGTTAAAGGAGTTGTTTGATGTCTTTAATAGTAATGAAGAAAATAGTAACGCATGCAAAGATACTAGGATACAAGAATTGCATTCCATTTCAACCCATGCTGGAACCCAGAGGCAGAATCCGTAGTGTGACTGGCTCCAATATAAAATACTTTGAATGTTAGTCGCCCAATAGTAGACTAAGAAGTAAGGAAGTGCAAAACCATCTAATCTTTTGGGTTGTTGAAGAAAAGATTTCTGCATTCTTATTGGTCCACCGTTCCAAATAAAAACAGAAATCACTTGATCAAAGGATCTAAAATGTCTTTAGTATGAAAATTGGAATACTTTGAAATAGGAAAAGAAATTTAGGAAGAATATTTATTTTTATTTTATTCATTCTGCCTACAAGAGAAAGTGAGAGAGCTTTCTGTTTAGCAAGTTTTAGAATGTTTATATGTTAGGAATTTAATCTTTCATCAGAATGAAAATACTTAATGAGTCTGGTTAATAAAATAATGTTTCATGAAATATTTTGTGTGGCAGTGTTTTTATGAAAGCAATAAACCACTTAAAGATATGCTTTCAATATTTTCTGAACTTTTTGTCTGTTATATAGACTTGTTCTGGGTATTTTAGATACCCTGTGGTGCTGTCCCTGATGGATTCGCAGTGTAACAATGCCTTTGTACCTTATTGCTTAAAATAAATGTGTGCAAGTGCATACAATGTTTAAATATTAAAACATTAAAGGCACAGTTCAACCCATTATTAAAACTTACTCGCATTCAGGTGGTTTTTAACTTTTATTGATTTCTATTTTTTATTGAACATGAAACAAAATATTCTTAATAATGTTGGGAGATTGCAGCCATTGACATCCAAGGAACAAAGTATACAATACTTTTGACAAATACTTTGTCAACAGAAGAAAGAAACTTGGGTGTGGAACAAGTGGGGAATGAGTAAACCATTTTGGGGTGAATTATCCCTTTAAGTTGCTGGCTGCAGTTCACTAATCAGCCACAGGTGGTGCTAGTAGTTTTTTATTTCATAATCTAACGAACCTCTAACTTCGTTTAGAAGTAAAGCTTGCAAAATGCATCTCGTAACTCTGATTTTACACTTTTCACCAGATACGGACGAAATTAGATTCAGATACTTCCTCAGAGGACAGAGCTGAACTTGAAATTGAAAAGAACCTGCTTAAGCAGATCAAGTCCATTAAGAAGGAGAAGTGAGTTACACGTTTAACTTTTTTTCCTTAATTGCTTTTCCTGCAGAACAAAAAAACTAGTGAAATACTATCATTTTATGTTTTGATTTCATATGTTCAAACCTCTGTAATGTTCTCTAAAATACTGAATTAGCTGGTACTGATGTTAAGAATGTTGTGATTTAGGAACATTTTGGCCTACACACTGCCTGAGTTTGACCAGGACAGCTCTGATGCGGAGAACATTGACTCTGAATCATTAGTCAGCTCTGAAAGTCTACTAGAAGATCATTTTTCGAGTTTGGGCTTGGAAGGTCAGTACTGAGGTACAGAGCATTTTAAATTCAATATCCCCGGACGCCCTGCATGCTCGGTGATAGAGAGGGCTTGGATTTGCTGCTACTGCGGTGAGCTGTTTATTGTGCTTGAGTTGGGTTTTTTAACCTGCTGTGCCTATAACCATGAGTTTGCTCTGCTGTTTTCACATTAAATATAAAAAATGTTTGCATATATATATTTTATTACATGATATTTAAATGTATTTCAGTGCTTCCCACAGGTTTGAAATATACTTGCAGTGGTAGCCAGATTGAAACACACCTTTTACCCACAGCACATAAGCGGTCAAATACAGGTGTTAACACTTCAATATGTTCCCTCTGCCGTCGTGCTTGCTGTCATCGCGTAAAAATTCGATTTTTAACTATATTTTTATTTATTATGACACTGTTACACTATTTTATTTAAAGGCTGTTGAAATAAAAAAACGAAATCCACTACTTCTCCTACTTTAATGCTATTTAGGAGTCATGTACACCCATTGACAAGGAAAAGGGGATCTCTCTTTCTCTTTCTGTCAAAGCATTTTAGATATGTATAAAGTATGTAATATATTAATCAAATTAATTATACAGGAAATGAGAAATAAATGACAGAAAAAGGAATAAAAACAGTGCTAAAAAGTATAATAATTACAAGAATAAAAATGTAGATTATTTAAATAAGGCAAATTAGTTTATAAGTTGGATGGGATGAGAATCAGCACCTCCAAGTCCGAGGCCATGGTGCTTCACTGGAAAAAGGTGGTTTGCCATCTCCAGGTTGGAGGAAAGTCCTTACCCCAGGTGGGGGAGTTCAAGTATCTTGGGGTTTTGTTCACGAGTGAGGAAAGGATGGAACGTCAGATTGACAGGCGGATTGGTGTAGCGGCAGCAGTTATGCGGTCGATGTTCCGGTCTGTTGTGGTCAAGAAGGAGCTGGGCCGAAAGGCAAAGCTCTCGATTTACCGGTCAATCTACGTTTTTTACTCTCACCTATGGTCATGTTTGGGTCATGACCGAAAGGACAAGATCTCGGATACAAGCGGCTGAAATGAGTTTCCTTCGCAGGGTGAGGAGCTCTGTCACCCGGGAGGAGCTCAAAGTAGAGCCGCTGCTCCTCCACATCGAGAGAAGTCAGCTGAGGTGGCTCAGGCATCTGATTCGAATGCCTCCTGGACGCCTACCTTGGGAGGTGTTCCAGGCATGTCCCACCAGGAGAAGGCCTTGAGGAAGACCCAGGACACGCTGGAGGGACTATGTCTCTCGGCTGGCCTGGGAACGCCTCAAGATCCCCTGGAGGAGCTGGAGGAAGTGTCTGGGGAGAGGGAAGTCTGAGGTTCTTGCCTAAGACTGCTGCCCCGGTGACCTAGCGCCGAAAAAGTGGACAAAAATGAGATGAGATGGGATGAAATTAGTTGATTAATCATTTCTAATGGTGTACAAATGTTTTGCAGCCAGTATATATGTAATTTCGGCCTCTCAGAGTATAAACTTTTTTTCTGAGTCGTTTATTAAAGTCAGTTGTGAAGCCAAGCGAAAATATGCTGAAATAAAAAGGTATTGCAAAACGCATACGATTAACAATTAACGATTATCAATTTTAGAAAATAAAAGCAAAAATTCTGGACATTTTAGGATATTTAGAAACTTCGCACGTTTTTTTTTTTTTTAATGCCCAAAAGGCGCATCTCTGTGGCCCTTCGCAGCATGTGAGATTGTCTGTGGTAGTGTTGACAGGTCTGGCACACACACAACGAACAGTACAAAACGTGTAGGACAAGAGAAGATTTTCCACTGGTTAATTATTCACGAATGATCACCAAATATACTTGTGCGGCCATTAATATACAAGGGCGGCCCGCCCAAATAAAGTATGTGTGGGAAGCACTGCATTTAGTCTCCAGTGGTTAATCCAATGCATCTTTTTCAGCGAATGATGCCTTGAAGTGCTCTAAGCCAGAGAAACCTGCTAAACCTCCTGATTCAACACATGACACCAAAATGGGGATCAAACAGCCAACTGAGGGCCGAAGCCAAAATCGCTCTGCCTCACGCAGAGATGGAGTCCAGTCTGTGTGTGTCATTCAGAAGCAAAACATCCCAGAGTCTGCTGTTTCTACAGGCAATCAGGCCAAGAGACGATTTTCCGACCTTGACATTCCTTTTATAGATGAGGAAGATTGACCTCTGGCAACACCACACAGAACACAATCTGAAATCTATAATCTATATGCAAATATTTGTGTTCATGCAACTGTCAGCATTCTGTTTCTGATCTTATAAACACCCAGTTTGAGGAATGAGTCAAATGCTGTATTCATGTCTTAGAGCAGGGGTGTCAAACTCAATTCCTGGAGTGCCGCAGCTCTGCAAAGTTTAGCTTTAACCCTAATTAAACACACCGGATGAAACTAATTGAGTCCTTCAGGCTTGTTTGAAACCTATGGGTAAGCGTGTTGAAGCAGGGTTGGAACTAAACCGTGCAGACCTGCGGCCCTCCAGGAACTGAGTTTGACACCCGTGTCTAAGAGCATGGATGTCAAACTAAATTTCTGGGGCGTTCTGTTCAGTTCCAGCCCTGCTTCAACACACCTGTCTGTAAGTATCAAACAAGACTAGAGCACTCAATTAGTTTGATCAGGTGTGTTTAATTTGAGTTGGAACTAAACTAAACTAAATTACATTCAGGAACTAAACTAATCATTTTTTTAAAAGTACATTTAAAGACAATATTGTTTTGTATGATGTGTTGCTAGCATTATTTAAACATTGCTTTGTGATCTTTTCAAACTTTTGGTTGTTTCAAACTGAGCCTATAATTGTATTTATAGGTGCATGTTAGAGTTCAATCTTTTTAAAATCAGGAAATTGTAGAAAACTCCTCTTCATAACCACCACATTGATTGTTTTATGTGAAACTGCTGTATGTGGTGTAAATAGTTCTGAAAATTCAGTGCGTTCTCAGTGAAACAGTCGTATGTGAATATTTTTATATTGTCTTTTTTTTATCAGGAAATGTGATGTTGGTAATCATATGATCACTTCCTAGTGCACTGCTCCAAGATGTGACATATTTTTGTTGTTTTTAAAATCTAATGTTGAATGCTGACAATCTCCTCAGTCAACTTGTGTCATAAAATGTTCTGTACGTTTTATTATTATACTATACGTATTAATTATATTATGTGTGGGCCATAGAGATAGCGAGGAGAAATGGTTACAACAGGTGTTGAAACTAGTCAGTCGGTGATGTAGATTGTAAATATGATAACGTTTTAAGACACCTGTAATCTGGACTCTAATGTCAATTTTATGTGAAAATATAAAACTGATTTATAATTTTACTGTCATCATTTAAGATATCTAATATAAAGTTTATCCAATATAAACGTTTGTGAATGTGTCATTTGTTTTAAATAACATCCCAGACTCAGTCTGTGAGGATAACACAATAAAAACAGCACAACAGTCAGCACTTTACAAGACAGAGGGATTCCTCATTGTTTTGTGTACCCGATTATGGTAATAAGCACTTTGAGTTCACTCGCACGGGCGATACAGTCAACCAATTAAATCACGAAGAAACCACTCCCGTGTGACATCGACCAATCAGAGGCCAGCATTTGCAAACTTGGGCGGAACTCTTCGCAACGATGAGATGGACAGGAAGTCGCGTATCTTACCGTGGATGCTAACGGTAAACTGTGATATTTAGCCACACCTCGCAGGTCCAGCTCCCACAAACAAGAATGGATATAAGTTAACGATGACTGGAGAGAAAAAGAAGAAAAAGCGGCTGAACCGCAGCATTCTTCTAGCAAAGAAAATCATCATTAAAGATGGAGGCACTGTGAGTAAAACATTTCTATGGCTGTTAGCCATTTGCTAGTCAGGGCTAGCAAGCTAAGCCAGTGTTTTCCTAAAATGACCTGTAACAACTCATTAAGTGGCAACCTGTCACACACCTTGTGGTGATTTAATTTAGTTCATGATGTAAACTTGTATATCTATTATAAGGTGAAGTGAACGGAAATCTGTGAGAGACAATAGATTAATTAATGAACCAACAGTGAAAACAAGCAGCCAGCTGGCGAGAAAGCCAGCCACATCGATGATGGCTTGCTTTTGTATCGAGTCAATTACTTGAAAGTTAAACCAGAAGGATGAAATTAGGGTAATAAATAAATTATGTGAGATAAATCTTTATGATGACCATTAGTGATAGAAGTGAGTGTCCCATCATGCTTTTCATGACATCTGTTCTGTTTGACAGCTCAACGGATGTGTGCTTCATAAGAGTGACGTGTTTTATGTTGATTTCATTGTAAAACCTTTTAAAACGAGGAGTCGATTTAGCATTAAAATGAAAAGACGTGATGGCCTGTCAAATGTTGTCTTGAGGAATCAACTGTGATATATTCACACGATAAGCTGTATTTGTAGTCTATGGCACATTGTCATTTTAGGAGACACCTTGCTAGACCCCTGTTTTATTGACATTGGTGTGCTTTTCATGCTGTTTTGTTGATTGATAGTGTATTCTGTATTTGTAACTTTATTTGCTGTAATAACAATTGAGCTATTAGAAAATATAAAACTATATGTAAAATACCTATACAGGTATGCAGTGAGATTTTATATTAATAATTTATCAACACTCTGGCATGTTCTATTAAAGTATCTAATATCGACCATATATAGGCAGATTTTACATTTTATATCTGGTGAACCATCTTAACATTGACACGTTGGCTTGAAAATAAAAGGCTCTTAATAGTTTTAGTTAAAGGTGAGTTGTATAATGTCTTGTACATAAATGTTTTGTTTTCTTTGCAGAGAACAATAAATACTTAACAGAATTAATTTAATTCATTAGAAAATGTGTTGTCATTAAACTTTAAATCATTTAAACCCTGATCAAAATAGTGATCTGTTTTATTGACAAACACTGTAATAAGCCCACAAGGGACATGTGGAAATTGGCCAACAGGTGTGTCTTGTATTTCTACTGAGACACCTTGACACGAAGAACAAAGTAAAATTTTGGGAAAGAAATATAGGTCCAAGTCAGTTGTGTCAATTTGATATGATCAGTTTAATGAAATAAATCACTATTTAATTTTTAAATGAATCAATTTTTAATGTTACATTAAGTTAATTACAGATTTTCATCAGCTTTTCACAGACATCCTTCTTTTTCAGATTAGGAAACCTTGGGCTAATAGTTAAGTGCAGATGAATGATCTGTTTGTACCAGGCTAAATTATATGTTTTCTATGAAAGCAAGCATTCATTCATCGACCAATCCTCTATAATTTAAAGACTACATATTTTTCAGGTCCTGCTATGTAGGAAGATATTTACACTTTACCAAATTAGGCTGTACATAACCAGTGCTTTCTAATCATTTGCAGTATTTAAAATAATAGTGATTAGCTTGAAACTCTCGGAAATCAGTTTAAAGGTTTAGCACAATAGATCTTGACTGGTTGATCATATCCCAATTCACTATAGTTACTATATTTACAAGTGCATTGCAGATCGAACTGAAAGATTAAATGTGTGTAGCTTGATGTTGTGTTAACATTTATACATGTGTACTATGAAGTCACTTTCCACGTTCTGTGTGCACAATAAGGTTATTGTAGGTTGATTTAGAGTCGGACATCCATTCGATATTTGTCTTTCCAAAAGTAAAAGCTTTAGCAGTGCACTAGATAAGAGCAAATAAGTGTGGGATAACAAGTCTAGAATTGTTGGCCCTTTGGACTCTTGCCTATCATAATATTGTTTATTTCATGCTTGTAATAAAAGCATCTTGTGTATAAAAATGACATTTGCTCAGTCTGTAATGCGTTATCTCATTTGTTTTCTTGTTCAAACGTTCACATTTCTTCTTCCTGTGTTTGGTAACCCTCCTTGTTTAGCCACAGGGGATTGGAGAGCCCAGTGTCTACCATGCAGTGGTGGTTATTTTCCTGGAGTTCTTCGCCTGGGGGCTTCTCACCACTCCCATGCTTACGGTAAACCAGTTTTACTCCTCATTGCCCTCATTCTTGCTTTCAGAACCGAGTGAATTATGAGCCATGAATGTTTGCGTTCATCCTCAATTGCTTTTGTGTCCATATCAAGGAGTGATATTTCCCATTGCCCAGGCCTGAGGAGTCTTGTACAAATGTATGAATAAATAAATACTGATCAAATGGAAAGGGCAAGATGATGCACTCAGTTTCATTCGCGAAAAATGCATTGTGTTAGCCGAGCATAATGGACCCAGCAGTATTAGAACAACATCAAACGGCGGCATGCTAATAATGACCTTTTTATTCTGAAGGCTGACCAGAGGGTTTCTCTGGCCACATGGTTGTAAATGATGCTAAACCTGTGATTTTATTTATTTATTTATTTTTTACATGTTAACATGGTGCCAACTAGGGCTGCGTGATACTGGGAAAATATGTGGTATTTGTTGCACTATAGCATATCCTTAGAGAAAAAAAATATTTATGCAATGAACATACTGAAATAAACAGGCATACTTTTATGATCTAATTAATTTTAATTCAGGATAAAATTAATTTTTGAGGTGTGAGCTTTTTAAAACACCATGAATGGCAGGTGTTCGTATTTATTTTCATCTTTGCTCTGAGGCATTTGGTTCCCCTTTGGGTTGGTCTAGCCCAGGGGTGCCCTAAATTGAGGTGCGTCTCGCGTTCTCACGCACTCAATGGCTGCTGCTTTGCCCACGTAGCGGAAGGAGTAGAGCTTTCGGCCACTGATGTTGAATTACTTTTGTTTTTTGGAATGTGAAAGCAAAATTCTCCTATGGTAGTGATTCTAGCGCCTCCCGAAGGTGATTGCGGTTATACTCATGGCAGGTATTATTTGGTAGTTTGATTATATTTTTTTCACTAATTTGGCAAACGTCGTCTGATTTCTGCTTTGTAAATAAACTTTAGTGTTACATTTGGGACGACACTACATACATATACTATGCTGTTAAATATGTAAGTGCATAGTGTAAAGTGTGCCATTTGGGACTTGGAGGGATGGTGTACTGCATAGTTTAGCTCTAACTTCCTTCAACACACCTGCCTGCACGTTTGTAGTATACCTAGGAGCTTAACTAGCTGGTTCAGTTGTGTCTAATTATGGTTGGAACTAAAATATTCAGGACATATTTTTGAGTCTGAGCACCTCTGGTCTAGCCAATAGCATAAAAGCACCTTATGGAGAGGCGGGTACAAACATGGTAAGGTTCTGATTGGTCAGATTTGGAAAACAAGCTATGCATGTAACACACAAATGCCTGGCACATAAAATAAATGTGATTCATCTCACCTCTCTGTGGTCTGAAAAGTGCATGTACTGTTATTTCGATAACAATAATTTGTTTGATCCATTGTGCAGCCACTAGTGATAAGTTTTAATTGTGGCCAACACGATACTTTTATTGTTGCTGTATTTAGTATACCAACAGCATGCTTCATGGTGTTGTTTGCAAAATGTTTTTCTTCAGAGTGGTGAGTGGCTTTGATTGAAACTGTTGTTTCTGTACAATTTGCATGGCATGTAAAAAGTGCAATTGCAGTTTTCTTTTGTTGAATAATGCATGAATTGTTGTGGAGTGTTAACTCTCACTTGCCCAATCCAAGTTCAATCCAAATATTAAATGTGTATTTGGTCATATCTATGTATGCACTAAATATATCGTTAAGTTTGGGGTATTTAAAGTTTGTTTTTATGTTTGTAACAGAAGTCTCTGCTTTGTGCTTAATTTGATTAATTTAAAGGGCACCTATTATGCAAAAATCTCTTTTATAAGTGGTTTAAGCAAAGGTGTGTGGCAACAGTCTGTGAATATAACCAGCTTCTAATAGTTAAAAAATCAATAAATTTATGATCACACGGTCTCTTCCTCATTAGCATAGGATGTTAGTCTTGTTTTTGAAACTTCCATTATGCTGAAACATTTGAAAAGAGGTCTGGAAACGCAATCTCATTTTAATTTAAAGCAACAGTCCCAAAAATGGCACAATTAGAATCAAAGTCTAAAAAAGGGCAGTTTTAAAGAGTTATAAAAGATTATTTGTGAGTTATTTTGAGCTAAAACGTCACATACACACTCTTGGGACATCTGAGACATATTTTACATTTTGAAACAGGGCATTATGAAAAAGGGTCCTCTTTAAAAACTAAGTGAAAATTATTTTACAAATTTTAATGAAAAAAGTTAGTTTAAACATATGAAGGGTAGTGTAAATGTAAGATAAAAAATAATTTTATCTAGGTTCTATTAAAATCAGGTATAATATATTTCCAAGGTTTCCGCTACATTCATTCTTCCGTGGCGGGCCGCCACACCAAAATTCATCCCGCCACGGCTACATTACAACGCATTTAAAACATTCAGTCGTGTTTTTTTATAGAGGGTTATAATTGCACTAAAACGTATTGAAAGGTAAGTGAATTAAACAGCGCAAACTTTTCTGTAACCGTAGTGCTGTGCGCTATTTGTTCAACCCTTTAAGGTGACATGCTGACTGACTGACTGACAGCTGTGTGATGCGTGAGGCCAGCAAACACGGCGTAGCTTTAAGATGAACACAGTTTCCATAGAAGTATACTTTATTGATAAAGGTCATTGGCTCTGCATACAATGACTTTATCTTGCTGGAGTTTATAGCCGTTTCACTTTACTTCAGGACACATTAATGTCGCAAAACACACAAAAACGCACTAAATCGCACTTCAGCAGTGTTTATTTGTCAGCGCACATAAAGATCTGCACTTGAGCAGAGTATATCTGAGGGCGTGCTAGACGTTTTGTGCACGAACAAGCAAACAAGCAAAGAGATTCGCATGCTCTTATTACATGAATGCGATCTCGACTTGATACTGCGTGTAATATTTGTCTTTAAAATAGTTGGCAGATCTGTGTAAAAAAAAAAAAAAGCCTGCCGCCACAGCTGGAAAAAATCCTAGAGGAAACACTGTATTTCCTTGTTTGTTTGTTTAGCTGAATTGTTTCTAGAGATTTGCTTTACTAAAGTATGTCTGTTATCACATCAGTATTAGCAAGTATTGGCATTTTTTTTGTTGCCATAGTCTGTTAATTCAGAAGAATTAATTTGAATATTTTTGAAATGGTTAAACGCTAACCCCCGGTTTAACAAACAAGGTTTAAGGCTAGTCATGGATTAAATTGCATGTTTGAGCTGTCTCAACTGAAAATAACTTGCAGTGAGATGTCTTAAAATATGTCAGTGTCATTTTTTTGTTTACAGGTGCACACCAGAAATGTATTTTTTCTAAGGCTGTTTTTATAAATGTGGCTTAAATAGCCTAATTTAACTAAGGTCTAGTCCTGGCTTAAGCTAAACCCTGTTTGGGAAACTGGGCCTAAAACCTGACAACACTAATCTTAAGGAGTGATGAATTATCAAATTACCTAAAATAATAAACAAAAATTCAAGAGTTGCCTGATCTTGCACAATACAAAAGCTTTCACTTTATTATTATTTCTTTACATTTAATTAAGATTCAACACTAAGTATGTGAACATCTTGACTCAAGCGTTTATGCTTATTTTATTTATTTTCAATTCTTGATAGTGGCTGTAATTTTAATAGTCCATGTCTTGTATATGAATTAATTGACCACTTGTTGTCCTCATTTGCCAGTGTGGGAGGAGGATTTGCATTTACTGTGTGCAGTTGAGCCAGAGAGTTGCCTCAGTGCTCTTTGCTCTGGCCTTTTATTTGATTAGTAGCTGCTGATACTGAAGCACTAATGAGCCTAACAAACCCTTCCAGCTCAACGCTGCACTGACAAGTCTTGGCTAACATCTCAGTGAGCGCCACAGTTCTGCTCTTTCAGACAATGCAATCCAGCTCTGCTGCACTGCCCCTTAACATATCAAATTAACACAGCAGGTGAAATGTGTGTTCACATGCTTTGTTTTTCCTCTCCCAACAGTGGGAAGGAACAGTCTGTTCACAGCATTCATTCTGGTGTTTAGAGTGGGCAACAGAGTGCTGTAGAGAAATTTTGTTTATATTTAAATCCGTGTTAATTTTGGCCACACATTTTGATTAGTTTTTGTCATATTTTAGTTTGTCATATTTTAGTCTTCTGAATCATTTTAGTTTTAGTCTACTAAAATATATCTGGTTTCATTTTAAGTGTTATTTAATAAATATAAAGTATACGTTTTTTTTTAATACAATATATTCTAACTTAAAATTAAATAAGAGTCTCATGAAGATATGGAATACAGATTTTCCATTGAAGACCAAAGATTAGATATGCATTTTTTATTTATATGATAAGTAATATGTCAAATTATGAGTCGGCAATCAATCCACATGTAAGAACTGAAAACCGATTCAATCCATTAAATATTTTAAATATAACTTTAGACTTATAAGTATTTTGAAAAGATAACTTTTAATATACAATCTAACGGTCTACAGTCAATTCTCTAAAGCTCAGCGAGAGGCTTTACTGTTTCAATTAAGCAAAAGCACACTCTTAGGTACAGTATATACAATATGCAGAGATTACCTTTGTGTGAATATCGGGATGATTCCCTGTCATGCTGAGTTCACTTTAGATTTGCTGTTTTTATCAACTAGTTCCTCCCCATGTGGTCTTTTTTTTGTCTTGACATCAAACTTGAATCTTTTCTTCTTTTCCTCTCACCTGTTCATCCCGTGGTCGCGTCTTGTACGTCTACTACTTTTTAAATGTGTGTGTGCGTCACGCATCACCAATATTAATTCTGATTGGAAATTATCCAAAAAACGTCCCTCAATCACATTTCTGTCTAATTTTTATTAGTCAACGAAAATGTCAGTATATTTTGAAATATAGTTGTCTTCATTATCACTTAATTTTTATTAAGATTTCATCTCTTTTTTTGTCTGTAGAAACTTGTTTGTCATGAAAATTAAGACAATTGTTTTCGACAATGAAATTAACACTAATTTGAATCATATAAGGGCAAATGTATTGTAATTGGTTTTTCAATTGAAGTATGAACATAATTCTCACTAATCATTTCTTAAATCAGAAAAAAATGATGATAAAAGAAAAATGGGTAAAAATACAGCAATTGTCATTACTGATTAATATCGTGCCTGTGCATAATATGTTGAATTTTTCAGTATTTTCGATCTTTTTTTTTACTTCAGGTGTTCAGTTGTTTACATTTCCGTGCTAATAACATTGACAGAGAAACTATGAGCAAAACATAAAACGGTAAACTCGTTCCAAAAAGAGTGAAATAAGTAAAGGGTCGTCTGATCTTGCACAATACAAATGTTTTGCTTGATTGATTGATTGATTTATTGATTTATTTGTTTATTATTATTATTATTATTATTATTATTTACATTTTACACACTGGTCAAGATTCAGCACTAATTATGTGAACATTTTGACTTTGACTTTTGATTTTTAAATAATAAATAAATTAATTAAACATTTAAAAAAAAAAATTCTTCAGTTTGTTCAGTTTACATTTCCACACCAATGACATTGACTGATAAACTTTGAGTTTCAAGTTTTGTTTTTTCTCATAATATGAATCCAACCTGTTTACAAGCAAAATTATTTTCCAGGACAATATGTAAGGAATAGTTTACATATTATTGAATTTTTAATAACCAGTGTCCTTTCTCTTTTCTTTAGCATGTTCCAAATGTTAGGTTAAGTTAGTAACTGCCTCTGGCTACAATTCCTAGCTAACTGTAACGTATAATGAAGAATTAAACATTACATTGTAATGTATGTGATGTTGACCTCTTTGAACTGAAAATGGTGTCTTTGAATTTGTTTGCAGGTTACTTGATTTGTTTCCTGGTCAAAAGAAAAGTGATCTTTATTTGGCCTACATTTATGTAAAACATTGACTCTATTGTAAAATCTGTGTTTAATGATTAATCAAGCTGTGAGAATCAGTGCTCCTTTTAAAGGCTTGTATTTTCCTTCAATTGCAAATGTCTCTCAAGTCTTGCCTTGTACATTATTATAGGTTGCTCAGTCAAAACAGCAACATGTTTTGTGCTTGTGGTTATTTTAAGGTTTAAAAAAAAGAATAGCAATAACAAATGACTCTCGTCATTTACCTAGGAAAACAGTTTAAATGTTGACTCATAGTACAAACCTGGCTATGTCTCTTGCTCATATTATTTGGCATCCTATGCTATAAATGTCTTTATACCGTTGTAATATTTCTTTAATGGAGGAAATGGATTAAAAGTAATTTAAGTTTCTTCTTTCTTCAGACTAATGTAATTTCAACAAAACAGAACAGAAAACAAAATCAATGTAAACATTGAACCTAAAACAATTAAGTTGTCCCCCAAAAAACTCAGGAATTATGTTTATTTTAAATAAGTAGATAGAACAAACCGCAAAAATAATTTTTGAGTGTATTATAAAATGTTACTCAGAAGAAAAAATCATATGTCTTTAAATGACATTTTTTAAAGGCACTCTAACATAATATCCTACCTTAAATCAGAGGATTATAATAATAACACAGCACTTCAGAAAGCATGGACTTCCATACACACGCTCACCCACACCAACATATCTTGTGCTTGAAAAAAAGGTTTTGTTGATGTATAGGGACTAAAAAATAAAGGTGAAGGAAGTAAATAGGCTAGCAGTGGTCACGTAATCCTTTATTAAACAAATAAGAATCAGTTTGTTTTGTTGTTTGTAAAGAAATGTACAATAATGTGGCTCAACCAATCAAAATCAAGATACTATCTGTTTTTTCTTCTGAACCGCAAGCTAAATCTGTGTGAAATATTTTTCACATATCTCCCAATTGCCAGATGTTTCATTACACAAACAAATAGCGCCTTTTATTTGATGCTCTACTATGTAGTGAAGCTTGTTAATCATTAGTCATACTGTGGTTATTCTGTACTGAAAGATGATCTCTTTGCAGCATTCACTTATGCTTGTGTCTGTGTTTTTGTTTTAGGTCTTACATCAGACATTCCCTCAGCACACATTCCTGATGAACGGACTTATTCATGGAGTCAAGGTAGGCCGTTCACTTTTCCCTTCCCAGTGTTAAACGAGATAAGAGCCACCGATTGGAGCCTGAATACTCTTACGGTTGCCATGTTTATTCATGATAAACCCTGGTCACACAGCGATGCCCTTAAATACAGTGAAGGGAACAGAATGTACTCATTTAAAACTGATTGATAAACGAGATGTGATCCAAGCTTTTGCTGTGACCTATAAAGAGATCGCAATAGGCTCTGAAAAGCCATCATGTCCAGAAGAAATGTGTTGTTTAAAGGGGTCCTGTGGGTTTTTGTGTTCTCGCAGGGCTTGCTGTCTTTCTTGAGTGCTCCATTAATTGGTGCTTTGTCAGATGTATGGGGTCGGAAGTCTTTCCTGCTGCTTACGGTGTTCTTCACCTGCGCCCCCATCCCACTCATGAAGATCAGTCCATGGTGAGAGCCTCTGAAATCAAGACCAAAGCAGACACACACCTCACACTGACAGGACATCAAAAGTACAGTACCCACAACTTCAAGCTTTAGAGGATTGTTTTATTGACTGCTGTTTAAGTTTTTGTAGAAAAGATCGATAGGTGATATGATTTTTGCACAGATCTGAATTGGGTAAATTTTTTTGTATATTAATATACAATATTATTAAGTGATATTAAGTATATTATTAATACAAAAATAGTCTTTTTTTTTCCAAGATAATCATACATAGTGTACGTTGTTTAATCCCAGATTTAAATATAAATAATACATACAACTATAATATTAAGAAAATTTAGCAGTTTATATGTTTATACTTTATTAGTTTGTATTGATGAAATGCCTTTAAATTATATTTATGTACAATTATATGTGTAATATAATTTATAAAAATATAGATTTTATAATTTATATGAAATATATACAAATATTATATGAAATGCATATAAATATAATAATCAGTGCTTCCCACACATAGACTATACTTGGGCGGGCCGCCTAGGTATATTAACGGCCGCCCAAGTATGTTTAGTGACACTTTCTTTTTTTATTATTATTATTACTATAATGAACATCCTTTTACACCTTTTTTTTTTTTTTTTATCCGCCCAATATAATCCAACATCCGCAATCGATTAAGTAGTGGAAAATCTTCTCTTATTTACCCGTTTAGTTCTGTGTGCATGACACACTGTCAACACTCCCACAGACATTCTCACATGCTCTGCTGACCCACAGAGACGCACCTTTTTGGGACTTAAAAATTTTGTCTGGCTAGGTTTCTAAATCTCCTCAAATGTCTGTGATTTGGCTTTTGCTTTTGCTTTCTAAAGCTCGTATTTTGCATCACCTTTTTACTTAAGCCTGGCTCAAGGGGTCGCGAGAGTGAGGGAAACATTAAATAATTGTTTTAATCTAAACGACTTAAGATTATTTTTAGAGATGTTGTCTTTTTTTTTTTTTTTTTTTTTTTTTTTTTATTATTTATTTATTTATTTATTTATTTATTTTTTTCTTCTGTCATTTATTTCTCATTGGCTAATTATTTTAATAGTTTGATGATGTTAATATATTACATATGCTATTTTCTATACATATCCAATTTGCTTTGGCATTCAAGTTTGCTTTGAACTTGAAAGAGAGAGAGAAGCAGATATTACTATTTATTATTATCATTTATTATTATCAGTGGGTTTATTTTCAGTTTTTTTTTTATATACTTTAACCCATTGAAAAGAGTGTATAACAGTGTCATAATAAATACAATTATTGTTAAATTAAAATATGTTTTATTTGTTGCATATCGTTTACTATTTATGTGATGTGGGGAAATGGTGTGTTTCAATTCATCTACCACCACAAGTATATTTCAAACCTGTGGGAAGCACTGCTAATATATAATAATTATTTTATCACTATATATAACACTCAACAACCATGCAAAAATATAGTATATATAGTAAAAAAATGGGAAACTCCAGCAACACTTGTAATAAAGGTGACAATTTAATAAAATAAGTTAAATAAAATGATTTCATAAAATGCTCTCCTGTATTAAGTGTTGTTGGAGTTTTTTTGTATTTTTACTATGTTTATAAAATGTGAAATGGTATATAAAATGGTTCTACCTCTTGCTGTTTCGTATATAATATATTTACTTTTTTTATATCATTTTAAGCTGTATTGGAAAAATGTAAAATATTTTTTAAACTCTCATATTTCACATGTTTGTATTAAAGTTTTTAATGTTTTTTAATATAATTTCAATCATTCTGAATGCTTTACTGTGAACTCGGTCCGATGTTTTCCATCTTCTCATTCTCTCTGTCTAATCCTGCAGGTGGTATTTTGCAGTGATCTCCATGTCTGGAGTGTTTGCGGTCACATTCTCTGTGATCTTCGCGTATGTGGCTGATATCACGCAGGAGCATGAGAGGAGCACAGCGTATGGCCTGGTGAGCAGAAGCATGTCGTAACTCCGAATTATACAACAGCTGTAGGTGCAAGAACAATTTCTCTATTTGTAGTGCAGACATTGGTTTCCTGTTATTTTGACAGCCATCTAAAGTTTCCTCTAAGCTCTTCAAATTAGAAATGGTGTTATTCGCGTCAATGAATGTTTCCCTTGTGGTCTGAAGATTTTGATCTTCTTTCACAGGTATCAGCCACATTTGCAGCCAGTCTGGTGACCAGCCCGGCGATCGGGGCATATTTGTCTGATACGTACGGGGACACTCTAGTGGTGATCCTCGCCACGGCCATTGCTCTGCTGGACATCTGCTTCATTCTGGTGGCGGTTCCGGAGTCTCTGCCTGAGAAGATGAGACCAGCCTCTTGGGGAGCTCCTATCTCCTGGGAGCAGGCAGATCCATTCGCTGTGAGTCTATAATGCCTGTGAAAATGCAGTCGTTATGATATGATAATATGAACTTATCGTATTTTGTCACATTATCAGGCTGAGTGCTCCTGATTGGTGGTCCAGCTTTAGGATTCAAGAATTGGTGATTTGATTGAATAATCAGTTAGTGTTAGGTCTCTTTTAATATGTATAATATACATCATTCAGAAAGATTTTGTTTTTTCAGATTTGAATTCCTGACAAAAAAACTAACATTTAGCATAACAGTTTTGAGTATTGATGTTAAAGGTGCAGTAGGTAATTTTCTTCAGAAACTTTTTTTTTTTGTTGTGCTGGTTGAAAGTCTCTTCACATTCCAATAGTAATGATTCAAGTAAGTGATCTAAATGTATTTTTATATTCTGGGTAAGGCATAAGACTAAAAAATGTTTGTCTAATTAATTTGTCGTGCCAACATCTCCCATAATTCCTTTAAGTAGCCCAAACTGACATCTGCAGCTGTTCATGCAAATCCGCCATTTGCATGTGCACATGTGCCACATTCACGTGGACACGAGTAACAGTGGTAAAAACAAATGCTGAATCAACTTTTTAAAATCCTAAATCAATATTGAAGTTACTTTTGCACGCTGGAGGAAGGACGACACCATGGCTGAAGTGTTTCTTTTAGGTAATGTTATGTTTTAAAACTATTTTAGTCAGGCAAAGCTTATGTAGATATTTGTTGTTTCACGAATGGGTTATATGCACCAAAGTGTTGTTCAGCCACTGAAATCTTCCTGGCGAAAGACTGATGTGCCTTTTACAGCATTGATAATGTAGATTTTTATTTAGTTTAACAACAAAACAGAAGTAAATAGCGCTATTCTGCCTAGCCTGCTTTACTCAGCTGAAGTTGCTTTTATATTCACATTGGTTCATTTTTGAACAATGATAACCTGTGACGCGCTCCCTATTGTTTACCATGTTACTTTGAATATCGGTCTGAAATAGCATGTAAGTATGGCTTAGTAATAAGTGTAATTCCTGGCCAACCATACAGTAGTCGCTTTCGGATAAAGCTCATGAGAGAATGAGACCAGTGATCCTTGCATGCAATAAATATTGGACATTATAACAAGTTTTGCTTGCTACACAACTGAAAACGTGCTAGATATAATACAGTTTTTCATTCAGAATTGTAGTATTATAAAGTACTATAAAGTTTATAACTGGCAAATGACATGATCTAGTGGATCTCTGTCATCTTTAATGTGCACCGTCGTGATTTCACGAGGCGTGGCTTTGGACTGCAGGGGAGGGATTGTATTTGAAAGATATTATGCTAACAGACAGCATTTAGGCAGATCACCTACTGCACCTTTAAGAATTACACCAAATCTGCAAATTTGAAATTGAATGTGAAACTGAAGACCGACAGACCGGTGTAAAGCTGAGAATCCAGCTGTGCCGTAACAGGAACTAATGGTCATTTTAAAATATCAAAATAGCGTGTTTTAATTATAATAATTGATTATTTGAATATTTTGCAATAGTTCTTTTACATTTTTGCCCAAGTAAATGTAACGTTGACTACTAGAATAGGACTTAAAATTATTGTAGTAATATTGTAGTTTGTGTTTTATTTATTTATTTACTTATTTATTTATATGCGATTTAACTAGGTGATTTACATTAATTGGGCACGTTGGGGTAATTAGACAAATCATTGTATAAAAGTGGTTTGTTCTGTAGACAAGTGAAAAATAATAAAAAATAGTGTAAGGACGCTAATAATATTGACCTTAAAATGTTTTTTTGTTTTTTAAATTAAAAACTGCTTTTATTCTAGCTGAAATAAAACAAATAAAAGTTTATCCAGAAGAAGTTTTATAGGAAGTACTGTGAAAATTCCTTACTCTTTTAAACATTTGGTAAATATTTAAAAAAGAAGAAATGAAATAAAATCACTGGAGGACTAATAGTTTTGACTCCGCTATATATATATATATATATATATATATATATATATATATATATATATATATATTGCATATTGTAGCATTTTTGTTTTATTGTTATTGTATTTTATTACAAAATGATGATAACGCTATTTCTGTTTACAGTTATTATAAAATTATTATTGTATTAGTGTTTTATATTTTCATTTTTAAATATTAAATTTCCTATCTAAAAATGCTATTTGCATGTTTGTTCTCGGGTTGCCTTGTTGACTCGCATCACAACCATTGTGAACATCCTTCCTGAAAGAAGAACAGTGAGCCGGCTTACAGCAGCTGGCATTTGAAGGATGGCAGAGATGCTGTTCGTCATTCATTAAATGAATCACATTGCTGTGCTAGTGCCCACTCTTTGTCTCTCAGTGTCTCATGCTCTCTGTGTATGTTGTTTGCAGTCTTTGCGTAAGGTGGGCCAGGACTCCACAGTTCTCCTCATCTGCATCACAGTCTTCCTGTCCTACCTGCCCGAGGCGGGACAGTACTCCAGCTTCTTCCTCTATCTCAGACAGGTACAACACGCATACCTTTACACAACAAGCAACTGCAACTTTTCTTTTTTTATGTCATGGTTAGTAGTGTTGTCAAAAGTTTTTGATATTTCCATACATATCAATACTGAAATGATACAATATCACTTTCCCACATCATCAATACCTGTTTTTGTGCATCTCTTTCACTTAGTTTGTAATGAGTGTTTTTTATATTTATTTTATTTTGCATGTCAATTAGCTTCAACTGAAAGGCTGAATGCATGTCAAATAACAAGAAATGCATGTGTTTGAAACACCGTATCCATCTATAAAAACCCAGTTGGTTATGTGAATTCATGTCATTGTTTGTGATTGACTTTATTTGTTTATAACCGATTGTTCACTTGTCTTCATTATTGTTTTAACTTTGGTTTCTTCTCTAATACTGGAATTATCAATTATCACTTTTATTAGAATGCTACATAACAGAATTTATTAGAATGTTAAAAGGTTCAAAACAATGTAAACAACTATTTGTATTTTATTACTTATTTTTCTATTCGATTCTTTTTTTATCATAAATTTTTTTTGGTTTCAAAAGTTTCGCACGGCAAGTGAAAATGGAAGAAATTAAGAAAAAAATTTTTATTAATTCTTCGTGGTATCAGAAATGGTATTAGGTTACATTTTTTTTTACGTTCATCTTCGGCTTAGCCCCTTTATTATTCTGGGGTCGCCACAGCGGAATGAACCAACAACTTATCCAGCATATGTTTTACACAGCGGGTGCCCTTCCAGCTGCAACCCATCACTGGGAAACATCCATACACACTTATTCACACACATACTCTACAGACAATTTAGCCTATCCAATTCACCTATAGTGCATGTCTTTGGACTTGTGGGGGAAACTGGAGCACCCGGAGGAAACATGCAAACTCCACACAGAAATGCCAACTGACCCATCTGAGGCTCGAACCAGAGACCTTTTTGCTGTGAGGCGATTGTGCTACCCACTGCGCCACCGTGATGCCCAAATTTTTTACATTTTAAGTTTAAAGTACAAAGTTAGACATTTCGGTCACGCCATACAATAAGGTTCATGTTAGTTAATGTATTTACTAACATCAACTAAGAATGAACAATACTTGCACAACATATATTAACATAGTTCAACATTTACTAATGGATTATTAAAATTCAAAGTTTTGGAAAGAGAGTTAACAAGAACTAACAATAAATGTATTGGTTATTGTTTGTTCATGTTGGCAAATATATGAACTAACATATACCAATGGAACCTTATTCTAAAGTGTTACCGAAATTCCAGTGTCGTAAAAAGACTCGTGGCATGAATTCTGTTGTTACTGCTTGGTGCAGGTGTCATGAGTATGCAAACACCCAAACCTACTTGTAGCTTAAGCAAATATCCCAAAAAGCAAGCCATGTATCTGAGTCATATTTAACACACTCCCTCACCCTTCAAGTAAATAGTACAAAGAACTGTTCTAACTGCCTGAGATGGTCATGTGAATTGATGTCACTCAGCTCCTGCAGTTTTTGAAGTGCATGTGTTTTGCAGGAGGCCTTTTGTTTCAGAGCGTGTTGTGGTTTTTGTAAACTGCATGCGCTCAGTGATGAATCTGCATATGAACACTGCAGTTTCTTAGAAGGATTATGTAACAGTTTTCTTTCCATCTACGCTCGGAAATTAAGCTGATTTAAATTGGGAAACAACACGACATTTATTTGACAACTTTGTTTTTACTGGAACAAAACTAAAATGAAACTAAAATAAACTTCAAATATTTCTGCAACATTTATAATTTAAGTGTAAATAAACCCTATAGTCCTTTATAAATCATGCTGAAATCACATTTCTCATGGTTTTGTATATAGCCTATATATTTTTTTATCATTTATATATTATTATTATTTATTATATATATATATTTTTTTATTTTTTTTCAAAATTGATCCACATTATTTTTTTTAAAGGAACACTCAATTTTTTTTGAAAATAGGCTCTTTTTTTTTTTTTTTTTTTTTACACCTCCTGGAGTAAGGCAGTTGAGTTTTACCACATTTGAATCCATTCAGCCGATTTCCATGTTTGGCGGGAGCACTTTTAGCTTAGTTTAGCATAGATCATTGAACTTTGTTAAACCATTAGCGTCTTACTCAAAAATGACCAAACGATTTCAATACTTTTCCTATTTAAAGCATGACACTTTTGTAGTTACAATGGGTACTAAGACTGATTTAAAATGAAAGCACAGGTGCATTGATATTACTAATGATCTATGCTATGCTAAAAGTGCTACCACCAGACTATTTTCAAAATAAGAGTTGAGCATTGGAGCATTTCTTTAATACAGCTAGAAGAAAACGAGAAATATTTTCAAACTTTTCAGTTAATATTTATTTTATTACAATTAAAAGTTTTTTTTTGGTTTTAGTTAGCTATAAAACCCCTAGTAGAACTCCTTCTCTTTTGTTCTGAATTCCTAGGTCATCGGATTTACATCAGAAACAGTTGCTGCGTTCATTGCAGTGGTGGGAATCCTGTCCATCTTGGCTCAGGTTTGTTTCCAGTCTCTTTTCTTGCATTGTAAGTTTGTACGGCCTGCCTCGGAGCAGCACAGCATGTGTTCATTCATGCTAATCTGCTCACTGTGCCTCAGGCTTTGGGTTGTAAATGAAAACCGGTCATCATTTGCTTGTAATGGTTCATCTCTGTGTGCAGACGGTTGTCCTGGGGATCCTGATGCGCTCCATAGGGAATAAGAACACTATCCTGTTAGGCCTCGGCTTTCAGATCCTACAGCTGGCCTGGTACGGCTTTGGCTCTCAGCCCTGGTGAGTTCTTCATCTAGAAGCCCAGCAGAGGGCAGCAGACTCTTCATTAGACATAAGGCTTTTCAGTTCACAGTCTCTGATTGGATTGCTAAAAGAAATTAATCGTATTGTAGGGTTTCATTTACTTCAAAGCAAGATACTGCTGGGGATCAGGGTAAAGTAAGTCAATTAATAGTTGGGTATCACCATGCTTCCCTAGTTGATTACATAATATTTAGAAAACATGCAATACAATTGCAATTTCCTAATGTAAGGTTTACATTTGGAACTGGCATGGTTTAATTATACATGCATATATGCATACTTTTCTAGCACAAACATCTGAACATTGGGTGAAGTTAAAGTTTGGAAACAGCTTTCAAAAATATGCATTGTAATTGATTTTGATAAGCATGAACTGAAGTAAGAGTTTATGCTGGATGTTTACTTTAAATTAGACTTCACAAGACTGACCAAAGTGCTGTACATGTAGCAGTAGAAAGGACTATTCAAATAATATTAAAAAGCCAAGCTAAATAAGTAAGTTTTTAGGAAAGATTTAAAAATATATAGAGATGTAGCCATTCTAATCTCAAGGGGCAAAGTGTTCCATTATCGAGGGCTCACCACAGAGAAAGCTCTGTCCCCTCTACTTTTCAGTCTGGACTGAGGAACTAAAAGAATATTTTGATCACTTGACCTAAGAGATCTTACGGCAGTATAAAAGTGCAACAGCTCTGAAAGATAGGTTGGGGCTAGATTATGAAGGGATTTATATACCAGTAAAAGCGCTTTAAAATCGATTCTTAATTGGATGGGCAGCCAATGGAGGCCCCTTTGACGAGGGGTAATGTGGTCCTATTTCCTGCTATTACGAATAAATCTAGCAGCAGCATTTTAGGCCAACTGAAGGTGAGAAATTTGAGATTTTGAAATGCCACAGTAAAGTGCATTCCAGTAGTCTAAAGCTGGATTTATACTTTCACCCGGCGCCGCATCACGCACCTATGCTGAGTGCGCGCGCACCTTTCGAAACGGACGAGGCTTTTATACTTGCCGCGTTCGCCATTGTGATATTCTTTAAATTGACAGGGGGTGGTCAAATAAATCTGACCGTAAAGTCACACGGATAAACCCAGAAGTAGGAAGTTTCCGGAACTACGTCATATCATTAATATCATTCAAGATTTTAAAACTAATTATTTTTATTGTTTTTATAAATAATTTTAATGATTAAAAAGATTTTTATTCAAGATTTTTTTTAATCAAACTTTGCATCACTTGCTTTTGTCCATATCTCGGACAGTTTTACCTATTAAAGTTTATTGAAATATCAATGACAACAAAATGTGGGTTACTCTACAAATATATTTTTTTATTACGGCAAGAATAAAAGCACACTTAAAAATACAGATGTTTTTTTAGATTTAGCCTGCTCCAAAAATCACACATTATTGTCTGGCTAGTTTCTGTCCTATACTTATGCTAAAAAGGCAATAATGGTCTAACATTCCTGACCATTATCACCAATAAAGCCAAGAAAAACAGGCCATCAGTATATTATAAACCGATAGGTTCAAATATTCCTTTCCAATTATCAAAGAAATAATTTGTTAATTAATTTTAGTTTTGTAACTAGTTTTGTAATTTAGTTTTGAATTCAAAATTGTAATATATACATCAGTGCAAAACCTATGAATGGTGGATAAACATTTCTGTAATTGTGTAGCTGGGTCTCCACTTTTGCCATGGCCTCTTTTGGCTTTAACATACTTATCCCTTTTCCAAACTTTTTAACAAAAACTTTCCTCCTTTCCCATGCGCTGTTGCTATTTCTAGCCAAGAATTATTGATCGTCACGTTATCTCTATGATCACGGATCATAAAGATGTCTGTACAGTCATTCTTTTTCAAACAAAATCTCTTCAAAGTGTTTCATATTCAACTCAAATCAAACGTGGCGCCGCGCGAACTGTCTCAAAAAATGCCGTGCACTGCGCACCGCCAGCCGAAATGATGTCGTGTGCACCCAAAGCGAACTTCCGCTAACACCGCAATGACGTCACAGTCGCTGCGCACACTCGCGAACTAGCGGACGCGTAGAGCATAAACCAGGCTTAACTGTGACGTAATAAAAGCGTGGACAGCCATCTCTAGTATGGTGGGATTTAAGAAATGTTTGAATTTAGACAGCAAGCGGAGTTGATAAAGAGCCAATAACCGAACTGATATGTTTGTCTTGTTCTAATGACTCATCAAGGATGAAACCTACCCGCACACGGGGGGATCTGAAGGTAGATAAGCAGCCCAGATCTAGGCATGTGGCCTGAACGTTATCAGTAGAGCTGAAGACAATCTCCTCTGTTTTATCATCATTTAATGTTAAAAAAAATTGTGGCATAGCCAGATTTTAATCTTATCTGATCACCTTAGTAAAGTATTAAGAGCAAGAGGGTCATTAATCTTACTAGTAAATCCGGGTGTCATCAGCATAGAAATGGAAAGACACCCCATGACTTCTTAGAATGGCCCCCTTGCGGAAGCATGTATAATGAAAAAAGTGAGGGAGCTACGACTGAGCCTTGAGTGAGTGAGATCAGCAAATGAGGATGAGAAGTTGCCTAATTTAATTGAGAATTTTCTATCAGATAGAAAAGACTTCACAATGAACATAAATTTGTCTTATTGTGTGACAGGTTTGTTGAAAAGAAACTAATTTGACTGTTGTGTCTTGTCTTAAAGTGCTTGAATGAGACGTTTTACAGCTTTAAACTTTCCTGAAACATTTAAGAAAATTGAAAATGGATTTCATTAGTTTATAAGCGTTTGTCCTGCTTACGTGACCTGTTTTGTCATGGCATTACATGCATCAAGTTATCTGTCTGTGTCTCTTGGCTGGAATTCAAACAGACAAGTAAACATGACCTCTGCAGTTTGTGTGTTTTGGATCAGCACATGTTCTTGAAACCAGTTACACATCCACGTTAACTGAACCAGATTGTTTGTAAGGCCATAGGAAGTTAAAACTGCAGAATACAGTTAAAGCTGTGGGGAAATTTGTGTATTTAAGGATGATGTGGGCTGCTGGTGCCGTTGCTGCCATGTCCAGCATCACCTTCCCAGCAATCAGTGCCATTGTGTCCCGCAACGCAGACCCTGATCAACAAGGTGAGACACACACACACTCGCACTACAGTAACATCAGTCAAACAAACAAAAGTCCCATCTGGATATGTTTGTACTAAAAATTCCCTGAATATTTTATTCTAATTTCTCAAAATCAAATGTTTAATTTTCAATGTATTATTCAGTGGAGTCTCCTCACTTATTAAAATCAAAGTCAAACTGGTATTTTATATATCTATTTTTTTATTTATTTGATAGCCATTATTTAAACAGGATGATGATAAGTCAGTTAGTCATTATTAACAGGACATTGACAGGCTGACCTTCATATGCTGTTCAATAATAATAATAATAATAATAATTATTATTATTATTATTATTATTATTATTATTGTTATTATTATTATTAGAGATGCAGTGCTCTGAATTCTGATTGGTAATGATTAATTAACTGAAATTCTGATTGAGCTGATCCATTAGTTTCATTCATTCATTTTCTTTTCGGCTTAGTCCCTTTATTAATCAGGGGTCACCACAGTGGAATGAACAGTCAACTTATCCACCATATGTTTTACACAGCAGATGCCCTTCCAGCTGCAACCCATCATTGGGAAACACCCATACACTCATTCGCGCGCACACACTCTACGGACAATTTAGCGTACCCAATTAACCTATAGCACATGTCTTTGGACTTGTGGGTGAAACCGGAGCACCTGGAGGAAAACCAGGCCAACACAGAAATGCCAACTGACCCAGCCGAGGCTCGAACTTGCAGCCTTCTTGCTGGCGACAACAGCTGCTAAAAATTATTGATAGACTGATTTCTCAACCGTCATGGTATTTGATTGTTCAGTGATTAATGCTTTTTGAATCGTTGTTTTAAATGAATTCAGGAATTTTGAAATGTTTGCCAATAAAAGCTTGATTCTATTTCAGCAAGTTGTTTTCTATTACAACTATTGAACGTTTGTAGCTTTTACGAAGTCGTGATAGTCCTCGACACATAAGGTGTAAAATCAGATCAGTTGTGTTAAGAGATTTAGCAGATGTTCCACTTCACAACGTTTTAGTTCAAAGCTTATAAACAGCAGTTGTCATTACTGTTGCCCAATTCAAAGTCATTTCACATGAGATGTCTTCTTTACACACCGCATGAATGCAGTGTTTTATTGCCCTCTTTTGATTGAGAGGATATAATCATCCCTGATCATCGTCTTTAAGCCATCAGCAATTGCTTTTATTGGTCGACACCAATTATTTGTTAATGCATTGGTGCATCTCTATATACAATATTACACTCAAATCATTGTTCAGTTTCAGGCCTGTAAGATATTTCTGATTGTTTATTATCAGCAAATAGAATATATTGAAATATAGAAGTGTATTGTGAAATTATTTATATTAGTTTTGTTTCTCAATATATTTAGCCTATTTTAAAGTTTATTTATTTTAATGTTTTATCATGTATTGTACTGCATATTGAAAACAGCCACTGACAGTGAATAAAACTTTATATATATATATAAATTAAAGAAAAAAAAAAGATTCTAAAAAATAATTTTGAAAAAATCTTTTTTTTTGTAGCAATTTTTTTGTCTTTACTGTCACTTTTAATAAATTGCAACCTTTCTGAATAAAAGTTCTTTCATTCCAAAAAAACTACTTTTAAATGGCCATGTATTAATAAATGATAATATCAAGTAATAATGTTTACTGTTATCAATACATGATGGCAAAATTGCATGTCTCTCTGTGTCTGGGTCAGGTGTGGTTCAGGGGATGATCACAGGAATCAGAGGGCTGTGCAATGGTCTCGGTCCAGCGCTCTATGGCTTCGTCTTCTACCTGTTTCACGTGGAGCTCAGTGAAATGGACCCCGCAGAGAGTCCAGAGAAAGGTGTCAAACCCAACATGGCCAATCCCACAGATGAGGTGAGTGATGTCATGTAATTAGGGATGCACAGTAATATTGGAATGTTCGATAAATCTGCTGATAATTGCTTAATGTAAATGTCGCCTTATGTCATCATGCTTTGCCGACACATAAGATAACGTGTTAATTTATAAACCTGCAATAACTAACTTGCCTGCCAGGAGTGCTAAAAATAAGATCAGGTCAACAGCTCATTCTTTAAGCGAATATTTACCTGTATGGTAATTTAGGTTAGTGTTTATGGAGTTATTTAGCAGTGTTTACTGACAGTCAATAGTCTAGCATGAGCAGCAGCCTCTCCATGTCCTAATGCCCACCATGTAACAAAGCTGATTTAAATGGGGGCACTGTTAGTGTTGGTGAATAGCAAAATGAAAGTAAAATACACAAATAACATTAAGCTTTATAATTAAATCGTGAGTCTGGTTTAATGTAATTATCAGAATGGAGACTCCCAGCAGTAATACACAGCGTAATTTAGTATCTGCTTTAATCCTTTTTTTTTTTTTTTTTTTGCTCTGTTGAGGAACTGCTGTTACACGGACAAAAATATATGTAAAATACAAAACATGTAGGCATTAAAGGGAAAGTTCACCCATAAATGTCAATTTATTGAATATTTACTCTTCTAGGTGCTTCCAACCCTTTGGGTTTTTTCTTCTGTTGAACACAAAAGAAAATATTTTGAAAAAAATCTAAAAGTCAATGACTTCCATGGTAAGAAAAAAAATACTATGGAATTTAAAGTTTACAGCTTTCTTCAAAATATCTTATTTTTTTGTTCAACAGAAGAAAGTCAACTGGTTTAAAACCATTAAAGTAATTGTAAAGTAACACTTTCCCCGAAACGGAAACCAAATATGTGCTGTGTCTGAAATTGCAAATTTCCATACTATTTAATACGTTAAAAACACTATGCAAGCTGAGTAGTATGTCCGAATTCACAATTTTCAAAATACTCTATGTGAGAAGTACCCAGATGACCTACTACCTCCGGTGAGATTCTGAAGTGGCATTCCAATGGATGCTACGCTATCCCATGATGCGCTGCAAGACAACTCATAAATGGGAATGAAGCGACTCAACTGATGGGGTTGGTCACACGATAATGACAAATGACATCCGAGCTCCATTCATACTGCTCACATTCATACAATAGAGCAGGGGTTGCCAAACTTTTCAGCCCGTGACCCCTAAAATAACCATGCCGGTGACTCGTGACCCCCAATATTCTTTGAGGTGGTTATAAAAATATAAACCATGCAAACAACGTCACACACATACCAATAGACCTAAGTTTATTCATCATTTAAGTTTGAAGAACGCCACTCGGAGACCATCCTCCATGTTCAGTTGTTCCCTGTATTTATTTTTGATGTACATGAGTGCCGGAAAAGTTTAACCTGGTACCATACCTGTGTCTTTAATATAACGTAATCACCCCAGGGGTCGCAAAAAAATTGAAAGGCTGATGGCTCTTTTTTTTTTTTGTATATTTTTAACTACTTTTTTCTTTTTCTGTGGGTTATGGATAAAATATGGTAATTGTAAAAGTTTAATAAAATGAATTTGATTTTTGGAAATCCCCACTTTGGGAACCACTGCTATAGAGAACGTACTTTTCTAACTGCTCTGTAGTAAATTTAAATGTAGTACCTCTTCGAGTAGTAGGCGATTTCAGACGCAGACGTAGTTTCCGCATCACTTATCAGCCAAAATTAGTTTAATAAAAATTCAAAAACAAAGTTGGCTCATCAGGCAAAAATCCAATATGGACCCTTTTCACAAGACTGTTATGACATGTTTAACGGTCATTAGCATCTTAAATCTTTAAGTTCTTAATATTTTATCTTTGCATCAAATGACAAAAAAATGACTTCCCGATTGTGTGAGGTGTTTTTAATGCAGTGTGTTTTGGGTAGGACAATAAATTTGACGTTTTCTTTTTCTTCTGGCTGCCGTTATCAGGCTCACACAATTTTGTTCTTTTTTTCTGAAAGTCTTTAACACCATCGTGCAGTTTGTCTTTTATTATTACACCAAATAGGATTATAAAAAAATGATTTGTTCTACTCCCCCATTCTCTGTGCTCTAAGTTTACCCAACTATGACAAATTCCGCTAATAAGAAACCCAGAAATGTAAAAAAGGGTTCATTGTGCATCTTTTCACCTTACACACCACATATACAAACCTCTCAGTGTCTGCTCCTCAGAGTGCCATCATCCCCGGCCCTCCGTTCCTGTTCGGGGCCTGTTCGGTGCTACTGTCTCTGCTGGTGGCCCTCTTCATCCCAGAGCACAACGCCCTCAATCTGCGGCCCGGCAGCTACAAGAAGCACAACAACGGCGCACAGAGCCACTCACACAGCTCTCAAGGCGGACCATGCGAGGGCAAGGAGCCTCTCCTGGAGGACAGCAGCGTATAACCACACTAATGAGGGGGGACGGGCACCGACCCCAAACCCCTCACACCTTCTTACACACCCTGTCCTGTTCCCCCCGCAGCTCAACAACACGAGCCGCAGGAGCCAAAGCACACTTTACAAGTGCGGAACTGGGCCAACCGGGAGCTGAACCTTGGCCCTGAGGAACCGGAAGTGGAGCGAAGGACATCTTGCCTTGCACAAGTGAGGAGAATTCAAGCAGACACCCCTGTGATGACGGACTTGGTGAAGGTTTTCCTCATTTTTACTGTTACATAGTTTTTTTTTTTCTCCCTTTCAGATTTTCAACAATGTAAATGCCCCTTGTCCCAAAGACCTGGTAACTGTAATAATAGGGAACAAACGTGTCTGTCGTGACGTCACAGGCTAACTTTTGATGTGCTGCTTTCTTACTGGTTCCTCTTGGTTTTGTACTTAACTGATCGAAAGGCACTTCTGGAGAAGAACGTGTCCCTTTTGTTTTGGATTTTGAGGAAAAGCTATCAAGAAACGACAAGAAAGAAGGCATCGTTTCACGCAGATGTATCATGTTTTTGATCAAATCACTTGTACTTCCTCTACATTCACATTGTGTCAAAATTCGTTCAGGGGGAGATAAAGTTGCCTTTAAGTGACTTTTTTATCGCAATCACCAAACCCAGATGAAGACATCGCTCTGAGAAGGGTCAATCGTATCGCTCTTTTCGGGAGCCTGCGCATATTTGGTTTGCTTTCATCGCAGTCGGAGCTCCCTGTGAACGTCAGCACTGCCACAATACGACAGGCTTGCAGGATTACGAGTTTACTGACGGCGCACATTAGTTGTCCTATTTACCGCGAGCACTGACGTGGGCGGAACGGTGATTGGATGAGCTCCGCTAGATCCAGTCGATTAATATCACACATGCTGCTATATTGTAGGATGTACAAGGTTACAAAGTTCTGTGGTATTATGCTAGGCTCTCAATGTGGTATTTCTATTAGAGCTGAGCTTTTTCCGGCACGTCGTTGTTATTTTAGACCTCCCCCAATTCTGTGGCCGATTTCTATTTGCGGTGCTTTTTTTTTTTTTGTTTTGTTTTTTTTTCTGGTGAGACAAACTTTGAGTACTTTTATCAGATCTCAAAACAAACGTTTAATTTTCCAGAGAAAACCTCAAGTGCATTCACATCACTTTTTTTTTTTTTTTTAACCAATCTTGTTTGTTTGGTTTTAGGTGCCATACCTATGACTTTATTTCGGTCCGTGTGTGTGTTTTTATTAATTTCTGTGTTTCACTTCCTGCTATTTGTATGCTTTTCTTTTTTTATTACTGTTTTCAGGACAAATCCACAAGATGTTCCACAGGCTTAGTCATTGTGACTTGGTTTTTAGCTAACATTTCGGACCATTTACGTTCTTTGTAAACCATGTAAATCTTACTTAAAATGGAGTGAAGGATTTCTTTCATATTTTTGCATTCGCCTGTATGACCAAACTTGAATGGAATTTTCTGTTAAGCAACTGAAGCAATGGTTATCTTCAATGTTTTGTACCTGCAGATTTACTCCTCTCCACTAGCCACTAACTTGCAAAGAAATCTGGTGTTTGCCTCTGAAAAAAGCCAATTAATTTGTGCCTAAAATGTGCTCTAAAAGAATAGAAACCGTATATGTGAATGGTGAACCGGCTGTAAATATTAGGAACTAATTGAGAAACTATTTATTAAAAGTTTATTGATATTGAAGTCTTTGTGTTTTCTTCAACTAAAATAATGGCTTGTTAGGGGGGGGGGGAACCCACATGAACACTGGGAGAACATGCAAACTCCACACAGAAATGCCAACTGACCCAGCTGAGACTCAAACCAGCGACCTTCTTGCTGTGAGGCGACAGTGCTAACCACTAAGCCACCGTGTTGCCCTTGTTAGATGTTGAATTATGAAAAGATTGTTCAAGTTTATCTCTCAGGACTAGCAAAATTCAGACTTTAGCATCAATGGATTAATTATGCCACATATTAATAATGAGTTACTGGGGCCTTTAGCTAGTCGGGGGACCAAATATGTTAATATCTTGCTATATTAGTTTCTCTTTGACCCTCTGAAAGTGGTCTGTGAGAATAAATTAAGAATTAATAGGGGAAAAAATTGTCTAGGCTCTCTAGATTCAGACTACTATATTTGAAATGTGGGAAAGGTAGATGTGACTTTATTTACAAATGTGAATAAAGCCTGCAGCCAGCCAAGTGTAAAGGGAGGTTCTTTTTTTTTCTCAAAAATGTGGAGCTTTTTACAACTTTTCGTCTTATTTTATATTTAATGATGTTTAAATACTGTATTTTAGTTCCATTTTAAGCATTCTTTTAGCTGGAGTAGCTTGTTGGATGGTCATCATAACCACACTTTTTGAGGTGCCAAAAACATTTGCTAAATGTATAGAAATATGAAAAAATACTTATTTTTTTTTGTCATATATTATTAAAAGAAAAGGAGTTTAAGTTAAAGTTTTAAATGGAAAAAAGAACAGTAGCCTGTTGTCATTTAATGGGCAAATAACAAACTGGCCAGCACATTCAACTTTCCTCAGTCAGAATTTGGTCTTTTTAATCAAAATAAAAAAACCAATAATAATAATGTGGAGCTTAACTTTTTGAAAGTTCATGGATGATGAAAATAGCCTAAGTAGTATAAAATTAACTTTAACATGGGCCACTTTTGGTGCTTCAATCCTTTTTATTGATATTTTTTTCTTTCAAGAATAAGGTCCAAGATTCAGATTAAAAGTTGGGCTACTTGTAGTGAAAGATGACTTCACTTTCATCCTATTGTGTTTTCTTGCAAAGCTGGATGTTGTACTCATGAAAAATAAGTGTTTGGATTCATTGGAAGCCTTCTTTTATGGGTTATTGTCGCACTTTATGATGGCATAGCAGTCAAAATAAGACAAAAGAACTCATGTTTGCCACAATACTGGACCCCCTGGCTACTGTACTACATGTGGGTAATCGTAGTCTTTCTAACAATAAAAATAACACTGCAATGATTTTTCTCGAAAGACGTCGATATTAATCCACCAGAGGGCGGCAGAGAGCAGCAGCATAGTTTAAACGGCGTCTGTAAACGATGTGTGAGGTACTTCGTTTTGTTTCTACATGATGACACTCATCTCAAGGTATTTATTTATTATCAATTTTAGACATTTCATAGTGTTGAATTGATTTGCAACACTGAATGCATTTATGACTATGCTACTGGAGCAAGTTTATGCTGCTTTCGCTCTTCGTATCTCTGACTGGTTCTTGATATATAGTGTAAATAAGTTTTATGTAAGTGATGTACTTTCTAAAGCTGGTGTAGTTCTGAAACTGACTGAGGGTGTTTCGGAAATATTTCTGACGAGGTGCAAACTTGTATCTCACATGAGAAGTGAGAAACACGTTTGAAAAGCTGAGTCAGAGATTCACATCTTCACACCAGTGCTCACCACAAGCCATCATGTAGACGGATCCTGCACATGATGTTTTGAATATGTTTTAGTTTGCACAGATACACACTGTAAAAACAGAATTGCCAAATTGTCGAAAGTATAATTTGATATGTTTTACACATAGACTGTGCCAAAAAGAAGAAGTTTTAAGAGTAGCCCTAGAAAGACCCTCACAGAATAACCACATCCCTAACAAACTTCTCATGAGCAGGAACGTGTAAATGAAAACATGATGTGAAACACACGTGATGCCTATGATTTTTGAACATATTCATCATGTTAAAATGTTAGACAGTAGTCAACATTTGAAGTGGCTCAAAACCTTTAGGCCAAAGATGGCCAAAGTAGGGCCCAAGGGCTAAAGTTGGCCCATAGTAACCTTTGATTTGGCCCACCATCCCAACTGAGAGGAGAGTGAGAATGATGGAGAGGGTTGGGGCGAATGCCTTTAACACAGAGATAATTTCTAATTTGACATAACATTTTTTTGTTAGTACGAGGTCCCTTTCATCGCTGCTTGTAACTTTAATTTGTTAGGTTTATTGCTCAAACTTAAATTAAATGTTTCAATTAAATGTTGTAAATGAATTCGATTTTTAAAAATAGAAATACTGTCATTGAACAGATAAGAGGACTATGCAGACGACATTGGCGAGCAAATCAAGGCAAAAACTAGTGTAACTAGTTCTGTTATAAATGAGATTGTTTTTAATAAATAGATTTGCAATGCGTTCATTATAAAATGTAAAAAATATATACTGTATTAGTATTACTGTATTATTACTGTACTCACAGCAAGAAGGTTCGAGCCCCAGCTGGGTCAGTTGGCATTTCTGTGTGGAGATTGCATGTTCTCCTCGTGGTGGCGTGGGTTTCGTCCAGGTTCTCCGGTTTCCCCCACAGTCCAAAGACATGCGCTGTAGGTGAATTGTTAGTAGTGCATGGGTTGCAGCTGGAAGTGCATCCGCTGCGTAAAACATGTGCTGGATAAGTTGGTGGTTCATTCCACTGTGGCGAACTTTTCCCCATTGAACACAATATATTTAATTTTAGGAAAAATAATATTATAGTATTTTGAACAGTAAACATCACAAGCTAAATAATTAAAATAAATCATTGACTTCTGCTGTCTTCATTAGTTTCAAAAGCACAGATTTCTTTACAACACATAAAAAAACGAACGGTATAACAGAAAATTTTAACGGTTTTAAACCTTTGACTTTTCCAAACCTTGGTAAACCTTGAAACCGGTTATCGTCCCATGCCTACTCTAGATTTGCCATTATGTGAGTTTTGCCATATGGAACAATTAAGAAAGTTGAACATTTTTAATATTAACATTTTGTCATTTTTCTAGGGGAAAAATCTAAATGACAGCAATATTTTTTGAAAAATTGAAGACGTTAATAATTTATGGCAAAGGCAGAGAAATAATGATAACTTTAAAGTGTTTATTGTTTTTTCAGAGATGATTTTAACGTAATACCTGTAATACCTGCCCATCAGGGATATTAAACCATGGATGAAAGGAAAGAAATTTTCACAAAGACATTGCTTGCAAACTCAAAAATCATTACAAATAATTGTTATAATAATGACTAAATGTGACATTTTGAGTTTTTTTTGTGTGAGAAACAGTCCAGTAATCTTTAGTCAATACTTATAATTCGTTCATTTATTTTCCTTCGGCTTAGTCCCTTATTTATCAGTGGCCGCCACAGCGGAATGAACTGCCAACTATTCTGGCATATGTTTTACACTTCTGATAATAGTTATGTTATTACATAGAAAAATTATATATGTAAATCATTTTTTATTTCAGCCAAAAGAAATACAATTTTCTCCTGAAGAAAAAATATGATAGGAAATACTGTGAAAAATTTCTGTACTCTGTTAAACATCACATAGGAAATATTTGAAAAATAAATAAATAAAATTTAACAGGAAGGCTAGTTACTTTGTCTTGAACTGTATGTCCCATATCTCAGAATGTGTCTGCTCAAAATCCCCCAAACACTCAGTGAAAACATAAAACTTCCTACTTTTTCCATTGGAAATCTCAGGACTTTTTCTTCAGGAGTTCAGAAACAGTGCTCTCTGAGATAGAGAATATCTTTCTTTGGAGTGAACTTTGCTCTTTGGCACTTTGCAGATATTCTTCATGCTCAAACAACAACAACAACATCACGCTAAAGAAAGCTGAAAGTGTAAAACACATAATAGGACCATTTTAAATATACTGTCTCCATCATTTGTTCACACCACAGAACTACTATACCCTACGCCAGCATACACACACACAACATATAATGTCGCAGGACTGTTTTTGAAAGCAGCGTCAGCACATGTAATCCTATTAGAGCTATTAGAGAGCTACAGGGTCAGTGCAACAGGGACGAGGTCAGAAACAGGAGACGGTCTGTTTTCAAACGGACACTACTGTCAGCCGGAGTGGGAAACGCAGGAAGGGTGAAGACATGGGACTGATAAAAGCTGAACCAGCATCGGCCCCAGCATGCATTTACGTTAGATAGCGGACCCTCTGGGGTGAATCTCTGTTGAAATTCATTCCTGATAGGCATCCAGTATTGGAGCCCGAATGGCTACTGTTCTGTTTCCTTTCCTGCACTATAAGCAGATATGTATAGATTTCGAAGACCAGAGGTCGAGTAACAGTCAGCAGGTGTGTTTTCTGCTAAACAAAAGAAGCCGAGGCTCATGGGACTTTGCTGTCAGGTCATATTTGGGTTGCAAATATCAGTGGAATTAATTGAAATTAGTGCGTTAAAAGGATATTTTGCTAAAAAAGGGCATTTTACTGACTGTTTTCTCACCTTCAAGTTGTTCAAAACTTTTATGAGTTTCCTATTTCTGTTGAACACAAAAAGAAGATATTTTGATGAATGTTAGAAACCAGTAACCATTGACTTCCATAGTAAATACTAAAAAGGCAAGGCAAGTTTATTTCTATAGCACATTTCATACACAATGGTAATTCAAAGTGTTTTACATAAACAGGAATAAAAGAAACAAGGAAATAAAAATGATTAAAAGAATTAAAAATGTTTAAAACAGATTAAAATGTGTTAAAACAGGTTATAAAGGAATGAAAAAGAAAAGAAAGACATAACAGTGCGATCTGTCGGACGTAGCACAGTGCTCATTCAGTAAAGGCACAACTAAACAGATGTGTTTCAGTCTTGATTTGAGTGTGTCTAATGTTGGAGCACGTCTGGTCATTTCTGGAAGCTGATTTCAGCAGTGGGGGGTGTCGTAGCTGAAGGCTGATTCACCCTGCTTTGACTGAACCCATGGAATTTCTAATATACTTGATCCTAATGATCTGAGTGATCTGTTGGGTTTGTATTCAGTGAGCATATCTGTAAATATAGAAGTCAATGGTTACAGGTTTCCAATAGGGCTTCTGATAAATCTGATATTGCGATATTTAATTTTTCTTTGATAAATATTGCAATATGAATACACAAGTTTCACAAGATGGTCTATTTGACAGTTTTTTGGAGAGTCTAACAGTATTCAGGTACAGAAATTGAATCACAATGCAAAAAAATACTTTAGTTAAATTGCTTTGTCTTGTTTCTAGTTCAAATATTTCGAAAAAAATTCATCAAGAAAAAATATTGTTTTGCTTTCACCTTCAGGCGAAATAAGTCACAATTAAGAGTTTTTCCTTAAAAGCTAAATTATCTGCCAATGGGGTATGTAAAATAGTCGGATTTTTGCTTTGAAATGAGATATTTTATACTAGTAAGTAAGAAAAAGTTCTTTTTTTGCATAAATTGAATAAAGAAATTAAATTCTGTGGCTCCTAGTCAACTACGATTCGGACTCAATATTGCAATATCGATGCTGAAATGATATATTGTGCAACCCTTTCCAATATTCTTTAAATTATCTTTTGTGTTGAGAAAAAAAGAAACTAAAACAGGTTTGGACAAGTGATAGGCGAGTAATCGATAAATGAGTTTTCAGTTTTGAGTGAGCTATCCCATTTAATGTGTTAGTTCACTTCGGGTTTAAACGCTTGATCCCCCTAAAGGAAATCAAAACAAGATGTTGCCGGAGGGGGTCTGTTCTTTAAATAGTGGATATACATTTGCTCTGATCTGCATTTTAACAGTAATATTAATTTTTTAAAATAAGAAGATGACATTTTACCAACCCTATTGTCACAGGAGGGCTAAGACCAGAACTGAGGTAGTATAAGTAAACAGAGTTTATTGCAGAACAATGTAAACAGAATATATGTCAAGCAGGTAAAGTCTTTCTCTTGTATATGGTGAGCAAGACTGATGACGATGTTGGACACAGACCGGATTGGGAGACACACAACCACTCACACTAGGAAGAGACACGAAGACACTGTGGGTACACTTGGTAAGGTAAGTGTAGATCAGAATAACAGGAATTGACTGACCATAGATCATCCTTCTTGATGCAATGAGTTCAGACACTGAGTGAGGGAGCATACAGGTATTTATGGGGTGGAGTGATGAGTGTGAGATGACGTGCAGGTGCGCTGGTGATTAGTATTCAGGTGACGGGGATCTTGCTGATTGCGATGACGGTGAACGGGGTGAATCATTTGACTTTAAGTGGGGAGAACTTGGCCTCGCTGTGACACCTCTAAAGCTGCGGTCACACTAGAGTTTGTGCGTGTGAAATTCTGTCATACGGCGCTGCGAAAAGGGGTGGGATTAAACAATATGATTAGACATTAAAAAAAGCGAGCGATTGGTCCATGTTTTAAATTTTGGTCCAAAGAGGTCACGTTTTGATCCTGGATTGGTCTCACACAGTCAAGTGATGCGATTACGCAGGTCAGAGTTCACCAAGCTTGAACTTTGCACTGCAGCAACCTGCGAAACTTGACGCATGACCTTGCGTTTCCGGTCTAACGCATTCGTGTGCGTATGAATGGAAGTTTATGGGGAGAAAAGTCCGGTGTGACCGCAGTTTAATGGTTCGAAGTATTATGAATGTATGATCTATTAGCGTCACGGTGGTGCAGTGGGTAGCACGATAGCCTCACAGCAAGAAGGTCGCTGGTTCGAGCCTCGACTGGGTCAGTTGGCATTTCTATGGGGAGTTTGCATGTTCTCCCTCTGTTCGCGTGGGTTTCCTTCGGGTGCTCCGGTTTCTCCCACAGTCCAAAGACATGTGGTTTAGGTGAATTGGGTAAGCTAAATTGACCGTAGTTTATGTGTGTGAATGAGTGTGTATGGATGTTTCCCAGTGATGGGTTGCGGCTGGAAGAGCATCTGCTGTGTAATAACATATGCTGAAAAAGTTGGCGGTTCATTCCGCTGTGGCGACCCCGAATTAATAAAGGGACTAAGCCGAAAAGAAAATGAATGATCTATTAACTTTGATAAATATTGCGATATGAATACAGTTTCACAAGATGGTCTATTTGACAGTTTTACTAACTATTAAAAATGTAACTTTTTACAACTTGTCAAGGTTACAAGTTATTTGAAGAAAGATCAAAGTCCCATAATGTAATTCAAAATATAAATAAATGGGAAAATATAAACACATGAATAACAACATATGGAAAACTGTTAATTTACAGATATTTTAACAGTGTGAGACTTATCGACTGCTGTAGTAGGAAAAAATATTAAGGAAGTCAATGAGTCCCAGCAAGCAGCATTCTTTAGAATATCTTCTTTTGGGTTCAACAGAAGAAACTCAAGTAGGTTTTTAACAAATGAAGGGAGAGTAAATGATGACAGAATTGTCATTTTTGGCTGAACTATCTCTTTAACATAATGAAGGAGAGGTCCATTGATTGGCTAGTCAATTACTTTGCATCATGATGCTGAGAAATGCCTGTTTGCGTTACCATTTTTCAAACTATTATGAATCCATGTTCAAGCTCAGGAGAGAATTTTCAGTAATCAATCTAAAACTGGCAAATTTAGAGTGTTCAAAAGACACTTGTTTTATTTAAAAAAAAAAAAAAAAGGTGGTTTGTATTAGGCATGGGACGATAACCGTTTTCAAGGTATACCGTGGTTTGCAAAAGTCAAGGTTTTAAAACTGCCAAAATTTTCTGTAATACCATTCCTAAGGTATGATTTTTTAATTTACTTTCTATTTACAACAGTATCTCCAGCAGAAATATACTGTGTATAAAGATGCCATTTTAAATTGTAAAAAAATCTGTTTTTGAAATAAATGAAGACAGCAAAAGTCAATAATTTATTTGAATTATTTAGCCTGATATGTTAACTGCTCCAAAATACTTTAAAAGTTTCTTAAAATAAAACATATTGTGTTTAAAAGAGAAAAAGTTGTTTGTTTTTTACCGAGACATTTAAAAAGAAGATATTTTAGAGCAGTAATCACAATACTGCAAAAGCGTGAAACCGTGATATTTTTATCCAAGGCATACCGTCCGAATCTTATACCGGCCCATGTCTAGTTTGTATTTACATATAGATTAAAAGTAAAAAAAAAAAAAGATTTAAGAGTCAAATTAGACTCACAGTGTGTATTTTATTTGACATCTATCCTTGCAAAATAGCAATCTTTGTTTGATCATGCATTCAGGAATGCAAACTTATACAGTTTATATCTTTGTGAAATATGTTACAAAACTGAAAGTAGACACAGTTTACGTTGTATAAGGTTCTATAAAAATAAAAGTAACCTGTCTTAAATCTTGGTGATTACAAAGTGTAAATTTATAAGAAGACTGAACTTTTTGCTCTAAGGCCCTTATTCATCATCTGGGATTATGTAAACATTTAAAGGTGACATCAAATGCCCATTATAAACAAGTTTAAATCATTCTTTGGGGTCTTAGTGGAAAGTCTATAACTTGCTTTGGTTAAATTCGTAATGTAAATAAGCACAAATGTTACTCTGTCAAAAAGCATTTGGTTCATGTCTCTTTAAATGATATTGACCTCTCTGAGGCTGGATCACCAATGGATGGTACTGAACTTATCCGTTCTTGATGTAGCAAAACCAGCACACCACACACGCATTGCTTAGCCAAACCTTGAGCTAATGCTGACACTTGTCTGTATGACTGACATGATGGAGTATTGGAAGATGTTTCCATATTGTATTGCAAAAATACTTACTTAATTACTCCCAGGGCTGTTTATATCGAAGTTGATATTGTTAGCTCAACGCTGAACCCCCAACCTGGAGGACTAGGACATACACACATACATTATGGACAATTTAGCTCACCCAAGTCACCTAAAGAGCATGTCTTTGGACTGTTGGGGAAACTGGAGCACCCCGAGGAAACCCACGCAAACACGGGGTGAACATGCAAACTCCACATAGAAATGCCAACTGACCCAGCCGGGGCTCGAACCAGCGACCTTCTTGCTGTGGCACCACACCGCCCCATAAACTTGAAATTTTAACCAGATGTCACCTTTAAAGCTGCTTTGAAACTGCAGTTTGGAAGCTCAAACAACAATGTAAGTCCACTATATGGATAAAATCCTGTATGTTTTCCACCACTAATCCTTTCATTTGACCAGTTAGCCTACTAAATACACAAAGAAAACATCAAATAAACTACATCTCTGGAACAGCAAACACTTATTTATGTGCTGTAGGTGAAGGGTGCTGCTGATATTTATGCGTTGCCTTTTTTATTACCTTATAGCTCACCTCATTTCCTCCTGAGGTGATGTGGCAGTTGCTTAACATACTGCTTGAAGCTTCAGTATATCTGTAATTGAATAATGAAAGGCGTAGAGTTAACATTGGATGTCAACACAGTTACTCAGCACTTCTGAAGATAGCAGACCTGAGTTTAGTATGGAAACATCATTGTAGGCAAGAGCTTATCTTATCTGAATTTCCTCAACTGAATTTAAGCTAGATGTTCCATACGTTATATTAATTCACTCTGTGTATTGCCTTGAAAGCATGTATGCACATAATGTAGATTTAGGGACAGATTAAAGGGACAGTTCACCGAAAAATGAAAATCATTTACTCTCCCTCATGTGGTTTTAAACCATTATGAATTTCTTTCTATGTTGAACACAAAAGAAGATAATTTGAAGAATGCTGGTTGCTGGGACCCATCAACTTCCATAGTAGGGAAAAATGACTATGGAAATGGGTTCCAGCATTCTTCAAAATATTTTCTTTTGTGTTCAACATAGAAAAAAAACTCAAGTAGGCTTTGAATATTGAAAGGAGAGTAAATAATATTAATAATAATAATTTATTTTATTTGTAAATGCCGCCTTTCTGGACACCCAAGGTCGCTTTACAACAATCATCAACAGCCATACCAGAACAGATTAAAACAATTAATAAAACATTGACAAACTAAATTTCTGTTGCGGGTACAAATACATCATGAGTATAAAATAACATGATAAAAGATAGTCCAAAAAAGCTTGCTTAAATAGATGGGTCTTGCACAGCAAAAAAACCAGTGTACATTTAACTCAATTTGAGTTTAACTTAACACTCCTTGGGTGTACATATGACTCCCTCCATTTTGGAGTTAAATAACATTTTCTAAAGTGTGAAATTTGTACATTACTCTCAGAGTTCATTTTAACACAGAGTTTATTCTTACATCGAGCTGGAGTGTGTGTTACCCTTCAAAGTGTTAATATATTACCTTTTTTTCCTATATTATCAATTGAATTGGTGTGTGTGACATAACAGTGATCAAATATGTTGAAAATAGTTTTAATTTGTTAAATGTTCATTAATCTTTTCAGAAATAATTTCAATGCATTCAACTCTTTGCATTTTAAAATGCAACAAGACATGTTTCAAGTTTAAGTAAAACATACTGGTTTGATCACTGTTTGTCTGAAAGAACTGGTTCGAGGAAAAAAACTGGACTTCCCATCACTAGTGGGAAATACACTTGCATATTGGGTTAAAGTTTAACACTGAAAAAAAACTCTTAAATAAACGCTCTTTCACACTCATGGATTAAAATGTACTCCGGTTTTAACACTGAACAACACCAAAAAAAATCACACTGTATATTTAACACTGGAATTTTTGCTGAGACGAGATTTAAAAGTATGAAGACTGCTCCTTAGATCCAGGGAAAGCCAGTTCCATAGCTGAGGAGCCATGGAGCTAAAAGATGTGACTCCCATTGTGCTTAATCGAGTGTGAGGTGGCACCAGGGAGAAAGAGTTGGCTGATCTAAGAGTGCAAGCAAGGGGTATAAATATGGAGAAGTTCGGTGAGATATTGAAGAGCAAAAGATTGTGAAGTGCCTTGAAAGTGAGAAGTAGTATTTTAAAATCAATATGAAAAATACGAAAGTCCTAGAGATGACACGAGCTGCATGGCTCTGAACCAGTTGGAGTTTAAGGAGAAGTTTAGAAGGAAGCCCAGTGAGAAGTGCATTACAATAGTCAAGACGTGAAGTAACTAATGCAAGGATGAGAATTGCTGTGTTATTGGTTGTGAGAGAAGAGCAGAGACGAGTAATATTCCGCAGGTGGAAATATGTAATATTATTGATGTGACCTTCAAACAAGAGTGTGCTATCCAAGATAACATCCAAGCTCTTGACCTGCACAGAGAGAAAAATTGTGCTATTATCAATATGTATTGCAAAATTATAAGATTTATCCAAAACACTTTTCGTCCCAATGAATAGGGATTCAGTTTTGTCAACTAGAGGGTATTGTGGACAAGTGGAGTTGAGTGTCATCAGCATAGCAGTGAAATCGTATGTTGTAGTTTCTAAAAATGTGACCAAGAGGGAGTAAATATATGATAAGCATGAGTGGACCCAGTATGGAGCCTTGTGGGACACCAGTAGTGACAATCTGTGATCTTGAAATACAATCCTTAATTTGGACAAACTGAGTATGTTCTGCAAGATAGGACTTAAACCATAAAACAGGGGTACCAGAGATTCCCACAGACGCAAGCCTATTCAAAGTACCTCGTGCGACCAAGTACCAAGTATTCAAAATTACCTTGTGCGAAACCATGTCAAAGGCTGCACATAGGTCCAGAAGAGTCTGCTGCCAATAATAAATTATGACAGAAATTTCATTTTTTGGTGAACTATCCCTTTATCATAAGGAAGGAGAGGTCTGTTGATTGGCTGGTCAATTCATTTGCATCATGATGCTAAGAAATGCCTGTTTGCATTATGATTTTCCATGTTGATAATGTGAAGTATTCTGTTCAGCTTGCAGGTGTGGTGTTCAAAACAGTGACAGCACTACACCGGGGCTAGAGGTCCCTGTAACCCAATCAAAATTTTGAATTGCCCTGGTTTAGCCCCCAAAAGGGTGACCAGATGTTCATTTTTCCAGAAATGTTCTGTATTTTTGCTCTATTATAAACATTTGAACTCCCTGATCGAAGCTAGATGTTGAACAAAAATTGCCATTGAAACTGTGTTTGTTACTGATTAACTTGCAGTAAGAGATGCCGAGACAGGCGGAATCATGCTGAGTGAACTCACAACTAAAGCGCTGTCTCGCCCACGCAGTCCTTTTCGTATATAACCGAGACAGCATGCAACCAAATCAAATAGTCTACTGCACACACAGTTGTCAATCGCATGGACTATCTCAGGTAAATACAGTCGGTAATGGCTTATGTCCAACTGAACCAATTAAAAAGCAACTTTGCCCCTTTAGATAGAAACGACAGTAATGGTGAAATAACGATATATTGGGTGCTGGCTCTTTCTTCAAGCATATCTGATCAGGGGAAAATGATGCTATAGCTTGCTGTTATTGACATTTTTGAAAATTAAAAGCTTGGATTTTAAAGATATCCTTAGGGATTTCTGCTCAGTTAAGGTTTGAAAGAAGAGTTTTTATTTATGTATATATTTTTATATGCGTACATATTTTTGATGATTTGGCAGCCTGTTTGAATTGTATGTTGAGAGTTAACACATTTATGTAATTAATCTGTTACTTTTTTGCTTGTATTTTTAAAGTCATGGTGCAGTGGAAAGACGACTGCATCCACACATCTTTGCAATGACTCAAATAACTTAATCTGGAGTCATCTGGAATGGTGAAGAAAGCGTTCTTGCATCTTCAATGCCTCCTCCTTCATCTTACCCCCAGACATGCTCAATAATATTCATCTCTGGTCACTGGGCTGGCCAATCTTGGAGCACATTGACCTTCTTTGCTTTCAGGAACTTTGATTTGGAGGCTTAAGTATGAGAAGAAGCACTATCCTGCTGAAGAATTTGCCCTCTCCTGTGGTTTGTCATGTATTGGGCAGCACAAATGTGTTGACACCTCAGGCTGTTGATGTTGCCATGCACTCTGCAAATCTCTCGCGCATCCCCTTACTGAATGTAACCCCAAACCATGATTTTTCCTTCACCAAACTTGACTGATTTCTGTCAGAATCTTGGGTCCATGTGGGTTCCAATAGGTCTTCTGCATTTGTGATGATCGTGATGCAGCTGAACAGATAATTAATCTGAAAAATCTACCTTCTGCCACTTTTCCAAATGATAGACAAGAAGTCAAGTTTTGTTTGTTGCTCTAACAACTGGGATCAATAACAAGACTTTTGTCATGTAGTGTACATAAAGAGACTTAAGAAAGATTTTAGGCTATTGCCAAACTTTTTCTTAAAGAAGTTACATTTACATTTCTATTTAGATATAATTACAGAAAATTTCTTCCATCTCCAAAACATATTTTAATTTTATTTCAGCTTCAAAACAAATTTTATGTTCCACAAAAGCAATGATTTGAAAGGATCCAGGTTTGAAAGACAGGAAGGTGAGTACTGTAAAGGATAATGTAATTTGTATTTTTTGGGTAAAATATTACATTGGTTTAATATAATAGCACGAATTTATTTCATATATTTATTAAATAAATGTAATCAAATAAAACTTAAAAACCCTAACAGGAGGCGGCGGTTAATATTTAATAAGTAATTTGTTGAGACTTATTCAATTGATTCTTTAAAATGACGAATATGATTTATTCAACAATGATTTTCTGTATATGATTGGCCCGTTGAATCATGTATTAATTGAAAAGCAGATTTATGTTGATCTGAGAGGCACAACAATTCTGCTGTGGCTTTATCTGTACTGCTGGCAAATCTATGCAAAAGCAGACGATGTGTTTAAAAACAGAATATTCATGTATAGAGTACAAAAATCAATAATAATCTCATTGTTCATGTGATATTGCTTAACTGTATCATATGATAAAAATAGACGAAGACTCTTAGAGAGCATTTCACCTCAGTTTCTTGAATTTTAGGGGCTTATAACTGCTTTTTATAGGCATTCTTTAGGTCCCATAATGCAGTTAGCTGTTTACTACATATTGACTGATATATGAGTGCAGTGCCATTTTAATAAGGTCATTTTTAAATAATTATTTTATTAAATAAACACTAAATTGACCGCCCTAATTTGATCATAAACTTGCAGTAACAACTTCCCAATTATTATTTTGTGCCAATAGACCCCAAAAGTACAAAAAGCCTTTTATTGATCCCACAAGTCTTCTAAACTTTAGTCGGTCATAACGGATCCCTAAAAGATGTTAAGTGAGCCTGTTATATCACTGCAGTAAAGCCATGCATTAATTGAGAGGATCTGAGAGGCTTTATTCCCACTGCAAAACAGAACGATCCAGTGTCGGATGTGAGAAGCTCCTGACATCATTTCAATTTGTAATAAAAATAGAAAGAACCATTCACATATTAATTTGGATAATGCTTCATGTTCCTTTTTAATCCAAAATGGAATGGATGGACAGCAAATTTAATAAAGCAATTAATAGCACATATCCTGTGTTCTTACAATAACAAGAGACCAGAGCCAAAAAACATCCTGCATTTTGTGTTCATTTTTAGCTCGTCTCTGAAATTGTCGTGTTTTTAAATTATTTTATTTTTTACCTATGCTGTGCAGTTCCAGCATCATTCAACTAATCTAGCAGCCTTAAGGAAGGAACAAATACACTGTCCTGATTAAAAGCATGTAGTCATGGTGACATTATACACCAAATATTGTAAAAAGCAGTTATTCAGCTTTAGCAATTTATCCTCAATATTTCCTTCTTCCTATTCATGCAAATTTACTCCTAATATAAATGTTTGGAAAAGCGAGGGAGTAATTTGAGAGGAAATTATGGTATTAAATCAGATCAGACTACTCTGATGGCAAGAAGCACAGACCAGCAAACAGCCGTGTCTAACAGTCGTATAACTGGAATCATATATTCATTTATCTATTGTAAGATTTTGTATTACTGTATGAACACAGAATGGTTGGAACGGATAAAGCGGATGGTGGACAGATGGATAAATCGATGGAGACATGGCTGGATGGATGGATGAATGGATGGGCGGATGGAACGGATGGATAGTTGGATGAACAGATGGATGTATGGAAGGGATGGATGGAACAGTTAGATGGAATGGATGGAAGGATGGATAGTGTATGGATGGATGGCTAGATGGATGGATGGAACAGTTAGATGGAATGGATGGATGGATGGATGGATAGATGGATGGATGAACAGATGGATGGATGGATGGATGGATGGGTGGATGGATAGACAAATGGAACGAATGGATGGCTAGTTAGATGAATGGATGGATGGACTGATGGATGCATGGAAGGAACGGATGGATGGAATGAATGGATGGTGGATGTTTCAACAAATCGATGGTGGACTCATGGAATGAATGAATGAATGGAACAGTTGGATGGATAGATGAATGGAACAGATGGGTGGATGGATGATGGATGGATGGTGGGCAGATGAATGGATGGTGGACTGATGGATGGATGGATGGAACAGGTAAATGGATGAATGACGGGTGGTTGGACGAATGGATAGATGGTGGACAGATGGATGGAAAGATGGATGGATGTCAGATGGTTGGATGAATGAACAGATGGATGGATGGATGGAACGAATGGATGGCTAGTTAGATGAACAGATGAATGGATGGATGGACTGATTGCATGGAAGGGATGAATGTAGGATGGTTGAACAAGTGGATGGATGGTGGACTGATGGAATGGATGGATTGATGGAACAGTTGGATGGATAGATGAATGGGACAGATGGGTGTTTGGATGATGGATGGATAGATGGATGGATGGACTGGATAGAAGGATAGATGGTAGACGGATGGACAGATGAATAAATGGATGGACGGATGGTTGGGCAAATGGATGGATGGTGAACAGATGAATGGATGACGGATGCTTGGACGAATGGATAAATGGACAGATGGATGAATGGAAGGATGGATGGATGGATGGATGACGGATGGTTAAATAAATGGATAAATGAATGATGTACAGAAGAATGGATGGACAGACAGACGAATGGTTTTAACAGTATATTTTGGTTAAGGGGGCATACTTATAGATAGGCAGGCAGGCAGGCAGATAGATCTCATTTCAAATAAACTAAACATGTCTGCATTTATTTAATATTTAAAAACAGAATGTTGTCCTCACTATGGACAGCACTCTGAGATGAAGTGCATCAGCTTTTTATGTTGGATTTTGTCTGCATCAGATGAATCATTTGGATTTCAGTCCATTATTTTTTCTCTCCATGACAAATTTCTAAAAGCTTTTATGCATTTTATGCACTGCACAGGCGTTGGTGTCTCTTTTCACTTGGAGCGGTGACGAAGACAGTTGTTTTCCCTCAGTGTACCTGACATTTGGAAGGGTTTAACGTGGTGTTCCCACACATAATGGTGTCGTTTCTGAGAACAGAGGATGTAAACAGGTTGTAGGACAAGAGGGATTGGGGATGTTATTGTGCCTCCTCCTCTCCCTCATCAGGAAGGGAAGACATCAGTCAGACCGCATATTGTGCTGTGTGTTTTAGACCTGGCCTGTAGCGGTGTACACACACACACACAAACATACACACACACACAGATGAAAACAAATCTTCTATGACAAAATCACTTAAAATTAACAAAATTATGAATTTACAGTTTTGATGAAATGGTCCCTGTGATTGATTTTGTGTATCGGTCTATTAGTAAGTGCATAAGCTAAAAGAAAATATTGCAGATTCAATACAATTTAGTTTCAACTGGAAGCATTTGTGCTCTAATGTTGATTACATTAACAATAAAACAATAATACAATAAATAAATAACATTTTATATATATATATATATAAAATTATGAGGAGGCAGAAATGTGAAATTTATCACTTATTATATTTACATAAATTGTTCATTCTCTTAAAAGTGCATTATTAACTTTAAAGTGTTCCTGTCATCTAATTTATGTATAGTCTTATGTTATAATGGTAACAGCTTTGTATAATTGTTTATGGCTACCCAGCAGTCACACAACATCATAAGATGTTAAAGAGCCCCTATTATGCAATAAAAAGGTCATGTTTTGGTTTTAGGGGTCTCCAACAACAGGCTGATATGCATGCAAGGTCAAAAAACATTTTCATTGTCTTATAAAATGCATTTATTTTTACCTACAGTAATTATCCCAACGACTCCTATATGATTCGTTCAGCGATTCATTTGTTCCCAAACCCCTCCTTAGCGTGATGCTAATCTGTGCTGATTTTCTGATTACCAAGTCTTTTGCGATTGGTCGACTGCGTTCAGCACGAGACAGAGAGAAATGCCCACCACAGTGTATCAACATTGTTGAAGTAGTCAAATTACAAGTAACAAAACACAATTAAATACATATTTTGCAAGCTAGAGAAAACAAGGAGACAACCATTTTAATCGCACTTACTTACGCTTGTGAAATGGAGGAAGAAACTGGTTAATAAACTGTGTACTGTTAAAGTTCCTGTCAATATCTGACAAGGTCCTATACATCAATAGTCTTTTCTGACCACCCTGCTAGCGTTTGAAGGTAAGGGCGCGTTCACGATATACCAGATCTGGCACAGAACGTATTTGGTATTTTTTTGTGTCAACATCGATACGAACAGGTAAAAGATCCGGATGAGCAACAAGTCATTTAAACGACTCTGAGTCGAATCTTTTATTAAAAAATCAATATTTTTAAACAAGGTGCACTTTCAGATTTAACCCTCAGCTGGATGTTTTCATTCACTTAGAGCTGTGTTGCACACTGCACTGAAGGTAATTTTCAAAAACCCATAATAGGGGCTCTTTGGTATTAGGTTAGATTTAGGTCATGACGTCAGGGGACCAAAATTCAATGTCTAGCCAGTGTCTAAGGACAACGTAATTTTGATGTATTAATAACGACGTCAAATAATGTTGATATTTGGATCATTTAGGTTGTGTTGAAAAGCCAACATTTTAAACCAACGTCATATTGACGTCAAATACTTTTTTTCGTCAGATATGGCAACCAAAATCCAACATCTGATAAACGTCATAGCGGTAACGTCAAGCTGTAACATCATTAGACGTTGATATTTGGTTGATTTTAGGTTGAACGTTGGATATTGACGTCAGTCTGACATTGGGTTCTGACATCAAGCTGATTTTCATTTACAAACAAAATGCAATCTTCCTACAATGTTGGGGTACAAAGTCAACCTGACATCATGTTGTCGTCCTGTGCATGCTGGGTAGGGCTGGGCTGATAAGTTACAATATTATATCAAATCGCAATAAAATTTAAGTCAATAACAATGATAAGCTCTGGAGTTTTTTACTATATATTGATCTAAGACCCAATCACACAGCAGAAATGTGCAACAATGGGAATCTAAAAGTGTGTTGATATTAAAGATGTACCGAATTGTCGCCCACCGAAAATGTATCGACCGAAATTATGTTATGCCATTTAATTAACATGATTCAGTCATTGTTGGGATTTTAAATCTGAAAGCATTAACAACTGATATCAAAATACATATCATTATCATTCAATATGGTAAATAATTATACAGAATGCATTTTTGCCATGTCACCCAGCCCTACTGCTGGGTATATTTTAGAAACAGAGCATATTCACATTTAGGGATCAGCCCTATTCACAATAAGTGCTTCAATTTTCAACTTTTTAAAACAAAATTGATTGTTGTTGTAATAAATTTTTTTTCAGTCCTGTTGGATGACTTTAACCTCTACCAAACCCGGAATATGCCTAAGTCTTGTTAGGCAACTTTTCTGAGCCATAAGGAATGTGCAGCAGCATAAACATATTTATCACCTTGTACAACACAGTCCTGTTTCTTACCAACACAGTTCTCACTGATGGCCAGGATGTGTATGTTTATTGACACAGTCCACACTGTTTTTTTTTGTGGTGATCTCTTTCCATCTTAGAGGCTCACAAGTTCAGCAATCAACACAAGTACGCTCAAAATTATATTTTCCCTTTTTTCTCTCAAAGATTTTCTCCTAGGCCATCCACAACACGAAAAAAGTGCTGCTACCATCTCTGTGAGCTTTTAATAACGTGTTATATATGGCACAGGAAAATTTTCCTTAGATGTTTGCTCCATGTTAACATGATATTATTACGTCGTTGCTGCGGATTTGTCGGCTTTATGTTCATGATGCAAATCTCTTATTTCAGCACATCTCAATGGTGCTATATTGGTGATTGTGGAGGCTGTTAAATATAAGCGTTGAATGTAGCAAACTGATGTCATGTTCAAGAAACTAGATTAATCTGTTTCAACATTACAACATTTAAAATACGTGTTTAAAATGAGCTGAATCAACACAATTCTTGAGGTTTTTTCAGACAACTTAATTGTTTTATGTTCAATCTACTTAAATTTGTAAAAACAATTAAGTTAACTTAATCGATTGGTGTTGGGACAACATGAAGGAATTGTGTGGAAGCCTGCATTTTTTACAGAGTAGAAAATGGTGAAGCTGACATTTAAAGGGCACCTATGGTGACAAATCTACTTTTTAAGCTGTTTGGACAGACATATGTGTAGGTATAGTGTATAGACTGTCATATTGGGGTGATATAAACACACCCAGTCCTTTTTTTTTCAGTTTAACAACATAAAAACAGTGGACCAATTGGAGCGGTTTTGAGACCGACCGCAACTTGATGTAGAAGTGTGGTCCCCCCGCCCACCGAATTGATTGACAGCTGCGTATTAACATGTCTCCGTAGTAACGTGTATAATCATATCAACCACAGGACATAAGCAAACTAAGCAACCGTAAATAAAAGTCTGTTCAGTTTGCTAGGATCATCAATCATCATCAAATGTGATCAAGCGTGAGTTTTACAAGTTTAAAATGTTTTAAAACAGTGCATGTTTGTAATAAATTACAGCGATTTACTTCAGCTTTACTTCATCAACACAGCCGCATGTCAGAACAATTATAAAAGACGCTTCAATCCCGGTTTGTGGACGTTAAATCAGGTTTATTTTGTACATTAACATAACAGATATCCATACAGCAGTGGATATTAATGTGTATCCTGTCACATTTCCATGCAAAAACAGTGCAAAGCTAAACGCGCGCTGTGTGTGTGTGTGTGTGTATTGTGCCTGTGCGTGAACTTTGTAACGACATTGTGTGTGACTCATCCTTGCAACTCTACAACATGCATCAAATGCTTATTGGTAAGAGTCTTACTGTAGTTTTTCTCACAAACGTTACCTGAGCTCTTATTCCTTCTTGTTTGTCTGTTGTCTGACGCAGCCAAGGTAGCTGCTGCCAGGCACGTGGAAACGGTGGGCGTGAAGGACTAGCCTTAAAGGCGCAGTACATAAAAACCGCTACCTGATGCAAAATGCTTCAAAATAGAAACTTATGACAGGTATAATAAAAAATCTGATGGGTGTTTTGAGATTAAACTTTACAGACACATTCTAGAGACACAAAAGACTTACATTAAATCAGGAAAAAGTGGTAACCTAGGTGCCCTTTAAAGTAAAAACTGAAGATAATGTTTCATTAGGGCAAAATAAATGCTGACAGGCTTATCAGGACCCTGATGTGAAGCAAACGGTCATTATTTTGTGAAAATAAACCAGCTGGCAGTGCGTTATCGCACTTACCAAATGCATAAGCAAATGGACATGAAATATTGATTTGAGCCGAAATGATTTTATTATGTGAGATTAAAGAACCCGCAGAGCATCCACTGAAATCAATCAATCAAGTAGATTGAGCTCAGTACTCTTTGTACCTATCATTAAATTACACAGTATATGGATGTGTTGTGGATTTAACAAGTTAGAAGTAGCTAAATAATGCATATGCCCTTAATAAGTTATATTAATATGAAATGAACTGTATATTTCTTTGTATATACACTGTCAAAAATGCTGGGTTACACACAATCGATTTGTGTTGTGGCAAAAAAATCATCCATTCATTAATTTTCCTTTGGCTTAGTCCCTTATTTGTCAGGGGTTGCCACAGTGGAATGAACCACCAACTATTCCGGCATATGTTTTACATAGCGGATGCCCTTCCAGCTGCAACCCAGTACTGGGAAACACCCATACACTTTCGCATTCACAGACACAGTCATACACTATGGCCAATTTAGTTAATTCAATTCACCTATAGTGCATGTCTCTGGATTATGGGGAAACCGGAGCACCCGGAGGGAACCCACGCAAACACTAGGAGGTGAAAGAATTAAGTTAACTTATTAGTTCTTACAAATTTAAGTGGATTGAACATAAAACAATTAAGTTGTCCTCAACAAAAACCCTCAAGAATTATGTCCTTTCAGCTCATTTTAAATAAGTAGTTTGAGCAAACAGCAAACGTAATTTTTTTGTGTATGTCTGTCTATTATGTTCTTCTATACTATATACTGTACATGTACTATAGTAAACAAGGCAGATAAAGCAATAGTTCACCCCCCAAAAAATGTACATTTGGTGTTAATGTACTCACCCTCAGGACATTCAAGATGTTGGTGACATATAGAAGATAAAAATATCTGATCTCATCCTTATTTTAACAGTCAGCAACTACTGGCATTCTGTAAGTCAAAAAACTACAACATAAAGGAAAAACAAAATGATTATCCATGGCTTGAGATGAGACACTAAGATCTTAAGAAGCAAAACAAACAGTCTATGCAAGAAACTTAATATTGTTCAAAGAAATATTAACTGGAAGTTTATGAGTGTTTCCCACTGATGATGGGTTGCAGCTGGAAGGGCATCCGCTGTGTAAAACATACGCTGGATAAGTTGGCCGTTCATTTTGCTGTGGCGACCCCAAATTAATAAAGGGACTACACCGAAAAGAAAATGAATGAATGACATATTAACTTTTGTTCATCAGCCTTGGTGAATATTCCTGAGTGTGTTCAAATCACTGTGGAGATTCCTGTCATATAATATATGCACAGGCACAAACTAGCACACGAGTTAACATTCTTTGTTTACTACAGAGTGGCAGGATGCATGCTGTGTTGTTCATGAAAATGGTTCCTATATGTATTATTCTGAATGCTGCAACCTATATATTGGACTGACACAGTTTCAATTTACTAGAACTTCTATGTTAAGCTGCTTTGACACAATCTACATTGTAAAAGTGCTATAGAAATAAATAGGAATTGAATATATATAAAAATCTGTAAACAGCATCAGCTCATGTGTGTTTCCCTATAAATCTCTCTCTCTCTCTCTCTCTCTCTCTCTCGCTAGACTGTTGTGAATGCAATAAAGCCATTTACTGAGGATGTGGATTAAAGGAATTAAGATTTGCAAATATTCAGTTTGTGGTAAACTGCACAGACTGACTGTTTTGCTACGTATGAATGAATCAAGGGGAGCCATTCATTTTGCTTTGTCTGCAGCTGTTTTTTGACTCTCAAAGTACCGGTAGCCATTGAAAGCCATTATTATTTAGGTCAATATGTTTTCTTCATTTTTATTCTAAGCTAAGCACACAACTTTTAAATATTTAGATTTTTATTATGCTTACAAAATACCAAGCAAACAATAGTGAGAACATTTTAATGCAATTGCAAATAGTCCAAATAGGTTATTAATTATTGATTACAGCAACAAACCTTAAATAACAAATCTAAATTTAAAATACAGAGCAAAGAACTAACAAACAATTAAGAATAAAAATCAATACTAAACAAACAAATAAATAAATAAATAAATGTGTCTCACTCCTTAACAAAAAAAAACTTTAAAAGTATTTGGTCAACATCACAATATTATCAGCCAAAAGCTCAACATCACAATTCCCAAAAAAGGGCCAGTATTTTACACTAAAGAGCAGTCAGACGTGTAGTAAATCTGTGTGCTCGCTCTCGCTCCGGCGCTCCAGTCCGTGTTTCGCGTGTGCCCGCACCGCTTCTTACAGCTCTTGTTTACTGGCGTAAAGACAGAAAAGGGGATCCTTGGAGAGAGTGGATATGTCACTGCGCTTGCTACAGCCAGCGTGGGGACAAACAAAACATTTTTCCATTCTTATTAATCTATTTTATCCGCGGGAGTGTTAAAGACGAGAAAGTGTCCTCTGCGGAAACGGCTCGCTGTGTTTTATTGATCTGTGAAGCAACACAACTGCTCGCCAGCAACGCGACGTGGAAAGACTGCATGTGGAGCTTTTGGGGTGGAAGTCTCGCGGAAATCTCAACGTTTGTCTTGTTTTTATACACGTTCAGAGCCTGTGCTGTTCACAAGGCTCGCCGTGAGAGAAGGAACAGTACGGAGGATACACCGCGTGCAGTCCGGTGACCCGTGAACGGCGAAAGCTCGCAGTCAGCAGAGACCTGGAATAAATACAAACTCAAATCTGCCCAGTGTGAAGCCTGAGAGTCTTGAATATTTCGACACAGCCATAACTGCAACTTGTAATTTTCTAAACAGTTAATTTTAACGAAATAACTTTTATATCTGAATAAAACAATCCATCGAACACAACAACAGAAAGTCTCTAGTAAACTCTATTGATTACTTCGGCCTGCGCTCTGTGCGCAGCCATTCCACATCGCCAGCTTTTTTTACCCCATTTTTTCACCAGGCTTGGGACAAACTGCGCAAGTGCTGGACAAATACATACAAGCCATCCGAAATGATGCGGTTGCTCATTTTAAATTATGCTTTATTCGTATGGATACAGTGAATGAAAGTCGCGGCCACGCGCTGTCATTAGCTTAGCGCTCGTGCGCGTGTTCATATCAGCATCAGTGTGTGCGCGCGACAGCAGAGCGGATTGAACACGTTGAACTTTCCTCTCCGCCCATTTTTTTCAGAGGGGTGGGTGAAAGAGGGTTATTTTCTTTTTAATTTTTATCCTTCAAAAAACAACACCGGACTATTAAAACTGAGCGGTACCCACAAGAAGACGAGTTCGGAGGGGTTTTTTGATCCGATTTTCAGCTTCACCGCGGGTCAAAATGCGGCTGCGGACTTTGATTGTTTTGGTTGCGTCTGTCTACACTGTTTGCAACTGTCAACAAACAAATGGAGAAAGTAAGTGTAACTTAACCGCTGTTTTGTCTTTAACATGGATACTACATGAGTCAGTCTGTTGAAATGTTAATCCAAAAAGCACACTGCAACGGGAAAAGGGGATCGTGGATTTTGACCACTGTCACACATTTGCTAGAGCAGAGCCAGACATGAGGGCACTGCAGTGAAAGGGACGGAGAAATCTCATATTGGGTCGTTTTGATTGCGATTAAACGTTTCAAACTGGGTTTAACGACATTGTCGGTTATCCGGACTGTGTGCATTGACCCCAAGCCAGATTATCGACCGTTTGAGTACAGCATTGATCTATTTGTAGCCCGAAGTGCTAGTAGGGCTCGTGAACGGTTTTCAAGTTCAGCCAGGCCCGTGTTTCATGCAGCCATTTGTAGCGCTGACAAGAGCTGCAAGAGGATTTTAAACCCTAATCAGATCAGTCGAGACCTCTAGTACTGTATCTTTATGTATTGTTCGAGGAAATCATAAAATCGTTCTTGAGTTATGAGTTTGGAAAGTGCACTACTTTGGCAGGCAGCAAACTAGTTTTTGAGCTTTCAAATGTCCTTTAACATTCATTAAAACTATTGCAGATATCACCAGGCTTGTCTATACACTTTACTAGTGCACTAGTTAGAATTGTTCTGTGAACATTGGAGCAGTCGATGCGGAACATCTGATCAATAAGTCTTTATTTATTAGTCACTTATTTCAGTCAGATAGTCTAGTTGACTGTTATGAATAGATGTTGAGTTGTAGATTCATGCTTTATCTGTATCCTTGATTAAAATTAGATTGTGCTCTTAATGTAAATAAATAGTTTTATTCTCACTTGAACGATTAATATAGATGGATAACTTTTATTTTGGTTCTTTATGTAAACACCCAACATACTATGCATTGCTACACACATGCCTTGTGCATGCTGCTAATTGTTTTAATGAGTCAGTAGTGATTTTAATAGTTGCATAATTAGGCACCACTTGTTGTTTTGTTTTTAAGTGCTCCTGGAAAACTTCCTGCAACAGCTAAATAAATATAAGCATGCTTTTGACACACTTGGCTGTGTTCGGCTCTAAACAAAACACTTGCTTCTTATCAGTTCATCAAACAAAATAGTTAACTTTTTTAAAGTTTTAAAATACTGTAGTGTTTTGGCAACATTTTATTCTTGCAATGCAACAAATAAAATGTGCAACGCCACATGGTATTACGATGAGAATTGAGGATAAATCTTATTTGTTGAGTTGTGAGCCGTGCTAAACCCAAAGCACATTTTTCTTATCTTGTTGCTCTGCAGATGTCTAAATATAGACTTGTTTTGGATGAAATTTATGCATTCAAAGTTCTGCCAGTTTCCATTTTGAGACTCTGTTCCATGTGTCTGACGGTTAGGCTACTGTATCTTAGAGCAGTATGTGTACAAACCATGCTATTTTTTAAGATTGAGCATTACATTTACCGTGAAAAACTAATAAACGAACACCACTGTCTGTAATAATACTATTAATCAGTTTTAATTTTTAATGCACACTATCTCTGTTTCAGAAAATGTATATACTTTTTATTCTAAATATAATTCCTTTTTGTTAGTCAAAATGTTTTTCATATCGGCAATGAAATTGGATACACATGCCTTGCTTATATCCAGGTAACGTGAAATCTTGTATTTGAAACGTGTTGCGTCTTTGTGTCATTGCATAGTTTTTAATAGTAGATAAGTAAACACCTGAGGGTGCGTGCTACCTTTTTTTTCAAAACTGAAAATAAAAGATTGAGTAATATAATGAAACCAGTTTGTGCAAGATTTTAAAGGCAGATCGAACATAAACAAGTTGTGTAATTGCTAAGTCGGCCCCCTTCTCTTTCAGGCTTGTAGTGAACCACTGTAGGGAAGAGTGAAACTATTTTGGGGCCTCAGTTCAGCCTCGTCAGGGCTGGAAATCTGCTCTGAGCTCAGTTCATCTTGGAACGTTTATTAATGCAAAGTTCAGTCACCGTGTTATGTGCAGCAGGGTTGAAACGTCTGAACACACAATGTTGTATTTATTCTATTTTAATATGTTTACATCCACATGAAAATCTCTGCATAACCGTTTGACTGAGAAACTAAATCAAAATGATTAAAGTGTTGACCGCAGCAGAGAAACTGTGAAATCCCCATGTAAAACTTGATGATCATGTTCTTAAGCTTAATCTGAGAATTATTCAATCTGAACATCTGACCTTTTGTTACAAACAGCTCAATATTACACTTTTCCTTATTTGATTATTGATTTTTAGAGATTCAGGATCTTTTAATGTTCTATTCAGTTTCGTTAATACTTTTTATATGTTTAAAATGTTTCATGTAATGTTGAAATGTTGTGATATGGCCTCAAAGGTTTCATACTGATTTAAATATAGCAAGGAATCTTAACTATTCAGGTTATAATCCGTGTCAATAACTAAAAACTTGCTTTATTTCTAGATTTAAATTGATTTCACATCTCAGTTTTTTTCAACATGGTCTTTTTGCACGTTTGATTTTGATTTGCTTTCACTTTTATTAATTGTAGAGGGAAATTAATTTGTCCAAGCGGCACACATCACATCAAATACAGTTTTAAATGCCATAAAATAACAATTAAGATTATTTATAAAAAACACAGTGCAATTAAATTCTTAGTTCTGAACTTTACATCCATAATATAAATACACTACCAGTCAAAAAACATTTTTCTTCATGTTTTTTTTTTTTAAGAAAATTATTCTGTTCTTCAAGGCAGCATTTATTGAATGTAAAAAAATATTAAATGTAAATTTAAATTGTTAAATATTTATTACAATTTTAATAACTGCTTTCTTATTCTCTCTGTAGTCAAATAAATGCTGAAATACATGTGTAGCTTGCAAATGTACTGACTAGGGCTGGGCAGTATGACAGTGTATACCGTTACCGCAGAATGAAATTTGTACCATAAAAGAATACCAGAAAATATTAGTAAGTGGACGTGGCCAACTGGCATGCAGCATGCGTGAGGCTGAGAAAGATTCTCCATGGCAGTGTTGTCAATTGCTTTATATTTTCAACAAGAAGTGATCACAATTTCAATATTTATACCAGTATTGTAATTGTTTATTTTGTATTTTTGAGGGAAAAAATTGTGTCCATATTTCTATTTTCATATTTAAGTTTTATTTTCCTGTTACTTGGGATATATTTTATATCTGTGAGAAGATGTTACTTGAGAAATGTTTAGAATAATAACAAGGTCTGTCCACATGAAACTGTGAAATGTGACATACATTTCAGTTTATTGTTAATGTAAACTCCTATTTTGTTTACTATATTGATAAGGTTGAAAATAATATACAAAATAATCAGATAAGGTCATGTTAGGGCTGGACGATTATTCGAAAAGTAATCGAAATCGACATTCAGAAAAAATAATCGATCAAATTTTTTCAGGTCAATTTTTTTCAACTACTTTCCCTATCGCATATGGAGTCATGTGTATTTTAAAATCAAGTAATGCACCCTTTGTTCAAAAATCTCTCACTTATAATATGTGAGCATATTTACTGTACAAAGCTTATCAGTGAACTATATGAGGGCAAAAAATAAAACAAATAAATAAAATAATCGTTAAAATTAATCACAATCGAGTTAAAATGTTCAAATAATCGAGGTTTTGATTTTAGGTTAAATCACCCAACCCTAGATCATGTCCTTCAGAATTCAAGCTTATTTATTATGAAGCCCTTTTGTACATTTTCTGGAATAACTACCACCTTTATAAAAACTACATCATGAAAGATATGTTACCATGAAATGAACTTTCTCAAACCGTGAAACTAAATTTTGGACTGCCTTTGTACTGTCAAATGTCTGCAAGTCTAGTTGCACTGCCCAATCCATCTCCCCATTAGTCAATCTGTTTGTCTCGAAGTTTTTATTTGCCCAAACAAATAGTACAGCCGTCACTCTTAACATTTTTCTGTCAGTCTTGTCTCTTAACAAACACAGATGACAGCATAATTCATGCCTCTGCAGACTACAACCGAAACCCATCGACTTAATCACCTGCCTGGTTGCATTGCTAATATCCAAAAAACAGGTTGTGTGTAATTTTGTAATTGCTACTTTCAACCTTGTCGAGTCCCGGCTGTCATGACAGGACCACTGAAGCAGTGAGAAATCATTTCAGATGTTTTGGCCACACCCTGCAGCCATGTCACTCCATGCGTTCTCAGATCTCACGTCTCCTTTTGTTTCCTGATTGGACACATTGTCAGGTTTTATTATAATCCCACTTATGATCACCTCATTCGCTCTGAGTGCTCGACGATTATTATAACCTCCCCCTAAAGACAAGACAAGAGCCTGTTATTTGTTCTGTCCGTCACCAGTATTCAGGTGGTTTCATTGTCTCACAACAAGAAGGTTATTTAGTAACGCGTGTAGTTTATTTTGCTGTATCAGTTTTGCTGAGTAATTTACAAGGAATGTTGCAATACGTCTGATTGTGTCATGTCTTCTCTTTATTCATTATTTGCGTTCAGGGCTTATGTATTAATACTCATTAATACTTTGAGACGATTACGAAGCTGTTACTGCTTCGGCTTTTCGTATTATTATAAAATTGACACAGCAGGATTATTTTAGATTTAAATGCTTCTATTGTCTGAGATATGTCAGCTGAGTGTTCAGTCATTCTCAAGAAATGGCCAAAGTTACATTTTCTTTTCTGCCTTTTCTTATTAGAGGAAAATGTTTATGTTTTCAATTTATATATATATATATATATATAGATATATATATATATATATATATATATATATATATATATATATATATATATATATATATATATATATATATTCTTTGTTTAAAAAAATTTTCTGGCCTTCTTAACACCAACGTTTTTTAGTTTGCTTATTTTTTAGCTTATTTTTTTAATTGATAAAATAAAAATCAATTTAAGAACTAATTAAAAAAAAGGAAATGTTTATATTAATATTTAGCTATTTTAAATAGTTTAGAGTACCATCCCTTTGGTTTTATTTCAGTTGAGGTATTTTATTTAAAGTAACAAGACTGCTTTTTGTTTTGGTTAACTATATATGCTGTTAGGGCTGCAAGATATTGGAAAAATCTAATATTGCCATTTTTTTTTTTTCAAAAAAATTAACTGACTAGGGCTGGGCGGTATGACTGTATATATTGTTACCGCAGAATAAAATTCGTACCGTAAAAGAATACCACAAAATATTTATAAGTGGAAGTGGCCAACTCTCGTGCAGCATGCATGAGCCTGAGAAAGATTCTCCATGGTAGTGTTGCCAATTGCTTTATATTTTCAACAAGAACTGATCACAGTTTCAGTATTTATACAAGAATTGTAATTGTTTATGTTTTTTAATTTTAAAGGAAAAAATTGTTTCCATATTTCCATTTTCCTATTTAAGTTTTATTTTCCTGTTACTTACATGGGATATATTTTATATCTGTGAGAAATGATCTTCATAAATGTTTAGAATAATAAGGTCTGTCCACATAAAACTGTGAAATTTGAAATTTCAATTTGTTGTTCATCTAAACTTTTATTTTGCTTATTATATTGATAAGGTTAAAAATAATATACAAAATAATCGAATAAGAGTCCTTTTTTTTCTAAATGTAAGCTTATTTATTATAAAGCTCTTTTATACATTTTCTGAAATAACTACCACCTTTATAAAAACTACATCATGAAAGATATGTTACCATGAAATAAACTTTCTCAAACGGTGGAACAAAATCTTTGTCATACCACCCATCCCTAGTACTGACCAATGTCTGCAAGTCTAGTTGTACTGCCCAATTCATCTCCCCATTAGTCATTTAGTTTGTCTCTGTTGTTCTGCTATAAATATTGCTATGAATACAGTTTCACAAGATAGTTTGAATAGCACAGTTTGATGTTTTCTGGAGAGTCTAACAGTATTCAGGTACAGAAATTGAATAACCACAATGCAAAAAAATGCTTTTCTCACTTTGTTTCATCTCGTTTCCAATTCATATATCAAAATAAATCTTAGAGCAAGTAAAAATACGAAGAAATGAGGCAAAATTAAGTGTTTTACCTTCAAGCAAGATAAATTATCTTCCAGTGGGGTTAGTAAAATAATCTTGCTTTTGCTTTGAAATGTAGATATTTGGACTAGAAACAAGACAAATTCAAACTAAGATTTTTTTTGCAAAAATCATATAAAGTTTGTATAAATACAGTGATTAAATACAATTCTGTAGCTCCTGCTCAACTATAATTCAGACTTAACATTGCATATCTTTGCGATATGACTATTGCGTATGCGCACATTGCGATATTGATGCCAAACCGATATATAGTGCAGCCCTATATATGTCCACATATATGTCAACCTGCATCCCAAGACCGGTTACTCACTGAAGCTAAGCAGGGTTGAACCTGGTCAGTACCTGGATGGGAGACCAAATGGAAAAGCTAGGTTGCTGTTAAAAGTGGTGTTAGCGAGGCCAGCAGGGTGTGCTCAAGCTGTGATCTGTGTGAGTTCTAATGGCCCAGTATAGTGAAGGGGACACAATATTGTCAGTGGGCACCGTCTTTCGGATGAGACATTAAACCGAGGTCCTGACTCTCAGTGGTCATTAAAAATCCCTTCTTGTAAAACAGTAGGGATGTAATCGCTGGCCATCCATCGCCTCTTACCCATCCTTCATGGCGCACTGGTGCTGTTGTCCTGTGGCTGCCATCACATCATCCAAGTGGATGCTGCACACTGATGGTGGTTTGGAGAGACCCCCCTCATGATTGTGAAGCGCTTTGGGTGTATGGGCGTACACAATAAATGTGCTATATAAATACACATTACTTACTTGCGTACTTGCTATATACTGTAGTCTAATGTAATTCTCGACTTTTTAATAAGTGCTATTTTACATGTGGTTTATTCACATGTTTTCAAATAGATGCAGATTGAGATCAACTTCTGCTGATCGTGCAAATTCTTGAGCAACAACTGTTTCACTTTAAACTTCGAATTGGAGTGTGTGAACTGAGTCTTACACTGTTGAGCGGTGGAAAGTCACCCAGTGATATTGTTCTTCTCACCCAGTTTGTGGACACTACAGCAGCTGGTGTGCAGGTGCATGTTTAAATCATCTTCTTGAGTCTAGACGCTCCTCTCTGCTCCCTGCTATTGGCTGCCCAATATTCTGTGCGCTAAATTTATTTCCTGTAACCTTTGTTGCTGTATTTTCTCGCAGGGGGAGGAGGTGGTACACGCGTTTTGGTGTCACTTTTATGCCCCCAATGTGTACCCGAGTATAGCCTAAAATATACTGCATTATGGTTAAAGGCAAATATTAGTTCCCTAGTTGATTAAATTCATTAAAAATTGCTGAATATAAAAATAATTTGAAAAGTTTTCAAAAATTTTATGTTTAAATGTGCAAAAGAGTCATTGTTTTATTAAATATGCACTGGTCTCTGTAAATTCAGAAAAATACTCAGACAGAAATGTGTAGAATAAAATGTTTTATATAAACAGGCAGATTATGCATGATCATATTCCTGAATGAAATCTTCAGAATGTAGTTATGAATGAAGCTGTGTAGTTTGGTTTGAGAGCTGCTGAGGTGGAGATTAATCTCAAAATCAAATTTTGAGAAAACTGCTTTTAACAATATGTATTGTGATTGAAATCTACAGACACAAACTAGAAGTGTGGCAAAATAAACCGTTAGAGGGACTATTCACCCAAAACTAAACGTCCTGTCATCATTTACTCACCCTTCACTTGTGACAACCTTGTTTGTTTTTTATTTTCAGCTGAACAAAAGTTATTTTGAAAAATCTTGGAACCTGTAACTATTGACTTCCATAGTATTTGTTTTTTCCTACTAATGGATAGTATTAAATAGTTCTGTTTTTTCTACTATTAGTGGTGTAACGGATCTCACAGTTCGGATAACATTATGGTTTTTTACTCCTGGACTTTCGCGAACTTTTAATAATTAATCGTGCAGCTCACACTGAATGCATTAATGCAGGCTAAACAGGTAGTGACAGAAAACACCTTTAATAACCTAAGAAACTCACCACATCCCAAATAACCTACCACAACTTCCATCATCATTATATTTTACAGATAAGACTAAATGCTTTCATACATGTGATTTGAGTGACGCGAGAGGCGATCTCTCTGCGATCATTACAAATTTAGGATTAATCTACATTTAAAAAAAGAATGGATTAATCCGCGGGTCATGTGTGTTCCGAATTATGTGTTGTGATCCGTATGAATCACAGATCAACTGTGATCCGTTACACCCCTTCCTACTACGGATGTCAATGGTTACAGGTTTCTAACATTCTTCAAAATTTCTGGAAACCACTGGAACCACTTAAGGTTGAGTAAATGTTAATTTTTGTGTGAACTATCTCTTTAAAATTGTATTTTCAATATGTTTTTTTCCATAAAACTAAAACCAAAACCTATAAATTGCAGTTGCTTGGGGTGCCTCTGCCTCAAAGTATAAAAAAAAGTTGGAAGGGTATAATGGTTTTATATCCGGAAGAAAGCTAGGATTGTAAAAAGTAATAATCAGTTTGTTTGTTTGATATTATTATTATTATTATTATTATTATTATTATTATTATTATTATTATTATTATTATTATTATTATTATTCAAGAAAATGTTCATTTACCTGCAAGTTTCTTTCTTAAAAAGCCATATTGTTGAATTACTGTTCGGTTTAAAGGGTAAAGCCCAAGTGATGAATGCAAACCAGTGGAACCTCAGAGAGGAAGTGGGACATGAGGTGTAGAGACACTCCTCCTTTTCAGACTTCTGCTTTTTTATGGTCATACTCAGTTCCTTCCTGTGTCCTACATGGTTCAGATGTTTGCTATTGTTTGTTTTGTTTTGGAGGAAAGTGAACACTTTGTGTGCTTTGGCTGTTTGCCGCAATTATTTATTTTTTTGTTTAAGAACATTTGCATCATAAATCTTCTGACATAAGATTTATTTAACTCTCAATGGTGGCTGCTAAGGCAAACACAGTTATGCAGATTGAATGCAGATTTCAATCAATATGTGAGGTCTAAATACGCTTTTCAGGTTCGTAACTAAGCAGGGCTATTGAGCTCTGTTTGAGCAGAGAACGTCAAAGCTTTGCCATAAATCACAATGGTCACCTTTTGACTAAAAAATATTTCAAAGTTTATTTCAAGCTGTTAAAAGATTTTAAGATTTTAAAAGATTAAGGCTTAATTACTTGAACAAGTTCTGATTTATGTTTTTAATGTTTTAAAATGAAACCTGACTTGCAGACTTACTTGAAAGACTTACACAGATCATCTTTTATTTTATTTCATATTTCCACATTTATCAAATTTGGTCACAAACAAGCAGAGCAGTGCACATGCACACAATTAGTTTTAGGGCCTTAAACAATGGCACAAATACCAGTACCCACAAACCTTAATCTGTGAATCGCCTTGCGTAATTTATTTATTTTTTTTAGATACTTTTTCATAAATCTTGTGTCTGAAAAGAAAACTGTCATTACTCCAGTTTTTAGTGTTATGTGATTCTTCAGAATCATTCTATTATGATTAATTGCTGCACAGAAAACTTTTATTAATATTAGGAACCGTTATTTATGAGGGTGCACCCTTGATATAATGGTGCACTAATATGCAATCTGTAATAACAATAACAAATAAATAATAAAAATAATCTTAATGAAATATTATTGGAATATTTTCTGAATGATGTTGTAACACTTAAGAAGGTGTAACGAAGCTGAAAATTGCCTTTAAACCACAGGAGTAAATCAGATTTTAAAAAAATATATTTACATTGAAATATTTTTTTTTCCAAAATCTTGACCAGTACTGTAAATGTGTTAAAGTTTAAAAACATTATAGCTTCCCTTTTATCATTTTACACTTTGGATCCTTTAACAATTTTTTCCTGTATTTGCAATTTTTGTAATATTGTTATTTATTAATGATTTATAACATTTTATTGTCAATACTCTTTAATATCTTAAAAAAAAAATATATAGATTATTCAAGTGATTTTTACCAGATGTAGTATTGGACATACAAGATTAACCCACGCCTTTTGGCTTAAAGATGAAGACCCCACTCAATGGTTGTACTGGGCAACTCCCCTTACTTTAAAACACATTTACTGGACTTTTCTGCTTTTAATGATTCCAGAAGGCTTTTTTATGAAATTAACTCTGAAAAGGACATTTTTAACAAAGTGACACCAGGAAAAAGTTTAGAATTTTTATCATGTATTAACACAAAAAATCTTATTTAATTTATGTATTCGTTTGTTTGTTGTTTTTAATTGTATATTTATTATTGAAATGTAGGCCTGTCACGATATAAATTTTTTGTTTTAGGATATATTGCACCAAAATATATTGCGATAAACAATATTATTGTCATTTTAAGATCATTTTATGCCTCTCATTATAAAACGCCAGAATGATAATATCATCACAATGCATGCATGTACACTCTTCCAAAAAAACACATAATATTTTACTCTTAAGAATATTTCATTTAATTTTTGTCATTTTAATAAATGTTAACAAGTGCAAGGTAAAAAGTAACAGAGGCTGCGATTTCTGTTACCAGATCTATGTTCATTTGTCAGTCGTGTTTTTTTAACCATACTGACACTGACACCTCCAACAGAGATAGAGAAGTATAGCGATATATATTGCATCACTAAAAATGATTGAGGTCATGTCTATATGTTGTGCGATATGTTGATTTATCGATTATTGTGACGGGCCTATTGAAATGTTCTTGCCATGAAAATAGCCTTGGTTGCTGACATGGCATTAAATAAAAAATACATTGCATTGCATTATATAGACAATTAAAAAAAAAATTTAAACGGCATTTTTGGATATTTTTTTCTGCTGGAGATACTGTTGTCCTTCAAAAAAAAAAAAAAAAAAAGTAAATTAAAAAACCTTACACACACCTTAGGGACGGTATTACAGAAAATTATGGCGGTATTAAAACCTTGACTTATCCAAACCGCGGTATACCTTAAAACGGTTATCGTCCCATGCCTAATATCTACACACACACACACACACACACACACACACACACACACACACACACACACACACACACACACACACACACACACACACACACACACACACACACACACACACACACACACACACACACACACACACACAACAGTCAACAAGGACACCATCCCTTTCATGTGCTTCAATGGCACTTTTTTTCAAGTGTTGGCATCCCATTTGTACATAGTGTAGCAGTACTGTGCTAAAAATAAGTGTAAGTGTAAAGGTATTACACATTGTAATGTGTGTGTGTGTGTGTGTGTTGGAGAGAGACAAAGAGGTCGCGCATGTCATTAGGGTTACTCTACTACGTGTTTCAGCTTCCTCGTGCTTCAAAACTTCCGGACTGCCACATTTATGAATCCCTGCGGTGAGGCCACTGTTATAACTAGTGTAAACAAGTAGCCAGTGCAGGGTATTTTTGACCTTCACAGTGCCTCATGCTGGGACTGACCAGTGTTTGAAAGGTTGACCGTGCATCTGAGTTCATGTATGCGTGTAATTCGCGTAAACCGTTGTGGAATCTTTAAAGTCATGAGCTGCAGGGGCCGTTTTATTTTATTTAAAGGCCAACACCACATGGTAGTCTCCAATTAACTAGGTTACATTCAAGGAAATCTTAACCCGTTTATGTGTTGATGTTATTATTAATGTATAAACACCTCAGTTGCTGTCATTTTGTTTTTAACAGTGATTCTGCAGTGTGCTGTATATTCCTGAGGAACTTGTATAATTCAGTTAATGTCGAGCAAGCATTGGTTTGAATTAATGCAAACCAATATTAATAACAGAAAAATATGAGGATTTGTAAAGTTTGTTTCAATAAGTTAGGTTAGGCTTGACTATTTTACCATATGGCCACTGTACATTTCTTCATAAACATTTGTTTTGTTTCTTAGATGCATATTTATTCCCTTTTCTGTTCTGTAAATTTAAAGGATTTGGAGTGAGGGGACGTAAAATACCTCTTCAATACCTCTTTTTGTAAAGCACTTTGTTTTGTTAATGGTTACTGTATTGTAATGATTAGGGCTGCACAATATATCGTTTCAGCTTCGATATCACAATGTGGGAGTCTGCAATTGTCACACTGCAGGAATCTGCAATGTTGTCGGGATTACAGTTGACAACAGAGTAATTTCAAATTTTACCCTTAGAGTGAAAGTTTATTATTTGCATGTGCTTTTAAAACATGCGACTGTAAGAATTTGAAGCAAATTTAAGCCATTTGGGCACAATAAATTAAACTTTTGTAAAGGGATGTGCAATTTGGGGAAAATACCTAATTGCAATATTTTTGACTGATATTGCAATTTTGATTTGATTTGCAGTTTTAATTTTGTAGTCAAGCTTCATATGAGCAATTCCATGCAAATGTCAACCTTGCTATGAAAAAAATAGGTTTTCGCCAAAATATCGAAACCATTTCTGCTGGGTTTTTTGTGTAAGCAAGTATTTTACAGTGCTTTAAAAATACTCAAATGTCTCTGTTAATGTTTTCAAACTATTATATTTGATTTACCAAAATCACACAAGTGCCAATTTCACATATGTCACATCCATAACGGACAGATGTCACATCCATAATGACACTTATTCCTCATAAATGCAAAAAATGTCAAATAAAATAAAATCAATCATTTTTGTTCTATAGCTCCAACTCTTAGCCTTTTGATTAGCATTGGTTTGCATTGCATTGCTTTTAGGTTGTGTAGTTTAATTCACAGAATTTCCACAAAGTATGTGATAGACTGTAAACTTGCTAACTTTTTGTCATCACATCCATAACACATGCTTATTTTGCTCATTTCAAATATAAAAGTGTTTACAGATTGATATTTTTCTGATCCCTTAACTCTGTGGTTAGTTGTTTTGTAAAATATTAACCAATGTTTCATTATAATGTTAACATATACTTTCTTTGTGAATTAATTTTTTTGAGATTTTACTGCAATTTCACATCTATAATGCTGGAATTGCTCATATCAATAATCTGTATTGTAACTTCAATTGTGCTCACTCAATTGGCTAGTAAGACTATCACACACAGACGCAGTCATGCATTTGCTCTGGGCAGGGGAAATTAAATACAAATATATTTCATTCGATTGCACTTTGATTTCGATTAATCGCACAGCCATATTTTTGTAGCTTAAAGATTAATTGTACATTATAGAATTGTTTACTCAAAACGATAGTATTATTATTAATATTGTTATACAGTGATTATTTAATTCTTGTTAGCGAATACTTTTTGACTCCCCAGAAAATTATAAATCATTGTTTTTTTGCATCTTTTCTCTGTCGTATTTAACTTTGCTTGTCATTTTTTTTAAACGATATATTATTCAGATCCGCTCCCCTACACAATCATCCCAATCTATCTAAAATGATAAATTCTTTACAAGCTATTCAAGTCATCTGCTGAAACTGTAGTTTTTTTTCCAATATCGTGCAGCCCTAGTAATGATTACCTGAAATTCGACAATGTGGCTTCTGTTTTTTCCACTATAATTTTTTGACCCAATGTGTCTATTTTACTCTGATCTTTAATTATATTAAAAATAAATATAATTTTAGTTGGTGATTGTGTGAAAAATGAAATCACAGCAAATTTTTAAACATGGGAAAAATGTAAAACTGTAAACATAATTTTGAGTAGCACATATTTATAATTAAATCTACCTTTATTTCTATAAATATACATCCGTTAAGCTGTTTTACTTTGAGGAAAAAAAAATTTGAAAACTTGCAAACATCACAATTTTAATCATCTAAAAATGCTTACATTTTACTATGACCTCTTATTATAAAAAAATCATTAGTGAAAAAATCTCAAATTGATGAAATTGTAAGTATTATAATTTTGACAAATGCATTTTTTTATCATTTAATGTAGAAATGATTTATATATAAAAATCCATCTATCTATCCAATCACCCATTCATCAAAATTGTCCTGTTACCTTTGGGTGTTTTCCATTCATTTGATATGCATCTCTCCAGCTGTACAGCTCATGCACTTATAAAGGAGAACTGGAATGTGAAAAGCTGCGGAACAAGCTTTTATTATCTTCATTAACCATGTTTATGTCATATGGAACGCATCAGCTCAAAGACAGATAATTGAACCGTGCGACACAAAACTTTATGTAGTACAAATAATTTTTTATGGCTCTCTCTTAATGATCTGCTTTATTGCCTTCTATAGAATACATTTTTACATTACTCTTGTATTTGCACTCATTCCAGCCTAAAATACTTTCAATTAAAGGTCATCATCTGCAATCCATTTTTACCAATTAACCTTTCACCATCTTCTTTGTTGTTGCAGTTTGCTCAAGTAAAGACATCCGAAATAACGTGACCAACCTTCGGGTGCTGGAGAACTGCACGGTGATCGAAGGCCACTTAAAGATCCTGCTCATGTTCACTACCAAACCGGAGGATTTCCGCGGCCTGAGTTACCCCAAGCTGACGGTAGTGACGGACTACCTGCTCCTGTTTCGTGTTTACGGCCTGGAGAGCCTCAGTGACCTGTTCCCCAACCTGACAGTGGTGCGAGGCAATAATCTGTTCTTCAACTATGCGCTGGTGCTGTTTGAGATGCTGCAGCTGAAGGAGATCGGCCTTCACAGCCTGATGAACATCACCCGTGGAGCCGTGCGCGTGGAGAAGAACCCTGACCTCTGCTACCTCTCCACCCTCGACTGGTCCATGATCTTGGACTCGGTGGAGGACAACTACATCGTGGCCAATAAGAATGATCGGGAGTGTGGAGACATCTGCCCTGGCACAGTTTTGGGCAAAACCACCTGCCCCCTTACCACCATCAACGGCGACTTCAGCGAGCGCTGCTGGAACCAGAAGTACTGCCAGAGAAGTATGTAGCCTTTTATTTGAGATTTTCTTGTGTTTAAATAGGGGTGCACATGAAAGGTTGGATATTCGGTCTGCAATAATTGTTGAAACACTTTAGAAAACACCTGAGAGTGCAAACTGAGGGTGGTTTCACACTTTTGGTGAACATCAGGTTTTTTTTGACATCAGAATTCAGTTTTTTTGGTTAATGCATAGGTCTCAAACTCAATTCCTGGAGGGCCGCAGCTCTGCACAGTTTTGCTTCAACCCTATCAAACACAGCTGATTCAAATAATCGAGGTTTTAATCGAGTCATGAACACCTTCATTATTTGGATCTGCTGTGTTTGATCAGGGTTGGAGCAAAACTATGCAGAGCTGCAGCCCTCCAGGAATTGAGTTTGAGACCCATGGGTTAATGTGATCGCTGTCTTTTGAACTTGTGTGCCCGTATCCAGGTGAAAAGGGGGACTTGGGGTGGAGTTTATGTGAACTTTGGTTCGGTTCATTTCTGATGTGAATGCAGTCGCACCCAATCACGAAAGGGAACCTCTATTAATCACGTATTAATTAGTCAAACTAACACAAGCTTAAATGAAGTCAAAAATTTTGGATGCACTTTGCCGAAAACTGAACCCAAAACTGAACTTAATTACTGTTATTTTATTAAATATTATAATTTTAGTAGGCTTTTTAAATTTAATTCGATAACTTTGATCAGGGGTGGGCAAATTCTGTTCTGGAGGGCTAGTGTCCTGCACAGTTTAGCTCCAACTCTGCTATCAAACACACCTGCTTAAAGATTTCTAGTGATCTTGAAGACACTGATTAGCATGTTCAGGTGTGTTTGAGCTAAACCAGGGATGTCCAAACCCGGTCCTGGAGGGCCAGTGTCCTGCATAGTTTAGCTCCAACTTGCTTCAACACACCTGCCTGGAAGTTTCTAGTATACGTAGAAAGAGCTTGATTAGCTGGTTCAGGTGTGTTTAATTGGGGTTGGAACTAAAGTATCTAGGACACCGGCCCTCCAGGTGTCCAGGTGCCCTTAGTTTGGACACCCCTGAGCTGAACTATGCAGGACACGGTAAAATGTAGATGGGATACAGCTCCATCAATATAGCATCATTTTTGTAACACTGTACAACAATAATTAATTTTTTTACAGTACTGTGATGGTTGGGTTTAGGGTTGGGGTGGGGGTAGGCGATAATAAAGTACAATTTATTGGGTAATTTAATAAATAATACTAGGTAAAACAACTGTTTTTACATTTCTTTGACTGTTAGGTTTAGGGTTGGGGTAGGGGTAGACGTTAATAAAATACAATAAATGGGGAATTTCATTAATTCATTCAATTTCTTTTTGGCTTAGTCCTTTTATTAATCAGGGGTCGCCACAGTGGAATGAACCGCCAACGTATCCAGCATATGTTTTACGTAGCGGATGCCCTTTCAGCTGCAACCTATCACTGGGAATCACCCATACACTCTCATTCACACACATGCACTACGGACAATTTAGATTACCCAGTTCTCCTATAGTGCATGTCTTTGAACTTGTGGGGGAAACCGGAGCATCCGGAGGAAACCCACACAAACATGAGGGAGAACATGCAAACTCTACACAGAAATGCCAACTGACCCAGCCAAGGCTCGAACCAGCGACCTTATCGCTGTGAGGCGATTGTGCTACCCACTGCGCCACCTAAATGGGAAATTTAATCAATAATATAAATAATTATTGTTAACTTCCAGGCATTGTATCTGATCTAACAACAACAACTGCTGGACACTGGCCCTCCAGGATAGAGTTTGCCCACTCCTGACTTAGATTATACCAATTTCAAGAAACCCAAGCCAATAAAATAGCCACATTTTTTGACGGTGAAGATCGAGATGTGGTCATTTTTACCAGCGTTGCCATGACAGCGCAGTAGTGCTATTGCAAGCAGCAGGAATAATTACTACATAGAAATGCACGATTTAGTGCAACACAGCATTACATTTTTGGCTCGTATAGAAAAGGCCATTTTCGGCGGATAATTTTCAGTGGCCGAAAATTCAGTGCGTGCATCCCAAGTATTTATGCATTTACTCACTTTGTGAGAGAACATTTATCTAATTGCTTAACTTCAGCAGAAAACAACTCTTGTCGTTCATTTGAACTTTTACATTACATTCCTGATAAATAGACGCATTTGCTGCTCAGTTAGCGCGCTGAAAACAACACTATTTGAACCATGCATTAGCAGCATTTAGACATTTCTCCTATGCCACCATTACCAAGCAACATCTGCCATTGTGATGATGCAAACGTAATGGGGTTCAGAAGTCAATTTCTTGAGCTTGACATTCCCTCACAACATATATTGCAACAGCAAGAACACAGCTTAAATATGAACATTTTTATTCAACTAGGCAATTTTATGACTGCATTAACATAATTTGATTATAATGAGAATATAGCAATATTCTGTTTAAAGATTACTTCATGTAGACAAAGCAGATGCTATGCTTTCACTTTAGAACTGAAGTATAAGTTGTCCAAACCTAAAAACTACTTTAGTAAAAGTCTAGTAGAGTTTGTGGCCTTTACATCAAATAACAAACTGTTATGTGCACCGAACATAGTGCGTTTTGATTATTGTTGACAGAAAAAGGTGCCAGCTTTCACCCAGTCATGTTTATGTGTCCGTTTTGTGTGTGTTTAACATGTTTTTCCAGTCTTTTCCATGTTTTTGTGTTTTCAACCAAAAGCACACAGGATGTACACAAATGCATAAGCTTGTTGTGAATCTGATGTAAAACAAACTTCCTTCTCATTAAACTTAATCTGAATGAAAGAATATACCATTTTTATGAGCTTAAATATATTCAATGAAATAATTCAGGCAAATGCCAATCCCTACTTTCAAACCCTCCCACTGAATGCCCTTGCACCCTCGAGAGGAATTCGCCTCCCCTCCGTCATCCGATAATCATTTCATTTCTCCATTTTCACTGGCACATTAGGGTAATAATATTTACATTACCATAGAGTCTTGAGATGTTTTGAGAAGTGAGCGGAAAGTTGTCAGGCCTCTGTGTGTGTGTGTGTGTGTGTGTGTGTGTGTGTGTGTGTGTGTGTGTGTGTGTGTGTGTGTTAGAGCGTGTTGGCAGTACATTCACTGGTTTCTTTCAGCTGTAGAGATGGCCAACACCAACCATGCTGGAAGCAATAAGTCAGGTGATCGGCTACAGTTAAGTAAGCCAAGTTTCTGTGTCAAAGCATGAACCATGGTCCAGATTATGATGCAACTGCTCTATTTGTGCAGTAGTTTGGGGTGTGGGTGGTGCTTTGTGTAGGTGTTGGTGTGTTTTCTACCTGACTGGATTGGTTGTGCGTCTTGAACCGGTTACAGCGTCAAATAGTCAATTTCTCGACCTACGATGAGTTTGAACATACGGAATAATTTTGCATATTGGTGCAATGCCCTTTAGCTTGCATAATTACGCAACACATGGGAAACATCATGCAACTGTTCTTTGAACCAGCATTTGGTGTCGTGTGCGTGTTTGTGTGTGTGTGTGTGTGTGTGTGTGTATGTGTGCAGGCATGATCCTGTTTGGTTTGGTAAGGGTCTTTTTGTAAGCTCCTTTTTAAAATGAATAGATTTGATCGATCTCCTGTCTACCTGTGTTCATTTGTACAGATGTGTGCAATTAGTTTTCAGGCAGAACTCCCTTTGTTTTACCTTGAAGATGGTCCTGAGTCATGTGTGGTGACCAGAATAGATGCACAGTGGTGTTCTTTTGATTTGTGCCAGTTTCCTAGCTACCATCCAAACAACACAGCAACATGCTAAAGCCATTCCAGTGCCAAAATGTAACTCTAATATAGGCATTACTTTACACATCATATTTACTGCTCAAAGTTGAGGCACCAAAGTTTGCTGTCCGCAAAAAATCACATTTATTGTGTGCATAGAAAACATATTTAAATGCAATTAAACATTTTTGACTCTTCTAAAGCATAAAAATAGCATAATGTGTTTGCAGATATTTAGGAAACATGCCAAGTGAACATTCTTGTTTATCTGAAAAACAATGCTGAAATCAGTTATTCTGCTTTAAAAATGTGCGTTACATGCTAGAATGCTGTCTTTGTTTTGGCTCTTTTAACTTGCCCACTGCCAGTTTAGCCAATTATATTTCAGCACCCCGGGTTGCCTTGGTGGGAAACAGCATATTTCATTTATTTAGTCAGGAAGGCCCTCAAAGAATGCGCCCGTGACCGAAATGAGATCTCCGGTGGATATTACCACCCTCCGAAATGAGACTCGGATTCAGAGTTCCACATGAGGTGGTTATTAATTAGCAAATAATATAAATATTACGAACGTAACCATTAGGTGAGCAGGTAGCATTGTAACCCTGAGTCCTAACAACATGCTTTGTGATGAAATTTGCAGTGATAAGCTGTTTGCATTAGACGAAACATGACAGGAATTTAAATACAGTCATTAAGAAGCTCAGAATAACGTTACTGCACTGGAAAATATTACTTCTATCACGTGCCATTGCTTTTAGTAAAAAAACAGTCCAAATCTACGCTTGTGTGGACTCATCAGAGGAGGAGCAGAGTGAAAATGTGTTTTGATATAGGAGTGCAATATCTAGTTCAACCACTGGGTGTCAAACTGCATTTTTAACTTAAGTAAGTTTTCACTTAACTTTAAGGAAGTAAAATGTCAATATTGGTGAAATAGTGTTTTTATTTATTAATTAAATTATTCTGGCCTGTACTTGTTAATATATCTAAACAAATAACTGAAAGTACTATATGGTAAAAAAAGCAACTACAAATCATAAATAAAATGTAACTCTGTATTAGGGTTGGGTCGATAGATGGAATCGTCAGCATCGTGAGCCAGCATCGTGATCCATCGCCCCGCCCCACATTTATATTGATATATAACTTATTATTTTGCATGTCATCTTAATAGCAATAACGGTCTTTTCATGAGCTGTGTTATATTTTACTTATTGCTGCCGCTTGCACGGCTGACAGCATTATGAGGATTAAATGAAGGATTATACAGTACCTCTCGCGCTTAAAATGTGTAGATTCAGTGGAAAATGCTGTTACCTGCAAACCCCGTCCCACAGACTTTACACTGAATGGCTTTAGTTATTTTCATAGCGGACTTGAAGCCACTGGAAGTCTTTTATCCACTCTTGGAAAAGTGTAAATGATGGATTAACATTCAGCACATGATCACTAATAAGATGTGCCATTATTAGTAACTTCAGTTGATTTCTAAAACAAAATCTGTCAGTGCACCAGACAAAATTTACTCACACCCATTAAAAATTATGAGCACTGTTACTACACGTTTTATATTAACAGATTCTATTATATATTAACACTCAATCAAATCACAACTAACAATAAACAAAAATCTACATGCGCTCACCGGCCCTGCATGCACTGCTTGACTTGAACGAGATGAACTAAATTAACATCAATAACTGTGCTGTTCTCACAGGTGGTGTCTGATATTCCACAGATGATATTGACATATAACTTATTATTTGCATACGTCATCTTAATAGCAATAACGGCCTTTAATGAGCTGCAATATTGGTTTCATCTTGGTAAATGCATGCTCTTTAGCGATGGTGAACGCGGTGTCAGTCGCACGACTGAGCATCATGCAGATTAAATGAAGGATTAAATAACGTTAGAACATCTCGAGCTTAAAATGTGTAGATTCAGTGGCAAACGCGGTTACCTGAAAACTCCGTCCCACTGGCTTTACGGTGAATGTAGTCATTTTCATAGCGGACTTTAAACACTGGAAGTCTTTTATCGACTCTTTGAAAAGTGTAAATGCTGGATTGACATACATTACATGATTACTAATAAGATCTGTCGTTATTTGTAACTTTAGGTGGTTTCTAAAACTAAATCTCTCAGTGTTGTTTTCATTCTCTCAGATCCAGACCTTTACGGCTGTAACTCCCTGTCATCTGAACTGAGTGATTGACAGCTGATATTAACTAATTCATTCGCGTTCTGTTCTAGCGCAGTGGGCCAATAGGAAGAGCTTGAAGGCGGGACAAGCATTGCGGGCTTTGTTTACTGAAGCAAGTTGACACGCCAACTGTTTTAAACCATTCCTGAGTGCTGCGTTTGGTATTTTTAGGTGCAAAGATGCTTAATGCGTAAATGCCTCCTAAATCCGCGCATGTGGTGAACATTTTGCAGTGAAAACCGGTTGCACGACATCAATTTTATGCACTCGCACAAATATATTTTGAGGTCGCATAGATAAAATTTTGGGCGTATATGCAACCAAAACTGTCACAATTTTGAGCCCTGGGTCATATTTATTACATTAATTTGTTTGTGGCCAATAATGGAAAAAATACAGAAAATTCTTAATAACAAAAATAAATGTTATTTGGAAAATCCATTAAAACAGCTGTAATAATGTTTCAGAAAGTGTTACTGTGTGCAGTTGATCAAATAAAAGCGAAAAATCTCGTGAGCGAAAGAGGATTGAAAAATCACATCGACCCCAATCACAATCTTCAATAGTATACAAACTTACTCCTTATGTTTTGAATAACAGACAATCTTTATCTGTTTTTTTTTTTGTGGAGTTGAGGGACAAACTCCCTGGAGGTGATGAATGCAGAAGGAAGGATAAGCTGAAGTCCTTGTTAAGTGCCTTGATAAAATCCTTGTTCAGGCTGCTTTTATTCACGTCCGGTGAGTTGCAGTTGGACAGCTGGGGATGGAGTTTTTGGCCAACTGCAGGGATTAAAAGGCATTGTCTAATGATAGAATCAGTCCTGGCCCACTGCTCGGTCTGTGGTGTAGAACTTGTGGTCAGGGTTTCAACACTGCAGCAACTGTATTAAACCACAGAGCACCAAATAGCAGATACTGTATGAAGGTTGTTTTCATACAGCTTTGATTTGGTGTTTGTTGTGTGGACCGCAGGAGATATGTTCTGCATCTATAATGGATTACAATGCTACTGAATCTATGAAGTCTCATTTTAGATATTATTTTGTGAAAGTAGCAGGGAAAAATAGACAGACTGTGCAAAGTGTGTACATTCTATGCAGCTCTATGAGCAGTTTCACAGCCATTTGGCACTTGCTAATTTTGGTAATAAGTCGCGTCTCATTTTCATCATACATGTTGAAACATGCCCCAAAACATTGTATATGGGCACTGTTCATGTCTGTATATCAAGAGATTCTTGTTTAAAGTGTTGTGCTCTGCAGTGACACACTTTAAAACATTTTAACACTTTTGCTCATGCTCACATGTTTATTCATTAAAATAATCATATAGATTCCATAGAATCATATAGACACATGTTTATTCATTAAAATAATCATATAGATTCCATTTTAAATAAGCATACTATGGCTACTATGTTATACTATGTTCAGTGCCTTAGCAACATAATACCAGATAAAAACTAGGCCACTGACATTCGTCATGGTTCATCCAATCACAGCTGGTCGGCCGATACACATTACTGTTTACACTTGGCATTGACATTTAACTCAGATGTGTCTCCTGTGACCACTTGTGATCAGATTGTCTTGAAAGGAGAGCCTTTGAATTCATAACTACTTACATCACTTGCTATCAGTGTATTGCTGCATAAAAAAGACACAGAAAGGTGCTACACTGGTCTGGAACTGGTGTGTGTACTTGTTATTAATATTAATGCTAATCATTTTGGAATTAAGCTTCTGTATTGAATTTTCTATGTATATTAATACAATTTGAAGAAAAAAATGCTTATTTTTAAAGTGCTAAATACATACAACATAGTGAATGTTTTGTGAGATATGAATATAGGATTTTGCATATCATATAATATAGTGTAATATAATATAATACCCTCTTGTGTAAGCATTTACTCTTAAGTTTCTCTTCTCAAGTGGTTTGGGTAATTATTTACCCAACGGTTAATTCATTGTTTACTTTATAAAAGATTCTTTGAGGCCTTTAATTTCTTCATGCAATTTATTAATGTTAGTATTAGCGTAGGGTTCGTGAGTGTTCCTGCTCAATGTATCAGTTTGACAAGCTCCATAATCGAGCGCTAATCCCTGCAGGATTAAACTGTTAGTAAGGTGAGTTTTCCACGCTCATCAATCTCTCTACGGGGTGGATCTCACACATTCGGTCTCCCTCTCTGTCATTTGCTGAGGTCCCTCTGTCCTATATGCGTCTTTGCATAACATTGAATCACATTAAGAGCTTTTGTCTTACATACATGTCTGTCCAGCTGCTGGATTTCAATAGGCATCCTACTGTGTCCCTTGCCCTCAATCCCGATCCACGTGGAGGGAGTTGCAGAGCTGCATTGCTTAATTCTGTCTGTAGGTGATCTGCGGCGACTGCAGCCGTGCACTATTTCCTGTGTCTGATCCGGAGAGAGAGGAAAGTTACTGAGGACGGTCAGACCAGCAGGCCTTTCGCACAGCTGCTTCTGAAAGAGGAGGAGGGAAAGAGATAGCAAGAAAAAAGCGACTGTGGTAACTGCACAGGGACGTGCAGCCAAAGTCTCTTTTGCAGATTTCCGCAGTTTCATTGGCAGCTGTACAAATGCGGTTTTGTTTCATATTTGGAATATTTTGAAAGTCTTGGCACTGGTTTTTCTTAAACTGCTTTGCTCGGCGAGCGTTTTTTTTGGATCTTGGAAGCTGTAAAACTGATTTAAATCTATTGCTGTTGAGGAATTAATAAAGTCTGATTGTAGTTCAGGGCTTTTTTGGAATTTTGAATGTCTGATGCTCACTTTTAACAACCAACCGCACTGAAATGAACTGAATAACCCAGTGTCATCCTGTACGACGATACAGCAGTAGCCCCGAATTCATTATGCCCAACAGCCACCCTGAGGGGAACTAAGCTGTTAAATGGGCAAATGATACGGTAAACTGGAACCCTTGAAGGATGATGATATACTTGAATGGTTTTCTATAGGCACACGTGTAATCGTGTACAGTACAAATGGAAGAACATTGGTGATTTGGGAACAGTTTTCTGCCTGTCCTTCAAACTTATGAAGTTCGCTTTCGGTGTAAAGTCCATGTTTTGTGTTAGATCTCTTAGTGGATCTAGAGTTGAGGCTTCTGTTCAGGCTGTCAGCCAGTGCTGAACGAGGCTGGGCTTTCCCCGGAACTGAATTTTTTTTACACACATTAGTAACATTAATAACACAGCTGGGATGCAGAAACAGTAGTTTGACTGAAAGAACAGAAACACTGTATGTAGCTTAATGTTTAAGTCGTGGCTTGAACTGCATTTGGCTTAGCCATATTTGATTAGCAAGTATAGTATTTTTTTTTTTTTTTTTTTTTTTTTTTAAATAAGCTTTGAGTAGCCACTCATATCCGATTTGTAAGGCTCAGTCTGGGTCATATATTCTGTCTGACTGCTTGTGCACCCACGGCAATATTGAGGAAACTATTTTGAAACCGTAGCTTCCCAAGTTACAGGCTACACATCAAGTCGTTAAATGACTCTACCCTTTTAAAAGAGCAGTTTGCCACACTACAAGCTACTAACAAATCTACTAGCTCAGAATAGCTCACTAAAGGTTATTTTAGGGAGTGTTTGTTTTCAGATAACAAAGTTATTGAAGGTGGTAGTTATGCTTACCAGAACTAGATTATTTTAATATTTGACTATTAGATAATCATTTTTATTTCAAAGTGAAAACAAGATTATTTTTGCTTACATCATTGCCAGATTCTTTTGCTTGTTTTAAGGAGAAACTCACTTCACTTTGACTTGATATTTCTGCTATTGGGTCAGTATTAGGGCTGGGCGATATTGCAAAAAAAATTATCACAATATCATGTTTTATATCATTCAATAGACTCTCTTAAACTTGATGAATAAAATGTTACAAAGTGTGTGCAATGGTAATGGTAGATCAATATCTGTGTCAATGATAGTGGTACAGTAAACTCTGTAAACAAAACAAATGATAATCAAATCTGAACTTTCAAGTAAAGGAGCTAGCCATCATTATTCAAATACATACTGCAACATTACTAATTGTGAAGTTGAATGACTATATTACTCCCTATGCTAAAAAATCTTTCAGATGGGGAGCTAGTGGCTGGGCTGCACAAGAAAAGAAACCAAAAAGCCACTTTGGTTACATCCTTACATCCTTTTTTTATTTACAATCTCCTCACTGCTGCTATTCGGCACACATTTCACATTTTGTGTTGTTATTCTGACCCGAAGTGACAAGTGCCAGCATATGGTTTCCTTCACCATTTTCTGTGGCATCTCTTGTAACTAGGCAACCATCAACCGTTTTCTCAGAGGATGATAAACGGACAAAACATTGCTGCAGCTCCGATGCACGTTTATGGAGATAAGTAAAAAACACTGCTATGTTTGTCTGAGGTAATTAGTCTGCTGTTACTGAAATGTGTATATTACATACAAAGTGTGAAGCAGATTGGTTAGTCCTACTTGCATGAATTGCTTGCGGCATTCTGGAAAGTTCAGATGTTTTTTTTTTAATTAGGTGTACCTAGAAAATGCATGCGCGTCATGTGCGCTGCTTGCACACCATGTGCGCGTCATGCAAGTCAGGCGCCTCCATTTGGAAATGACAAACTTACACCCTAAGCTTATTAGCATTTTCTCCAAGGCACGCGCTCAGCAGCCAGATTTAATAAAACTATAGTGCTTCATACCAAACTTTTTAAAATAGTTATTGACAATTGTGTTCGGTTAATAAATATCGATAACGATTTTATCGCCCAGCTCTAGTCAGTATATATGACCCTTGACTTGGTAATGGAGAAGGATTATGAAGGAAAGCATTTTTTTGTTTAAAGATTTACTCTTGGCCTTTATTAAGTGGATGGGACAGTATTTCAGACAGGAAACAAAGTGGGAGAGAAAGAGAGGGGGTAGGGACAGGAAATGTTCTCGAGCCGGGATTCAAACTTGGGACACCCTGAAGTGCTACTGCACCATATGTCAGCATGCTAACCACTAGGCTATTGCGTCGACAAGCAACTCAATTTAAGGAGGAATTATTGCATCATACCGGATATAAATTGCATCATGTTATTGCTAGAAGTCATAGATGTTGTAATCATAATGAAGCACACATGATTTTGACCACTGTGTGGCATTTTGTGCATGTGAATAACAAAAGAAAAGTTTTTGTTTTGCATGTTTTAGCAGCATAAATAAAAGTTTAGCAGTTAAATGTAACATCGCAAATATGGAATCATTAATATTAGAGCCAAATGAAAGATGCAGGCTACGTTTTCTTTTTTCTTTTTTTTTTTTTCATCTGAGTGTATCGCTGTAGTTCTGCATACATTGGTATAGTAATGCATGCTTGCAAATGTCTGTCTATTCTGGTATTACTTTTAAAAATGGATCTGAATACGAACATCAATTATATTAATAGCATAAGAAATCAAGACGAAGGCTAGCGGAAAGGTTTTTAATGGAACTGATTTATTTTTAACACACTTTATAAGTGTAGACCTTGAGGAGTGGGATCCTTCCTGTAGTTTTTTTTCCCCTCGTGCAAGATGACTCCAGATTCACACGCATCAGCGACCTTCGCATCTCCATCCGTTTTGATCTCTGAGGGCCTGTAAGGTTCATAAAATAACTCACCTATGCTTCTGTTATTTATGTGCGGAAATGATATCTTCTGTATATACTCAATGTTTCTCAGCGCTGCTTAGAAACGTGAGTAACTCTGGGGTGAAAGTGTGTATAAAGTGCACACAGGGGTGTTTCCTAAAGGAAGGACAGTCTACAGGAGAAGGCCTCACTACCGCGTCCCGTTTCCCTCTCAGTTGCCTGATACTCCGGTACTACAGGAAACACTGGCGCCAATTCAATCTCAGCATGGAACAATAGCTGTTGCTGAACTTCACAGAATGTTCGTCCCAATTGTTTCCAGGAATTGTTAGTTGGTTTCCTACTGGGAGGTTATGAATGGTCCCAGGGGCAGAGCTGCTAGACCCTCTGACCATTACCACCGACACCATTAGACAGGAACCAAACCCTTCTAGTGTGGTGCTTCGCTGTGAGGAGGATAAGATTGTTTTCTCCAAGAGTTCAAGGGAAGACCAAGGCATGTGTTAAGATCCGTACACGTGGAATGTGATTTGGGAGAATGGAAAAATGGGAACTTGATGTGAACTACTGAACACCATGCCAATCCCATATGGAGCTTTTTCACTGCATGCACAGCTCTGCTCAGCACAACTCGGTACGGCTTGTCTCGGCTGATCACGGTTTTCTTTCTGCTGCAGTTTAGTACTTTATCGTTGTGCTGCCTCTACTAATGTAACATTCTGGATCGCCTCATCCAGCTCTAGATCCACTTCTCTGCTCAGGCATGCAACGATAAACCGATTTCACTATTAACCGCTCTTTAATTCGTCATGGTTAATTAATCGTAAAGGCTTCTCAACACCGCGTTTCTGCACAGACCAAAACTGCGGCAACTGAACAACTAAGTGCCGTTCACATATCCTGTCTTTTGTATGTGCAAAATCGTTATTTCCAATGGATGCTTCATACTTTAGATGGAATATACACATTTTTTCTCCAAAGAGAAAAAAAATACAAAATGAAAATACCAAATAATATAATAATGTAATATAGTTGATGAAAAGTGCCTTTCAGACAGAGGTTCAGCAGACTACGTTTGTTCTCTTTAAAAGGGAAATACTTGACTAATATGTAACTTAGATTTACATTAGACTCTGACTCCTGTTTATAATGATTTCTATATCAATGCGGTTTGTAAGTTATATCATCACTCTGTTTAACACCGAATGACGATGCAAAATTTTTAAATTCCTGGTAGCCCTCGGGCAGGCAGTCTTTAGTTTTTGGTAGTCCAAATATAAAATTAAGAATACCAATTACAAAATACATTATTTATTAAATAAAAACAAAAACAACATTTGCTATATAAAAATATATAATGGCTATATTGGTAATTGTTATAGGCTATAAATAAATTTTTAAAATAACTAAAATTGTATTATTTAACTTTTTACAAATTTTATTTAATTATTAAAAAAAAAAAATATATATATATAAATAAAGTTAAGTGAGCATTGTTTCAGGTTATTTTTGCAGCTATAAAGACATTCCAATATGTTACAGAGTAGTTTTTATATTCCCTTGTGGTTATTTTGGATTATTTAGTTTCTCTTTTATTATCAACAAGTGTATTTATTGCTGCCATATAAGCAGCACAGCACATAATTATCCACATTGTGAGAGGATGTAAAGGCATTGAAATATATTTTATCTCCCATTGGCTTGCCGGACAGATGTTTGGTAGTCCGACTAAAAAATCATTAACCCCGGGAAGTTGGGCTACCGGATTTTGCGAGCCCTGTTGCAGGAAGAGAGGTAGATCAGCGCTTGCTGAAAAAATGTAACAGTACTGCACACAGTGAATCCGAAAAAAAAAATATATATATATAATTTAAATAAGACATTTTGATTCTTGCGTTTGATTAGACAAAATCTTAATAGAATAAAGTAAACTAGCCCCAAAGTTTATAGATATTGTCTAAAAGCCAAAACTCAAACCATTTTTTTTTATTTCTTAAGAAGAGTTATAAGAAAAAAACTCCTCAATTTCCTCTACAGGAGTGAATATATTGTTAAAGCTTGGTTAGGATGACGCAATGTTTTTGTCAGTTGCAGTAGTCCGTGTCAGATTATGCAATTTTGACTCCTTCCTTAATTTTTGTCATGTGGACATGAAACATGTCAGACTTTTACGTCAGAGGTTTACGTTTTTAAATAGGCAAGAGGTTGCAAAGCTTTAGTGCAATGCTTTAAACTATTAGTTTATGTTTAGATTGTTGTTACACCTTTCCTACAGGATGAACCGGGTGTTAGTTTAGAGTAGGGGTGGGCAATATGAGCTAAAATTCATATCAATTTTTTCCACTTTCTGAATATGCTTCTTAATTTCTTATAAAAATGATGGTGTGTTTTGTAACTGGACATTTTTTTTAAATAAAATGCATTGCATATGTGCAATTTTATTATAGAAATACTCCTCACCATAAAACACATAAATGCAATTTGATAAAACATTCAAAAATATTTAAACTTGAACAGAATTCAAAAGCAGAGACATTATTTCATGCAAAGCACAAAGCTTGTGTTTACTGGCAGATGCACTAGAAATAATGTTTGGATAAGTTCACCAATAACAGAAATATTATACAAGGCTCCTGTGTAAAACATGCAGACGCAATCAAAAAGTTTTCTAATCTGGTCACCATGAGTTCTGCTCTCCACAATAAGCTGACATTTTGATATCCTTCCTCATTTCTTTAGTTTTGTGATCATCATCAATGATGACACAACAGGGAGAAATCGACCCCCGTTGAGTCTTTAAAATCTCTCCACGACTAATTATACAAAGTGCAGATACATCTGTACCAGCTCTGCTACTTGACTCTCCAGTGTATTCATATGGCTAGTGTTATTATTTTGGATGTTGTTTGCATGTCTGACCTCTGTGGAATGAGAAAAGAAATGGGGGAAAGGAATCACATGTGAAAAAATGCAGAGTTCCAGAATACACCCACTGATTGCATAATCAGTACAAACCAATGGTGGCTCCAAGGTGTTTAGGTAAAGTATGCGTAGAGTTAATTTGATTAGAAAGCTGAAAGCGCATTTTAAAGATGTTTTTTTTTCTTCCCACTGATGACATCATCTGTAAAAAAAAAAGTATCCTAATAGCCACTTAAAAGAAACGAGTACATATTATTGCAAATGAATGTTTATAGTTATTTATTATAATTGGCTCGTAACAGCCTGTTCAGTGGATCTTTATTTGAAGTTTCCACAAGCAGTTCTCACTGGGTTGATCATCAAGGTCGTATCCTCAAGTGGAGCCCCTCCTTTAGGGCTGAGACAAGACCACTGAGTGCCAATGGTATTAACTCAGTCAAAAGCTTTACTGCTCCTGGAATCCCAGACATCCCAAGCATTCATTAAACCTCAGCAGACAAGCATTTCAACAGTGTTTTGAACAGTTTTTCACTCAAAGCTCCTCTGTGAGGGTGTCTCTGGCCAGGCTCTTTAGATATTCTGCACATCTGCAGATCTCCTTTCATGCTGATGAATGGTGTTTGTCTTAATCACGGCAATCAGATTTGATTTATGAAGCGCCAAAGTGTTAAATATAAAACAGGAGTCATCTTATTTTATCCTGGATATTTGCAGTAAATGTGATTTGCGCAGTCTCTCTTAAGTAAAATTTATAACTGAAGTATTTACTTTTTGGTTGCAATCTTTTCCACAATAAATGTAGTAGCTCTTGATCTACTTGGATTTTCTAAGCGGTCAAAGCTTCCAAAGAGAGGTATTACTAGACCGGGTCTGCAAAATATTGCTTGCAGTCAACTAAAAGTTCAATATATATCAGCTTTAGTTGGTATTAAATCTAAAGACTATAGTATTTACAGGATTTTAAAAACAAAAAAATCATTTCCTTCACTCTCTTTCTGTTTCACTTTTGTTCTGTTGTACTTTGTTTAATTTTCCTATTCTGAATTCTGTTAAAATTAAAGGATATATTCTAGAGTGATAAATGCATGTTCATGATGACTAGAGTAGTTTTTAAAATTTTATTTGGCACCACTTATGCACCAATGTGACTTAGCTGTTTTTTTCACTCAGCAATGAACTTTGGTATAACCTGTAGTCCTAATTGCTTATTTTCTGGAAAATACTTCATTTCATGTAGTGGTATTTTATTTTATTTTTATTTTATTTATTGTGTTTAATTTCATTCTATTTTATTTTAATCAGCTTACCCATGAGTTCCCTGTCATGTCTTAAAAGGCCAGTCTCTATAATTCATGTAATTTTCTAAATGCATGATCAGTTGGAGTGTTTTTTTTTTTATTTGTTGTTGTTGTTGTGGTTTAAATTCTGAGCTTCTAATCATGCAGTAAGTATTCGATATTATCAGGCACACTTTTTGTTTCGTTATTTGTGACAAGTGCATAGAAATATCTGCATCTACTACCTTTACAAGAAAATGAGCTGGGCTTCCTACATGTAGTATATCCTTCTAAAAACACACATGTATGTTTATGTGAGAAACAAATGAAAATATCAGTCACTGATAGGCATGGGACAATAAACGTTTTCAAGGTATACCATGATTTGGAAAAGTTAAGGTTTTAAAACCGCCAGAATTTTCTGTTATGTCGTTCCAACGGTATATGTAAATATTTATTTTTTTACTTTTTTTTGTTTGTTTGTTTGGACAACAGTATCTCCAGCAGAAAAGATCTCCAAAGATGCCGTTTTAAATTGTAAAGAAATCTGTTTTTGAAACTAATGAAGACAGCAGAAGTCATTTGAATTCTTTAGCCTGACATGTTTACTGCTCCACAATATTTTAAATGATTCCTAAAATCAAATATATTATGTTCAAAAGGGGGAAAAGCTTTTGTTTTTTACATAGACATTTAAAAAGAACATGTTTTAGAGCAGTAATCACAATTCCCTGAAATCATTTCCTGATGATATTTTTATCATCCAAGGTTATCGTACCGTCAGAAACATAAACCAGCCCTTGCCTAGTCATTGTGTTGATTGCTATGACCAGATTGGGTCAGTGATGTTGACTCCATTGTCCAGTTCATTTATGTCAACTGGATCAACTGTTTCTTGGAAAAGATTACTGTCAAAAATGATTTGTTTTTCAGATATCAGACCTCACTACTTCTCTTACTAACAAGCAGGGGAGATCCAGGGCCATTACTAAACATTTCATGAAGGCTATAATTCAATTTTGGAAATAGCGTTAATTCTAATTCCCTTTTCATGGAAAGATTATATAGTGTTCTTATTTGATTTTTTTATTTACTTATAGAAGTTTGGTCAACTAAATGTATTTGTACATTTACGGTTATTGTAATAATTTGTTGAATCACAATGTTGGGTATGTACTCTATATTTGTATACAGTGTCTTCCAGTTAAATTTGCAGCAATGTGCAAACTTTAGTGACAGAACAACAAGTGCTAAATTGAACAAATGACTATTCCGAAAACTATCCCAAAAATTGCAGATGTTTAAGAGAGAGAATGCTTTTCCAAAATCCTGTGGTCTTTGCACTTGACCACTTGTCTACTTGCATTGCGTTGTTCCTGTATTTGGCCTTAAAGACCACATGTGTGTATGTACAACATTTGATTCCTTAATGGGACAGTTAACAATTTATCTTGACATTTTTAGCATAATTTACATGTAATAATTTACTTTGCACTAAAATGACACTGTGTGGTCCGGTTGCAAGTGGACGATGCTAAATACAGGTTTAAAGGCAGTATCTTTTACTTGTCAGTTCGTAAGCATGCTTGTACTGTATATGTCTCTTAAATACCAGATCCACCCAAAACCAGAGACCAGTGTTTCAGTATGCATTAATGTGGTGCAGACCAAAAGGGAGAGATGGTGCTGTTGCTTCAGTAGCCTTAGGGGTGTGTTGTCCAGACGGATCCTCAAGCTTCAGTTTGGGGTGTGGTAGGCATAGTTGATCTGACATTCCACTCTGCTGTTCAAACAGAGAAAGAGGTAAATTATAGTAGTAATTCACCTGAAAATTAACATTCTGTCATCATTTATTTACCTCCATGTCATTTCAAACCTATATAACTCCTTCAGTTTGTAGAACCATGAATTTAGAAGAACATTTGGGTTTGAAACAATATTGCACCCCATTATGTTTAATTTACAGTAAAACTATATATATAAAAAAAACTGTTACTTAACTGTAAATGAAATAAAATCTTGTTTCCAGCGTGTTGCCAAAATATTTTCTGAAATGTATTTAACTTGATGTATTAAAATAACTGAAACTAAAATAACTAAATAAAATATATAGGCATATTTATAGAGTGCTTCCCACACATAGACTTTACTTGGGCGGGCTGCCCAGGTATATTAACGGCCGCCCAAATATATTTGGTGACATTCATTTTTTTTTTATTATCATCTTTTTACACTTTTTTTTTTTTTTTTTTTTTTTTTGTGTATCCGCCCAAAAGCAAAACATCCGCGATCGATTAACTAGTGGAAAATCTCCTTTCGCCCTACACGTTTCCTACTTTTCGTGGTGTGCGAGAACTGTCAACACACTCACAGACAATCTCACATGCTCTGCAGAGACCTACAGAAACATGCCGTCCAGGGTTTCTAAATCTCCTATAATGTCCGGAATTCTGCTTTTGGTTTCGCTTTCTAAGCCATCGTCATTTTTTTTAAGCCTGATTTACTTTCACTTTGCTTTGCAGCTGACAGCGCGTGCCCAGCCGCAAGACAGAGAGAAGCATTATGTAATTAATTATTTGATCTAAACCACTCAGATAAACTTTTCTATTTACATCTAAGCTGGCTGCAAAATGTTTGTAGTTTGTACACTGTTAGAAATGGTCGATTAACTCATTTGCCTTATTTATATTTATATATAAAAAAAAACTTTTTTTGTTCTTGTAATCATTATGCTTTTTAGAGATTTTTATTCCATGCTTTTATTCCTTTGTCATTTATTTCTTATTTGCTGTGTATATCTTTTTAATTTGGTGATATTGATATATTGAATATTTTATAAATATCTAACATGCTTTGGCAATACTGTACAAAATGTCAGCAGCAGATTTTACCTGTGAGTGGATGCACATGGCTCCTTATTAGAATAAAAGTAAAAGTAAAAACAAATAGTGGATTTTTTTTATTTAAAAAAACCCTTCAATCCATTGAAAGGAAACAGTGTACAATAAATAAAATATTGTTAAAAATCTTTTTTTTTTTTTGTTGCATAACCATGTGCTATGGATAAAAGGTGCGTTTCAGTCCGGCTTTTTTATATGTTAGAATCAGTATGGTAGGATGTCTATAAGCTAGTGTGCTCCAAAACTGTGACACAATTCATGTTTAGAAGATCTAAAACAAATTTAAACATCCAAAGCTTGCAGTTTTCACTTCCGCCTAAATGAATCAACATTTTTTTTTCACCTCATATTTCCTCATATTAATATATTAAAGGTATCACAGTGTTTCCTCTAGGATTTTTTTCCAGCTGTGGCGGCAGGCCTTTTTATCTACCAACTACCTTTGGCGTTATTTCAATGACAAATGTGACACAGTTCTACAAGTCGAGATCAGATTTGTGTAATATGAGCATACAGATCTTGCAAGGATTTCCTCTGTTCGTGCACAAAACTTCTTGCACGCCCTCAAATATACGCTGCTCAAGTGCAATTTAGCGCATCTACGTAGTGAATTTGTCTCCAACCTTTATTAGATTTGCGATTTTATTAGATTAATGCGTCCTGAGGTAAAGTGAAACGACTATAAACTCCAGCAAGATAAAGTCTTTGTTTGTTGTATGCAGAGCCATAGACCTTTATCTATAAATGAAGTATAATTATGGATACTGTTTTCATCCTAATTGAAATCTATACGCCGTGTTTGCTGGCCTCACGCACCTGTCAGTCAGCCAGCATGTCACCTTAAAGGGTTAAACAAATAACTCACAGCACTATTACGGTTACAGAAAAGTTTGCGCTGTTATAATTCACTTACCTTTTAATACGTTTTGGTGCGATTATAACCCGCTATTTAAAAAAAAAAAGACAATGTTTTGAATGAGAAGCTGTAATGTAGCCGTGGCGGGATGAATTTTGGCGTGGCGCCCCGCCATGGTAGAATGAATGTAGCGGAAACCTTGGTATCAGTATTACACCTTAAACCAGTCTATTGGCAGAGCTGTGATAAAACCGAAATGCTATAGTAGTTTTTAATCACGACTATCATATTTTTTTTAATCTAAAAGAACTTTGCATTGAATTTCCTTTTTTTGTTTTTTTGTTTTTTGCAAAGAAACATTTTTACTGAGGAGAAAAGTCATGGAGGTCTAGGAAAACAAGGGTAATTAAGTGATGACAGAATCTTTAGGTGAACTATCCCTTTAAAAACTTTTCAATTTCATGTTCATTACAGTCTTAATAAATTCATTCAACACTATGACGAAGACACAGGCGTCCTACGTAAATGTTTTTTTATTTGCACGATGCACCAGGACATTCGTCAACACTTAGGTACAGTTGATTTGGTGCTGTTTACGAGCCTAGATCATCATGTCTAATTTAGATATCCTGTCTGTCATTGCAATACTCAACTCGGCGGGAATGAAGAAAACGTGAGCATGTCTGATCGTGATGTTGGAGTGTTTTTCCTCCATTACGGGTGGCTGGCTGCCTAATGAAAGTGTTTACAGCATCTGTCTCTGCTTGACTGCTAGTAGCCAGCGTTTCACCGCCTGCAGTGTGACATAGCGCCGTCACCTCTCTGAAACCACGATTAACCCCGAACACAGAGTCTAATTAATAGATGTACTTCTAGTTTCTCATTACTCCATCTCCTCATGATCACGCATCTCTGACGTGGTAGACATGGCCTCCTGATCACACACATCCTCTTGGATGCGCTCAATGAATGTGTAAGTACACATTAAAACAGCCTCCTGTCAGGCTAAACGGGTTACAAGGACCTAAACGCATGTGATAAATCCAAGAGGCCCTACTGGCTGCCAGATTTTGAGTCAAATGTGTGCTCTATGACGCAGTTTGACTTAATATAAGATTTTGTTTTTTGACCCAGGCATGAATTAGGATTTGTTTGGCACTGGTGTCTCCTGAAATGGTCTGATGTTCTAAATGGCCCAATAAAATCAACAGAGAGAATTAGCTATATTACAATTGTATGTTAACTTTAAAATATAAAACTAAATACATTTTATTTATTAAAGGAACAGTTCACACAAAATGTTAATTTCTGTTTTTGTTTACGCACTGTTCACTTTGTCCAAACCTGTTTGAGTTTCTTTCCTCCATTGAACACAAAATAAGATATTTTGCAATATCTGTAATAGTATTTATTTTTATGTATGTCAATGGTTACAGGTTTTCATCTTTCTTCTTTTATGTTTAACAGAAGAAATAAACTGTTTGGAACAAAGTATACAAGGAGTAAATTTAGATTTTTTAGGGGTTAACTATCCCTTTAACATTTAATAAAATGATTAAAATGATAGTTGATTTTAATTGTATAGTTAATTTTGATTGTAATTGTTACAATTGTTAGTTGTCATTAGGTCTGTCACGATTTCTATTACTTGTTGTAGGAAATATTGCACCAAATTATATTGCTTTAAACGATATTATTGTCATTTTAAGACCATTTTATGCCACTCATCATTATATAATGCCAGAATGACAATGTAATATCATCACGATGCATGTACACTCTTCCAAAGAACACATCATATTTTATTGTTGAGAATATTTCATTTAATTATAGTCATTTTAACAATTTAATAATCAGGCATTGAAATCAGAATGTGAAACTGCAAATCTTAAATAAATAATAATAAGTGTTAACGAAAAAGTTAAACCGGTAAAGAATAATAGAGGCTGCGATATCTGTTACCAGATCTATTTGAAGTTGCTAGACACCTACATGAAAATATACTAAAGTAATTTATGGTAAATACTATAGAGTTTTTTTAACCATACTGACACCTCCAATAGTGATAGATATGTTGCAAAATCAGCTAAAATGTTGCTATTGTTTTTTACATATGGGTGATATATATATATATATATTGCATTAGGGCTGGGCGATTAATTGAAAAATAATCGAAAATCGACATTCAGAACCTGTAATTGATCTAATTTTCCCAGGTTGACTGTTTTCGATTATTTTTCCTACCGCGTGTGGTCACTTGACCCCGCTTCTGTGTTGAGCGCACACGGATGGTCTGGCGTAGCCTTCACGTGTGTCGCATACCCGCGCACCTCTCAAAAATGCAACTACACGAGGCGTAGCTCAAGCTCTGTGATTGGGTTGGTAGCGTTTACACGCGTTGGAGGCGCAGAGAGCCGTGGGATGGCAGCCAGCCCATTGGAGCGAATGTTTACAAGTGTCGAGCCCCGTGGAGGAGCTCCAGATGGAAACTTTTGTTTTGTGTTTTTACCTTATGTTTAAAGTTATTACACATCCTAAATGAGCGAGTTTTAGCTTCTTGTACATTAAGGTAGCATTCAGAAAAATCAAAACTCCCACGAAGAAACTTGACACAGAGAAACATAAAACCCGCTGCCAGCTAGCACTTCTGAAGTGTTATTGCAGAGCAACACAAACACCACGCAGAAGTTTAAATGTACAGCTATGCGCAAGGCAAGGATGATCACTGGACGCAGAAGGCTTTAGAGACTTTAAAGGCGGATTTGTGTACTTTTGCAGCCACATCTGATCTCTGGTCAAGTAGGATGATGGACCCATTCTTGAGCCTTACTTTGCTCTACATTGACAGTGATTGTAAGCTGCACCAGAGACTCATTGAGATTACACTAAAATTCTTATTTACATTAAAATATTTGTTTACAGAAGATGCAAGAAATGCACTGTCTAAAATATTATTTGCAGGATATACAAGATTTATTTTATTTTATTATCCTGATATTCTTTGCATATTGATGTTTTGGAAATGGTTTCATACATCTGAGATATTATTGAACAGTAAATTAATATTTCAGCATTCATGTCTGTATTGTATGCATAGTTCACTCACCCTTTTTGTTCTCTTGTCTTGATTTACTACCACATATTATAAACTCCTTCACATGCTTGGGATTTTTATTGCTAACCAGTAGACGTGTTCCTTTTCGCATTTTTTGTAGATGCACTGAAAGGTCTGTTCTGCAAATTTCTTAGAAGCAGCATATTGCTTCAAAATAAAGAGTTTGTTTAAAGAAATATTCATAAAAAAACTGCGCTTATAGAGTCTGTGTTCACATCTTTTTTGTAGTAGGCCTAGTCTCAGTGGACATACTTACTGTACTATACAGTATTGTATGCAACATTAGGGCATTCCAGTTTTCTAACATGTTTAACATAGTATGTCCAAGGTGCCTGCCGTTTTTTGTTAGCAGCATGCTAAGATATAAATTCAAACCCATTGTGACAAATGGTCAATGATAATAAAGTTATTTGGTAGTGCTTTTAAGGAATATCTTGCACAAAAATCATAATTAGCTGTTATTTTACCCACTCAAAATAAATGATCTTTGCTTAATAATACCTTTATGCATTGTCAAGATCCACAGGTATTAATTTTGTTTTGAATGTATGAGGTTTTTTTTTTTTGACTCAGAAAGTACCAATAGTCACTGATTTGCATTTTTTTGACTCGCAAAGGACCAGAGTTTTAGCTGACAAGCTTGATTTAACAGCAAGTTTTTGTGAGAACTAAGTATGAGTAAATTATGACCAATGAATGAAGAATTTATAGAATTGTGTTATAATATGCCGTTTAATACAACTTTTTTGCTGCCACTCAACACAATAGGCGACAAAAACAGGGTTATCAAGGGCATTCAGAGACTCCAGCATTGTTTTGGCAGTGAGAGTCGGGTTGTTGTCTTACTAAATCTTCTCTCTGGTGTGAAGCTGAGCCAGTCTCTCAGTCCTTGCTAAAAGAGAGGATTGTCCTTCTGGAATGCTTTTCTAGTGCTTCACAGTATCTTGGAAGCTCTGAGGGGTCATCAGGTGCTTCATCACCTCTTTAACTCTTTTCCCTGAAGTCTTCGATGTTCATTTTATTTTCTTCTCCAAGGTGAGACAGACTCAAGAATCTAAAGAAAGTTCATTAGACTTTATGGCTAGGGTTTTTGACAAGCCATATACTTTCACTGCACCTGAAGATATTCTGTATAGTTTAAATTTGAGTAGTATGGATGAAATTTAAAAAGTGTATACGTCATGTTGCCACTCACAAAAAAAAAAAAAAATACATTGAATCAATATGTTGTAGACTTGAGGCCCGTTAACACCAAACATGATGATTAGAAATAAAATAAATTAATTTACATCCACACTGATGACGATAAAAAAAACGAAAAAAAAACAACAACAATTGTTCATGCTTCTCATTCGGCATTGTCACCAGTGTACTACTACCACATCTGACCATTGAATCCAGCTTGTGTAATCTATCAAATCAAGCTAATTTAGCGATCACAGTCATTGTAGTGGAGTAAAAACACAAACTATTTTTCTCAGCATTTCTCCAGCAATGCAAACACTCTAAAGCACAAAATACCTGACGTACTTTTATTTACTTTTTCTCTTTTAAAAAGGATATTGGGATGCATCAAATTAAAAATTCTTGGCTAAAACCGAAAAAGAGAAAAGCAAGGCCGAAAACCGAAACATCGAAAGAAATTATGCCAATTATTAGTACCATTCCATTTATGGCTATGACTGTGTACTAACCTTACTATAATCAAGGCATTGCAATTGCATAAAATAATTTTAAAGTTTAAAAATTACATAAAATGTTCATTTAGTTCATTTTGTGGTTACTATGGTTTACTACAAAAACCATAGTAAAACTATAGTTCATTTTGTGCTTACTATGGTTTTACTAAAACCACATTTTAACTATGGTTACTATAGTAATAACATAGTTAATTTTCATAAGGATTAGGTAAGGGTAACTGTTTCACTTAATGACATTTTTCCACCCTTTAGTTAAATTACTTAAGGACTTTCAGGCAAATGGGCACTGATCTCTCTCTATCCTGCATGGTGTGCTACTCCCTCTCTCCACATCCATCGCGGTCTGGATCATTTCATGTGCGTGCTGCTTTATTTTAAGCTTCCAAGTAATGATCTTTATATTGCAGATTGATTACAGTCGCGCTAAAGTGCAGAGGATCTGAATAGATGAAATAGAATCTAGCCGAGCGCCGTTCAGATAAGCACGTGCAGGCCGCGGTTTCTGTTTGCTTCATTACAACATACATTTTCCGTCATGTTGTTTGGTGGTAAAAATCTTTCGGCCGAAAACCGAAAATAGACTTTTGGGCCATTTTCAGCTGAAATTTTTCAGTGGCCGAATATTTGGTGCATCCCTACTTAACATCATGCTACAAGCTTCTCCACAGTGTTGTCTGTATAATTTTTAAATGCGCAATAGTTTTCAATTTCAATGCATTCTCACTGACTGTCAGTATTTTTTTTTACAAATCATTTTAAAGCCAACCAATAAATCATTCTGAAAGTGATCTCAACTATATAGTTTCTATATTTTTTATCATAGTTACAGTCTGAACTCTGCTGTTGTTTTACATTCAGAACAATTTTATTATCTGCATTTATCATTCTTTATTGTTACTGTGCTTGCTATGCTTTATGGTTAGTTTGCCATATTAACACATTATTTATACATTACCATAATTCTTCCTCGCTGTGTTTTGATGAAGTTTTTAAATGACCCTCATCAACTGCATCAGACATGCTGGGAAACATTACAGTCCAGAACATCCTGCTAATGTCGTACAACAACGCCTTACTCTGGAATTAAGCATTATTTGGACAGGAGGTGTTCGTCAGCCTCGGGTTGCTTTGGCAGAGGTCCATAAATGAAGAATTAGTCTTGTCTTCACATGAGAGGTGTAGTTAGTGCAGCGTGGTCTGTGTTTATATGTCTATGTGTGGGTTACCCTGCTGTCGTTCAGCTAGGACGATAAAACATTCCTGATGAGGAGTTATACAAACACAGATCTCACAGGAATTAATGAAAAACTGGTGAAAAGCAGAAGGGAAGACACTGTGAATGATGGTCATCGATATTAATCTTTTCAACAAAAATCACATTATGAATCATCCTTTAATGTTTTTAAGAGTTATGGTGTGTCTGCAGTTTATTTGACTTGACAGCGCAGTACTGCTCTGTCAGCCAGGGCCATTAATCACCTATTAATGAGATTTGTCAGAAATTAATCTGAATTTGGCTGATAATTGTGCCTGCATGGCCGGTTAACAGCCAATGTGTTTGTCCCATGTTGTGTGAGCTCTGTCTACAGTAAATGTCAGTGAAAAGTGTTCTTTTATATTAGTATCCCATTACATTTTTGACAGAGATTTTACACACTGAATTAAAAATTACACACAAAAATATGAAGCATAACGGTTTTAAGATTGATGATAAATAGGAATACACCAAATTTTGGACTGATGAAAATTGTCGGTCAACAGTGGCCTTTTCAGTTTTCGGCTCTGCTAAAAGAGAAAAACAGCCAATAATAGAAGTAGGGTTTGTCTGCGGACTGCAAGACAGGGCCGTAACATGAAGGGGCCTTGGGGACATAATTTGTAGTACGTTATAGAGGCGTAAGTTAAAGTTTAGGAGACCCACATGTCAAAACTATGTTGTCAGCAAGATGTCACTGTACATCAGTTATTAACGTCTACACCTATTCCACACCTAAACCCAACCGTCACAGTTATTAACATCTATACCTACCACAACCCTAAACCCAACCATCATAGTTATTAACGTTTACACCTACCCCAAACCTAAACACAACCATCATAGTTATTAATGTCTACAACTACCCCAGCCCTTACCCCAACGATCACGGTTATTAACGTCTACATCTTCCTCAACCATCACAGTTATTAACGTACAGTCGTGAGATGCGGAGTCTTTCATACTTGACACGCTCGCCATTGTACTGTTATTTGCAATCACAGGGGGCGACTCAGAAAATTGGAGAAAATTCATGAAAACATTTGGTGAAAATGTTCTCTGGTAAGTATTTCCGCCATCTTGTCATCATCCGCATGATTCAATGGGATCTCGATAACTACAAGTTACGCCTCTCTTACTTACTACAAGTTACGCCCCTTCATGTTACACCCCCGTCTTCCAGTCTGCATACAGAAACTTAATAGAAAATAATAGACCCAAAACAGCCTTACTGCACTGCACAGCAGTGTTCGGTGCACTGCATTCACTCACCTTAAAGTGAGGAACCTATATCATTGTATCTGTTCAGAGCAGATTTAACACCAGACATGGAAAGCGATGCGCTATGAAACCCAATGATTTCAATTCGCTATGCAAAAGGTCTGTTTGTTTCTTCGTTGAGTAAAGAGCATGTGCAGCAGAGCATTCGCGTCCCAGTCAAAGTTCACAAAGCAAAGTCCACTTAAATAATGCGCTGACAGGACAATTCTATCTAGTATATTTGTTCCTGCTGCTTACGATAGCATTACTGTCCTGTCATGACAATGCTGATAAAATTATGCTACTTGTTCTGTCAATGAAATGTGTTTATCTTTTTGGCTTGTGATTTATTTATTTTTTTTTTCAAGTCAGTATAATCAAATGTTAATAAAAGTCTTACAAAATTATTTAATAAAATAATTAGTCATCTAGAGTTTTAGTGCATTATATTATATTTTATTATTATATTATATTATATAATATATATTAGATTATATATGCTATGTTATATTATATTATGAAAATAATATTACAAAATTATGTTAATATATTATAATATATTATCATAATTTTGACTCTCATTATGTTAGATTTTGGTGTATGATTTTTTTTATCTTGCAGGTTGAGCTGAATCATAATTTGATTCCATTTAAAAAATTGAAAATAAAAAACAGTTTACAAGTATCTAGAATAAATAAATTTCTTTGGACCAATAATCAACCACCTACAATATGTTAGTATCTGCACAGCGATGTCCTTGCAACTCCACCTCATGTTTTGGCTGTTTTGCATAGGCAGACAATCATTTTTTGTCTTTATTTTGCCAAACACATCCAGATCAGTTTGCCCGGATAATGTCGCTGGCTCTACCCTGCTTTCCCAAATGATCCCTTACTCTTTCCAAGAAATCCTTTCACCCATCTGGTCAGTTTAAGGGGCCCCTTTTACTGTAGTGAATTCATCGCAATATGAAGCTTGAAAACTGTGTGACAAGCGCACAAAGCAGAGCTTAATTTCATAAATGGCCCTTCCTGTATTATGTGCATGATTTTAATTAGAAAAGACATTTTCACCGAATGCTCCTTCAAAATACAGTAAAGTTTGCGTGTGGATGTTTTGGTCTTAACGAGAATTGTCCGGCAGGAGAATCTGGAGTCTATCTCATGGCCTTTGACCCAGTTTAAACACAAATAATTTCCAGAGATAGCGTGTTTGTTTTTCCTCTAGCACTTGTTAAGATGTCTGTTACTTTTTTTTTTATCTTTAGGAGCCCAGCTTGGAAAATTGGAGTCCTTCTTTTCCTGCATTTCCTAACCAAATCTGTTGTTTCTACATAACGGCATAAAGGAGTTATTACTCCAGCCAAATGTCTCAGGTGCTAATTGGATACTATGATGAGTCTTAGCATGAATTGCTGTGTATTTGCAGTTGCAGATAGAAGATTTTGAGAGTGTTTGTCACATGCCGACGTGTCATACTTTGGCATTTATAAAAACAATAGCTCTCTAGTGCTGCCTTTCCTTCCTGCGGTACAGCTGTGTGTTTATAGACTGAACTGTATGTGTTCTGGGGTCAGATTCTGTGTTTTAGCGCTGATGGCTTCCTTTCACACACATCTTGTCCCTCTTGTCCCTTCCCTTTCTCTGTCTCTTTCTCTCTCTCTCACATGTAACCTAATAAAATTTGTTCTCATCTCAGGTGTTTGCGCACAGGTGCTATTTCTGCATGTTATAAACTGAATTGAACCTACGGACGCGATTCGCTGTTTCTGATAAATGAGTGACATGCGGCCACCCACCCCGATGTTGAAACGTGACCCAGATCTAGCAGATAGACGCCCAGAACATGAATGAATGAAAGCTAATGAGCAATGAATGGCTCCCTCTGTACATACTCCCATCTGCACTCGGAGAGAAGGAGCTGGAGCGTTACGTTGCTTGCCAGGGCTTAAGTTTTATTTTGTTGTGTTGTTTTTGTTTTGTTTATGAATTTGTCAGAAATGACTCAAAGTGGTGTTTTTTTTTTTTGTTCAGAGGAACTTTCATTTTGACCAAATAATAATTTATTATTAGTAAAATGAATGGATGGACAAAAGGTTGGCTGTGCAAGCATCTTTATTATAATCAGCAGTACAACAGTATATTAAACATAATGTTGTAGTATAATATAATATTTGAGTTACAAAAGTGATTGCAGATGACACCACAGTGATTGGTCTAATCAGCAACAATGATGAGACTGCCTACAGGGAGGAGATACAGCATCTGGCCACCTGGTGCACCGACAATAATCTGCTCCTTAACACCGACAAGACCAAGGAGCTCATTGTGGACTTCAGGAAGGGACGAACAGGCTCACATGATCCCATCCACATCAATGGGATGGCCGTCGAGCCCGTCTCATCCTTCAAGTTCCTGGGGACCCACATCTCAAAGGACTTTTCCTGGACCACCAACACCTCCAGCCTGGTCAAGAAGGCTCACCAGCGCCTATTTTTCTTAAGGCAACTTAAGAAGAACCAGCTGTCATCAGCCGTCTTGGTGAACTTCTACCGCTGCACAATAGAAAGCATCCTGACGAACTGTGTCACAGTCTGGTATGGAAGCTGCTCTGTTGCGGAGCGTAAGGCACTGCAGCGGGTGGTGAAAACTGCCCAACGCATCACAGGGACCACACTGCCAACCATAGAGGACATCCAGAGGAAACACTGTCTGCGCCGAGCACGCAGTATTCTTAAAGATTCCTCTCACCCTGCTCACAGACTGTTTTCTCTCCTGCCTTCTGGCAGGCGCTTCAGGCTCCCCCGGACAAAAACCAGCAGACTAAGGAACAGCTTTTTTCCCAGAGCTGTCTCCCTTTTGAACTCTGCCCCCCACTGACTCTTTGCCCCCCTGATACACCCCCACTATCCTCATAACTCAGACTCCTCATAATCACTGCACTATTTAACATTTGCACATTTAAAAATTGCACATATTCATTGCACTGATTCATTTATTCTAACTGTACATACCCATGTACATTTGTAATTATGTACACACCCACTGTACATATACATTTGTAATTATGTTTATATATCTGCACACTTCACATGCACATGTTTATATATCTGCACACTTCTGATTATTAATAGCAACCTGTACATATATCCATCTATTGTAAATCTCTGTTCATAGCTAACACAACCTGTATATAATGTTCATAGTACATCCATTTGTAAATATCACCATAGTTTTTCTATAACTGCACTTTATAACTTATACCTGTATCCTGCACTTGCTGCTATTGCACTCCTGGTTAGACCTAAACTGCATTTCGTTTCCTTGTACTTGTACATGTGTAATGACAATAAAGTTGAATCTAATCTAATCTAATCTAATCTAATTTTTTAATACATTAAAAGGTAGTGCTGAGCGATTTGGGCAAAATATCTAATTGCAATTTTTATTCATTATTATTATAATTTTGGACAGATTTTGTGATTTTGATTTGCATTTTAATTTTGTAGTCAAGCCTCGGCTTAATAATCTGTATCATAGTTTCTTACTGCTAAAATGCAGTGAGTGTTAGTTAAAAAACAGGAACTGAAAAGATTAACTTAAACATTTATTTAAATTTGTTTTTAATTATTCAAAATTTTTCTCTAGAGCAAACAGTAAACAAATAAAATTATCTTATTTTTTTATAAACAACTCAAATAAGAGAGATAGTGCAGCTTTGTACAAAAACAAAAAAGTAATAATTATAAAAATACAGAACACTCTGCAAACTAACATGGCTCAAACTCTGAAATTGTACTTTGCTCTTGCTTGCTACTAGATTGAGTGTCACTGGCGATTTTTTTCAGTTGACTTTTTTGGTGCTTTTGTAGGTGCTGGTTGTTATATTTCCTCGTGCTGTGGCAACAATTGCTACAAATGACCTGTTTTTGTTTGGTGTCTGTGACTTTGAAACTAAAATATTCCATATTACCGATATCCTGATTTTCTTTAATATTAGTTTGTCTATTAATGCTTCTGAAGAGGCAAATGCCATCATCCCACTCGTAAGCGCTTTTCTATTTGTTTTTGTTTTTTTATTGTTGATGTTCCACTGAGTTCCTTTGCGCAATTCTGATTGGGCAGAATGAAAGTGTGCTCGTAAGTTGGCTAGTAAGACTATCACACACAGACGGCAGTCACGCATTTGCTTTGGGCAGTAAAAATTAAATAATACATATGAGCAATTCCATGCAAATGTCAACCTTGCCATGAAAAAAATTAAGTTTTCACCAAAACAGAGAAACCGTTTCTACATTTGTTGTGTAAACAAGTATTTTACAGTACTTTAAAAATACTCATGAATGTATCTGTCAGTGTTTAAAACTATTATATTTAATTTGCCAAAATCACACAAGTGGCAATTTCACAGGTGTCACATCCATAACGGAAAAGTGTCACATCCATAATGACACATTTTCCTCATAAATGCAAAAAATATTAAATAAAATAAAAATCAATCATGTTTGTTCTATAGTGAGCCAACTCGTATCTGTTTGATTAGCATTGTTTCTTTTCGGTTGTGCAGTTTAATTGACAGAATTTCTGTCAATATAGTATGTTACTGAAAACTTACAAACTTTTTTTTGTCACATCCATAACGCATGTTTATTTTCCTCATTGAAAGTATAAAAAATGTTTACAGATTGTTATTTTTCTGGTCCCTTAACTCTGTGGTCAGTTGTTTTGGAAAATATAAACAGATTTGTCAATATAATATTAATGTATATTTTCTATGTGAATTTATGTTTTGAGTTTTTACTGCAAATGTCACATCCATAACGCTGGAATTGCTCATATATATTTTAGAGGTGTGAACCTACACTGGTCTCACGATTCGGTTACTATTATCATGCCATCGATTCGGTTCAATTCGATATCTTGGTGCATCACGGTGCATTTACGATGCTTTCCATACACAATTTAATATTTTACTTTACAGGCGCTGTTCACCGATTAGTGACACTGATAAACGGCAGCGGCACGGTGTTGCCAGATTGGGCTGTTTTGGATAGGCATTTCGGCGAGTTTTGGATAGTTTTTGGGCTAAAATCAGTCAGCTACATCTGGCAACACTGCAGCGTCGATCACAGCTGATCCATGATTGACGCGATGGAGAAAACTCACGCGCTTGTGTCTGTATCCAGAAGTATCGCTGTAACAGCCGAGAGGAGAGGAAAAGTCCCGCCAGCAGGTCAAATGGGCCACAGTGAAAGAGAGAGAAATGGAGTTTATTTTCATTCTCTCAATCGCATTGAAATAGGGGCTTCTGCTGTTAGTGTCAGTGAAAGACTGTCCGGCAAACACGCATGCAGTGAAACTGTGCGCATCTTCTGCGTTTTTAAGTAGTTGAAGCATTGTAAAAACTCGCGCTCGCCTCCCTCTCCATAGTAAGCTACGGCGGCATAGCGCATATGAGATAAATGACGTCAGTACGTAATAACCGGTTTTGATTATTACTGAACCGATACCAAATTGTCCGCGTCTGCATCGCGGTGCACCGAAGAAACTAATAATTTTGACACCCCTAATATATTTCATATTGCAGCCTCTTGCGTTTAGCTAATTGCAACGTTTCAAATCTCGATTGCGATTCGATTTCGATTAATCCCAAAGCCCTTTTGAAAGGACGTTAAATGCTTTTAAAGGGCTTTTTTAAATGTGAAAATAGTGGAGAAATCTTGTTGTTCAATATAGTAGGTATATTTATGTAAAATATTAAACCGCGTTCTTGTATATTAAAATATTTTCAGTTCCAAAATAAAAAAAAAATGGTGAACATATGAGCCAAAAGTTGTCTAATAATTTGGGGCCTGTTAATTCCTCTCTTCAACAAGAAAATTATGCTCTGATTTGTCAGTTCTCCAAGTCTGTTTTGATTGGCCTTTTTTGCATTACATGTTATAATGTATAATGTAAACACATTTCAGTGTAGGGCTGCACTATGTTGGAAAAATCTGACATTGTGATATTTTGTTTTTCTGTGATTATATATTGTGAAATACTTTGTTATACTTGGAAAGAATTGTTGGTCACACTTTATTTTAAGATTCAGTTCTTGCTCTTAGCAAACCATTTAGATTTTTGCATAAACACCTAATTTGCTTCTATTTAATAGTTATTAAGGTAGTTTAGATATTGGGTAGGATTAGGGATGTAGAATAAGATCATACAGAACATGCACTTTATAAGTACTAATAAGCAGCCAGTATCTAAATACCAAACATGCTAATAAGCAACTGGTTAATAGTGAGAATTGGTTCCTAAAGTGTTACCGAATGTATTAATTTTGATCGGCTAGGATGATTCTGTAGGGAAGTGAAGCATAACGTAATAAATAAAATACAAGCATAGATAAATGCAACAAAGCAAAGATTAAAGTCAAATAAACCGTGCATGCTTTATGGTTTTGTAGATGTAAATGTGTAAAAGTCGTAATATCGATGCTGAAATGATATATTGTGTAGGCCTTTTTCAAAGTATTCATAATTTGCAGCAAATTGGTAATTATGGAAATATAATTCTTTGATTGTGTCGATGTAAACTATTCATTCATTCGTTTTTCTTCCGGCTTAGTCCCTTTCGATGTAGACCAGTAGCAGGCAAAAGAACATAACTCATGAAGGTGATTCAGAGCCGACTTTTTCTGTGTAAAGACAATATCTTTATTCATTATGCAATTTTTTTTTTTTTTAAACTTGGCAATCTCTTTATATTCGAAAGACAGCTGCATTACAATCTTCAAACAAGATGCATTTCTAAACCCCATTTGACCTTCTCTCTCTTTATCAAATCTATCTTTTTCCATATATGCCTGACAAGTTATTGTGGTAAATAACATATTGCTATTATAATGTGTCAGAATCATCATTTATTGGTTGACAAAAGCATGGCATTCTTATGATTTAATGCTTTACTACCTGTATTCTATTTCAGTATTTAAAAAAACAAGCTATTTTAATATGTTTTTATTACATTTTTATATTTCACAAATGAAAAGTTCAGAAAAGAACAGCTGAAATATTCGGTATCACTACAAAACCTTTTTAGCCACATTAATGTGTCCTTGCCAGTTGACAATTTGCCTTGTAAAAATGATATGTGGATGACTTAACGGCACAATTCTCTTGAATATTATTTTTGGCATCAAATATGCGCTACTTAACAAGCAAAACGAATCAATGACAGCACCGCTTCCAGCATACTCTACTCTATAATCTATCTGTTTGGTGAAAAGAAGCCGACATCTTCCAGAGAAGAGGAACAAGTTCATCTAACATTTGTAGCAGTGTTTTTGTTTTTTTCCTCCCCTTGCTTTTCTGCCCAAGGTTGCAGACACACGGGCAATGAAGGGTTAACACACACAGTGGCCCTGCCTCACAGTTGCTACAGACCATTGAATGGCTACCTTCTACAGCCAGCGAACACATTGGTTAAGGTTGAGGGTGGGTCTGCGGTCAGGCCTGTTAAATGGCCTGGACTCTCTGGATCAGGAGTCGCTGTGCACGCCGTGTGCGTGTTTGCTCACATCCACATTCAGCAGGAGAGCAAGAGGAAAAAGAGAGAGAGAAAATAGGAGGCGGAGGGTTTTCAAAGAATAGATAATGAATTTTCACAGAACAACATTTTGGAGTCAACAAGGTTGTTTTTAGCGCAGCATGGAATTCTTCTTAATTTAATGTGCTTTCAATTGACACGATCTTTGTGGCTTGACTGTTTTTTCCAACTTAGCGCCTCCATTGTTGTCACATGTGTGCGCACACACACACACATACACACGCACAATCTTTTCGCGGCAGGCAGTGAAGTGGCCCTCCCTGGATTGTCGTGTATAAGGGACAGAGGGTAATGTTGTTTTCCTCGAGTTGGCTGACCTGGTGTCACCTGACATTTTGAAGTGAACAACAACAGCTATGCGCAGACTTGATCTGTACCATAATGTGCAGTAAAAATGCATGTTAACGGACTCTGCTATGGCTGTACGATATTGGAAAAATCTGATATTGCGATATTTTATTTTCTGCAATGAATATTGTGAATATTGTTTGACAACATTTTAATAGCTCTATTTGACAGTTTTCTGGGGAGTTAACAGTATTCAAGTACAGAAACTGCAATGTCAATTATGCTTTTCTTATTTTACTTTTGTTTAGTTTCAAGTCTAAATATCAAAAAGTATTTTACTTGGTAAGTAAAATAACCTATAATTCTGGACTAGAAACAAGACAAATGTAAGATAATTGTTTTTTCAAAAATTTATAAATTCTATATAAATAAATAATTAAATAAATCTTTGATATACCTGTAAACATCATACATTTTTGTGCACAAATGTTTTAAACTGTCTTGAAATGCTCAGTCACAGGCCTTAACACAGGTTAAACTTAGCAGTGACTATAAATGAGTGTTCTGTAGCTCCTGATCAACTATAATTCAGGCTCAACATTGCGTATCAACTATTTTGTGCAGTCCTAGACTCTGCCAACTTATTTTATAAAATGTGGAACCCTGTGATTTGTTTTGTCGAGACCTTACCTTCGTTGAAAATGGACCCCCCCCCCCTTATCTTTTTAATTCTTAAATTAATGTTATGTTGTTTGCATAACTGTATTTATACTATACTGTATACTCACCGGCCACTTTATTAGGTACACCTTACTAGTACTGGGTTGGACCCACTTTTGCCTTCAGAACTGCCTTAATTCTTCGTAGCATAGATTTAACAAGGTACTGGAAATATTCCTCAGAGATTTTGGTCCATATTGACATGATGGCATCACGTAGTTTCTGCAGATTTGTCAGCTGCACAAATCTGAAATTTCCCCACCGGTTAATCGACATGTGACAACACCGGTAATACCGGTATCACTGTGGGGGTCGGGGTTTCCTCTTTTTTTCTGCTTTTAAATACCTTATAAATGCGTGCGTATTATACTTTCACTTTGTTTTTTGGGAATTGGCAATTCGGCGTCAAACTACAAAAAAAAAATCACTGCTGAACTTTTATTAACATAATGAAAAAAACAACAACAATGCTACAGGCTGAAAAAAACTGTGGAAATTGGAACCAAACAAATAAAACCATAGAACGTTTATTACATAGCCTATGTTAGAATGTTTTTAAAATGAATAAGAAAAATAAGAAAAGAAAATGGAAAGATAAATAATTAAATGGCACAAAGTTTAAATAAGATTAAACAAATGAACAAGAAACAAATATATAAAAAAAACTTCCAAATGACATTAGGCTACAAAAATGACAGGTCGGCAGTCTTTAAAAAAAAAAAAGAATAATAATAATAATAATAAACAAAAACACTGCAAATTTGTTTTATTAACAGTGCAGTCTACATGGTCTTTGCCAGTAAACCCAACATGTTGACCATCTCTGATGGTATCTTGGGGCTCACTATGTTCCCCATCGTGCTGAACACTCTCTCGGATGCGCAGCTTGTTGCGCACACGCAAAGATACTTTTTGGTTACCTTTGCCAACAGGGGGAACCTACTTTGGCTGTCTTTTGTTGTCCTACCTGACTTCAATGTCTTAATGTATTAATTAGCCTAATGTATTATATATTTATAGCTTAGTCCTTATAAACAATCCGTTTATAAAATACATTATTAACGAATCTATAGGCTACTGAAGAATAAACCGAATATGAAATATGATCCTTGCATAATGATCACAGCTAAACAAGCTAGCACTTAATTTATATATAAACTATAAATAAAAACATTAAAGAAATTTTAAGTAATGGAACCTTATGTATAAAATCTAAAGACTACAGGCTAAATAAAAGTGCCTCATCAGAACTGAACATCACTGTGCGGTCACCGAGCGCGTGTCAGTTTACAGCTTCTGTAAAGATCAGACAGCCTATACAGATCACACGATCTCAATAAACACCATGTAAATGTATAAATATTTCGATAAGTATCGTTAATGGAATATTTATAACGATATGATCTTGCTTTTCGTTATATTGATGCCGGCTTTAAGCGCCACGCTCTCTCTCTTGCGCAGTATGACTATTGACCAACACCTCCCTGTAAGTTTACACACTGCGTAGATAAGACAATAGGCCTACAGCTCTGGTGTGTTATGAATTGCGTGTTTTAATTGACAGCGAGACATAGATTTAGTTTTTATTGTAAAATATACATTATTACCCAGTACACAGTAAAATAATATTTTTGAATGGCTTGCCTATTGGCAGCGTATATAATCGTTAAGCTTAAATAGGCTAAGCATAATTTTATTAATATTAAAACACATTAATACAAACTAGCCACCCTTTGATTTTTTTCGTTTTCGTATATTTTTATCAAGCAAAAAATACAATAAATTGTTTATTTTGGTTTTCATTTTATTATAACTAATATAATTATTAGGCTACACAAATTCTATTAGCTCTGATTGCATTTTTACAGACAGATAAACTTTTTGGCTCAAAGACATTTATACCTGTTAATTTCAGTGCTGTATTTTGACAGATTTCGCAAAGGCTTCAGCTATTCTAACTGTCAGCTGTACCAGCCTCAGTTTTGCGACTTGACTTCTGTGGCGTCTACATATCGATGGATGACAGTGAGAGAGAGATGAGATCAGACCTCAGTTTCGATGTGTGGCCGCACGACACAGTTACTTTACTGCAATTTTTTTAATATAGGCTCATCTAAATTCATTTTTCATTTGATTAAAAGCCGAAATATTGCCAGACAGACAAAGCAACTTTCGGTTTTGGAAGAGAGCGACTTAAGTGAAGACGCACACACACAAGATAGACACTCTTGTAGGGCTATTCATTATTGATTTTTTTAACATTAAACTCATAAGTGTGCCAAGAAATGATCCCCCACACCATTACACCACCATTGATGGATCCATGATTTCATGTTGTTGACAAATAATTCTGACCCTACCATCTGAATGTCGCAGCAGAAATCGAGACTCATCAGACCAGGCAACATTTTTCAAATCTTCTATTGTGCTATTTTGGTGAGCCTGTGCGAATTGTTGTCTTAGCTGACAGGAGTGGCACTCGGTGTGGTCTTCTGCTGCTGTAGCCCATCCGCCTCAAGGTTCGACGTGTTGTGTATTCAGAGATGCTCTTCTGCATACCTCGGTTATTTGAGTTACTGTTGCCTTTCTATCAGCTTAAACCAGATTGGCCTTTCTCCTCTGACCTCTGGCATCAACAAGGCATTTGGGCCCAAAGAACTGCCGCTAGAAATTTTCTCTTTTTCAGACCATTTTCTGGAAACCCTAGTGATGGTTGTGCATGAAAATTCCAGTAGATCAGCCGTTTCTGAAACACTCAGACCAGCTCGTCAGGCACCAACAACCATGCCACATTCAAAGTCATTTAAATCCCCTTTCTTCCCCATTCTGATGCTCAATTTGAACTGCAGCAGATCGTCTTGACCATGTCTACATGCCTAAATGTATTGAGTTGCTGCCATGTGATTGGCTGATAAGAATTATATTAGATTAGAGTGTATATTTCACATGTCATGTACTGTTATTCAAGAATCTGCTTAATTTTAAAAAAGCATGTTAAAGCACCTTTTCAGCATTTGGAAAGATGTGTTGAGGAGCTGCGTGGAAAAACTGAGAATTGTTTTGAACTTGCATATGAATCCATTTGAGCCACTCTAATTTCTGCCAGTGTTCTCACTTTTCTTGACTACTTTTTCTCTATTTTGGTTTTTCTTTTTTTTTTCTTTTTTTTTTGCCTGCTCCATTTTTGCAGAGCTCTACATAAATTCACTTTTTTCATGATCCCTGGGTTTGTCAGAGCTTGTCATGAGCGTTTGGAAATTTTAGAGAAGCCTTGAAGCATTTCAGAAAGATTAGTGTTTGCCTAAATTGCAGAACACTTGTCAGAGGCTTTAACGTAGTGTTAAAAGTCTGCTGAATACTTAATTGTTAAACACAAGGCAGGCCTGGAGATTTCAGCGTTGTGGCGTCTGTGTTGTCATGGAACCAGAGCTGTGGTTGCTGGCCTTGTACTAAACCTACGCCAGGATTGTGTTTGTTTGTGGCATTAACATCACTGATTCAAAGCCAATATTCCAGGACACACACATACACACACACACTTCCTCTGTGACTTGTTTTTAGTCCTCTGGGCATCTTAATGGGATTCGTTATTGTGTCCTTTGCTTTTGCACAGCTCTAATAATGTTTGTGTGTCTGTTTAGTCATACATCAACATCAATGATGTTATGCTAAATAGGCATGCATAAATTATTTGTTTCTTTAATGCATCGCGATGCAGACACAGATAATTCGGAATCGGTTCAGTAATAGATCATAACCGGTTATTACGTCATTATCTAATATGCACTATATATATATATATATATATATATATATATATATATATATATATATATATATATATATATATATATATATATATATATCTCTGACTGCTTGTATTACAGGACAAGATTGTATTACAAATTATATATAAATCTAAATATATTCCTAAATGATAAATGTTAGTACAAGAGATATCGAATTGAACCGAATCGATGGTCTGATAAATGGAACTGAACTGAATTGTTAGACCAGGTTTACATCCTTAATGCTAATTGTATATAGTCTTAGTAATTGTTTTTAGTTATATATTAGGCTTACTATTCTCATCAAGGCTTCAGATTTCTGATCTCTTATTATTTTTTTTTAATGATAAATCTAATTCAAAAGAGCATCATGTTTTCAATTTAAAGGGATCGTTCAAACCAAAATGAAAATTCTGTAAATCATTTACTTACCCTTTACTTGTTCCAAACCAGTTTGAGTTATTTTGTTCTGAACACAAAAGATATTTTGAAGAATGCGTGTTGGAACTATTGACATTTATAGTATTTGTTTTACCTACTATTAGTGTTGTCACGATACTGGAATTCAATAGCAATCGATACAGAAATTTTAAAAACGTCCATTTCCCACTAACATTTGATCGCTGTTGAGTGCATTCTTAAACACAGCAGATTTGCCATCGTGTTCACATGCTCAACAGAAATGACTGTGATTGGCTGTGAAGATCATCAGTTCACCGAACTCACCACTTTTTCCCGAGTGTAACCACAGATACAGGGACACTGGAGCGTTTTAAAGCCGCGAAGATCAGCTGGTCTGTTTGTAAGCTGACATACAATCCATCCGCTGATGAATCGACTGATTTTCACAGCTTTAATGCCACCCAGTGTCCCTGTATCTGTGGTTACGTGGTTAAAAGCGCTGTTAAATTAATGAAATTAATGTTTTTTAAAATTTTAGTGCCGATTGGTATCGAATTCCAGTATCGTGATAACACTACCTACTATGGAAGTCAGTGGTACAGATTTCCAACATTCTTCAAAATATCTCTTGTTTTCAACAGAAAAAAACTTCAAAGTCATTGGAACTAGTGAAGGGTAAGCAACTGATGGCAGAATTTTGATTTCTGGAAGATCAATACGTTTAAATAATTAAGATTTATTTATTTTGTTTGTGTCTTTGTCCTTAAATCTTATTTGCTGAGAGCTGTGCAATATTCTGGTAATAAGAGCACTGTTCCAGCTCCTTTACTCATGTATGTGGTAGAGTAATGCTGACAGAACTCTGTAGATTTATGGATTTCAGTTTTTTGTAGATTTATGGATGATCACGATCTGGTAGCAAGATCCTCTGTTTTTTCATCATTAAGATAGTACAAAACTTTATGTCAGTGTTTCTCAACCTCGTTCCTGGAGGACCACCAACACTGCATGTTTTGGATGTCACTTTGTCTATCACACAGGTCTTTCAGTCTCTGCTAATGAGCTAAGAATCTGAATCAGGTGTGTTTGGTTAAGGAGACATGGAAAATGTGCAGAGCTGGTGGTCCTCCAGGAACGTGGTTGAGAAACACTGCTCTATGTAATCTAATGAAATAATTTAAGTACCAAGGAAGTAGTTCCTCCTTAAAAGACCTTTTGTCTTAAAATATATATTTTTCTTAAATGGTGTTTTTACAAAACCGTTTGAATACAAAGATTGTTTATAAGCACTCGACACATCAGTTCATATAAGAATCACATTTCAGCTATACTACTAATCTCTGGGATTGTCAGAGGGAGATTGTGTGTTCGTGTTCAAACACACGTGCAATTGCATTCATATGCATGTCCGAGAGCAGCAGCGCATGCTCCAGCTAGCCATGCGTGGTTTATTTTTAACAGGCTGTCTCAGAGACAAGCTTGCAGGTCACATTGTTAGAAAGAGGCCAGTAAAGTCACACACAGTGTTTCCAGAGGATTCTGTACAACGTTGTAGACCCTTTTCCCTGCACTACAGGACCCCTGTGACACTCAGGTCTTTCTGTATTTATCTTTAGGGTTTTTCCTTTTTCTTTCTTTTGCCTGGACCACACATGGCCTCTTTCACCTCCGTCGTTTAGGTGGGGGTGAAGAAATATGTAAACAGTGACTTCAGTGGGAGAGAAGGACCTACAACAAGACTTTTGTCAAACAACTGGCAGCAGTGTGCTGTTCTGTGCATAAAAGGCATAAAAGGCAGGGGAATGCTGTTACACCATTTTAGAAACTGTTTATTGGAGTAGGCCATTTTGTCATTGTTTTAATATTTACAATCGTAACCTGGCGTCACAGCAAGTTAAAACATGACTGGAGTTACTGAGAAAGCACTTAAAGCTATATTACTGGTGAAGCATTAAGTATTGACAGCATCTGTCAGTTTCCACTGGAAATATTTTGGCTAGTTAATTCTTTAGCCGAAGCACAGTATATAAAACTTGTTATTTTTGCGTTTACAGTGGAAGTCTTAACAAGTTTCAGCACCTGTTTCCAAAGTATACACTTCATTTATAATTTTTTTTAATCAGCTTTCTCAGACACTCCTGTTTTCCATTAAGTGGGAACGCTGATATCCGGATGTTCTCAAACAAAATAGTTTCAAAATAATATACTCTTTTAAGACTGATCTATTTAGATATGGCTTAATTAGCCTGGAATAAGGGAGTTGTCACACATACCGTTTTAGGGATGTCAGTTTAGATGATGTAAGTGGTGTTTTATGAAGTCAGGTGTTCATCTGAAAACTATTCTTGAGTCCACCTAACAATGGTGTTGTGAGTTTACCGTTAAGGTTCGTTCAAACTTCAGTACAGCTCATATGGATGTAAATGCAGTGATTATATGAAATCATAGAAAATTAGCTGCAGTTGAACCATATGAATAGGTTCAGATGCTCATAGAGTATGTGCAATACAGAGTCGATTACTCAAACTCAAGTTCAGACTAGGCAGTCAAACACGGTGTGAAACGAGGAGGAAACATTATTCTTTTAAAATTAATTTGTTTGTAAATTGATAAAGTTAAGCTCTGTTAAAAATGATCTGGGATATTTTCACATGAAATCAATATAAGAATTCCAGCAACAAATATGAAAAAGATGCGATGTAACTCTCAATAAAACTTTGCTTTACTTCAAGTCATGAAGCAAAATACCTGAATGAATCACAATGATCCACACAGAAAAGAAATCTTACCTCATAAGTGCAATTTCGTTTAGTTTTTATTGAACATGTTAGATATGAAACATGCAGTACAAATAGCTTTTCACTCTTTTTCTTTTTTTTTTTTTTAGACAACAAACAAAAAAAACCCCATCGCACATATATACATTAAGGTTCTAGAAAAATATATGTATGTTTTATATTAATTTTTAAATTACATTTATGAATAAAAGGAAAAAGAAAATAATAAAAAAAACATCGAAAGGTTTTACTCTTCTAAAATAACTGGGGGTCCATTTTCGTTGTCTTCATATCTAAAACAGGTTGCCAGGTGAGAAAAAACATATCAGTACAACCTCTTAGAGTATATTGTATTTTTTCTAAGGTCAGATGGTGTAGAAGTTCCATAAGCCATTGCTTAAAGGTTGGAGGAAATTTTTCCTTCTATTTGTGCACTATTAACCTTTTAGCTAAAAACGTAGCAAAGGCAATCACACCTCATAAGTACAATTTAAGCAGATTTACAGAATAAATAATATCCATTTATTTGATGTGACTTTTTTTTTTTTTTTTGCAGGCTTACATTTAAATATGTCCTTTGCCATTTTTTAAACTAACATCAGTTTTATTTGATATGGAAATAAACCGTAGAACACGATGATGTCCCCCTTGAGTCTGTGAAAATATACATTTAAATATGTATGTTTAAATTTACATTTAAATAAATGTGTGCTCTGTGTTCTGAAAAGGGGAAATAAAATTAAATGCCTGGTTACGGTATGGTCATATCAATGTAATTAATATTTTTATAAAGGTAATTATATAATGCTGATAATAATAATAATACCAATCACGCAAATGTGATCCATGTATTGGTGGGAATACAACATTTTTTAAATATTATTTTGTTTTTGACTTAAAATGAAAACAATATGTTATTCATTTTAGAATAAAGCCAAATATATCAAATCAAATCAAAATTAAATCACTTTTATTGTCACATCATCAGCAGCACTATGATGAGTGACAGCTTAGGTGCTGGCTCCAAACAGTGCAAAATACAACAACAGACTTCAAAAAATAAAACAGTATTGTTATGTAATATTAGCAATGTTGACAGTAATACGTAAAATACAATAAATACCTTAAGAAAAAGCACAAATTACACACATGTAGGCACAGATAGACAAGTACACAGTCAAAAAGGTGTACACCGTTTGACTGGGGTGTAAAATTATTGTAGGCAATATTGTTTTAAGTAAAAATTTGGTTGAAGTGCAGTGCATGCTACATCTTGGTGATATGCAGTGAGGGATATGGAAAGAGTTTGTGTGAGGTGTGTCAAGTATTCTTCAGCCTGATAGTCTGTAGGAAGAAGCTTCCCTTCAGTCAGCTGGAGCGTGGTTTCAGAACACACCCACCGATTGAATTATTAAAACAAATGGGAGGGTGGTACTTCATGTAAAGTACCCACTATGGATATTTACTGTATCACCTTGGATAAAAAACATCTGTATTTTCCTTTAAAATAATTGCTCTGAATGTAACCCCTGTTTCTCTGTTTCTCTGTTTCTCCCCACAGTGTGTCCATCCTCATGCAAGCACCGTGCCTGCACTAAAGACAACCAGTGCTGCCACGACCAGTGTCTGGGTGGCTGTTTGGAGCCCCACTCTCCTAACAAATGCGTGGCCTGCCGCAACTTCATGCACAACAACATGTGTGTTGAAAAGTGCCCACATGGTTTCTACACCTTTAAGGGCTGGCGCTGCATCAACTTCAGCTTTTGCCAGGAGCTCCACAACAAGTGCAAGCAAGGCAAAGGTGACTGCCACGAATACGTCATTCACAACGGCGCCTGCATCCCTGAGTGCCCTTCAGGGTACACCACCGTCAACTCCACTACGTAAGTAACCTGCTGCTTGTGTGCTCAACACTCGACGAACACGCACAAATACTAGCGCACATGTACCCAAGTGTCTTAAAGAGTGCTTCATGGATGCATCAGGACCCATTTAAGCTAAATTGTTTGTGTACGAAGTGTGAGCGGTTGTGTAATAAGGTTTCCAGGTCACACAATTGATTTTTAATGAAGTTTCTTAGTGAATGTCTTTTAAAATGTAAAAGTTCTTCATAATTTACTCACTGAGTATGTTTACATGGACACCAATAATCCCATTTTAATATGATTAAGACAATACTCTGAGTAAGAGTCTACCATGTAAACAGCAATTTTTGATTAATTTAATCTTATTAAGGTCATAATCGAACTAAACAGAAATCGGATTAAGACATGTGGAGTATGCTGATTTTATTCGCATTATTGAAGTGCAGCACAGACATGTAAACACCACAATCAAACTATTACTGTCGTGTAGGACTTTTGCCGCATTTTGTGGCAGGATATACACTCACAATTGTTTGACACGATTCTCTGCATTGACCGAGCCAGTGAAGGACTACAGACACCTGCATCGTGAAATGTGGAGGTTTACATTATACCCTGTGCGGTATCAAATTCCATTAAAACAACACTCTTCCAGCAGTTCAGACTCACATCCAATATCTCATTTGTCAAGGGGGGCATGCATGAAATGTTCCTGAATAAAAGTGCCAAACTGCAGTTAAGGATGACAAATTAAAAATGAAACACCCAAAATTACATGAAACTCCAGAGGAAACGTGGATGGTGCGGTGATGCAATGACATTAATCGAATTGTGTGCTATAACATGTAAAATGGGATCATAAAAGGAACATTCAGAAATCAGCGCATAGTAGTATCAATAGTAGTAGTCATTGTTGTAGTAGTATTAGTGTTAGTAGACATTGTAGTAGTAGTAGTAGTCGTCGTTGTGGCTGTAGTAGTAGAAGCAGGAGAAGTAGTAATTGTAACATTAGTAATTTTCTGTATTAGTAGTAGTTGGTGAAGTACTTGTAATTATTATTATTATTTTTGTTGTTGTCAGTTATTATTACTGTTTTCCTTTTTACTGTCATTATTACTATCATTACATTACTATCATTGTTGTCACTCCTTATCACTGATTGATTTTTTTTCTCTCTATTTTTTTATATCTATATTGTTTAAAAAATGTGTTTTATTCCTTTGATAGCTGTTTTAAATTTTCAGTGATCACATCATCCTTCAGGATTTTTATTTTTTAACAACTGTAGCTTGTCAGACCTTGTCAGTATAAACATTATTCCCAGTTGTCAGAATGTCAAATTTATGACTGTTAAAGATTAAAACAGACACACTCAAGAAGATTGAATTATGATCTATTTATAAAGGTATACCAGGCACTTTCTGTCCCATTTAGTCTTTAAACTTGATGAAAGGACATCTCAGAATTGACACTTGGCAAGGTGAATTTATTTTTTGTTGTTCACTTAGGCGTAAAAAGAACTTTGAACTCCTGAAACAAACTTCATTTTGGACTAATTTGGTTGAAATCAGGTCTCACTAGTTGGTTCTTTGGTTTTAGTTAAACTGCGATTCGGCCTTTAGTAGTATTCATGGTACAGGAGCAAGAAAAAAACTAAGCTGCAGTGCAAATGGGTGTACTGACCTCAGTCGACTGTCTGAGCCTTGTTTTGGAGCGCAAGAGGGAGAGTGTGCATTAGAAAGGGAGCGTTGTATGCTAATGAGGGCATGTTTGTGAGTTTTAAAGTGGCACTGACCTAGTGTAAGGTTTCTCAGTTCTGTTAATGCCCGTTTTAAGAAGGTTTGAGTGGGAAAAGGTGGACTGCAACAGACCGCTAATCACTGTTTTACAGAGCTTTTAGATCTCAGTTTTGTATCGTTTGTTTGTGGTGGAAATATAGCATGACCAGTGTCTCATAGCTTTATTTCTTCTCATGGTATGTCTATATGTGTATGGGTGTACATAAAAATGTCTGGCCTGGTTTCCATACATCTTTTTGGTCTAGCAGTGGTCAGACACTGGGGAAAATAAACAACGCAGCATACAATCAAATTGAGATGTTCATACAAGATTGGATTATAATCTACGATTTGTCATATTTTTATTATTTTATAATACAATTTTTGATAAAACGTCAAAGTGGTAAAATGTCACATAGTTCAACATAGAAAAACAATGCACTTTTAAGCCCCTTTTACACTGCCAGTTAAATGTGACCAAATTCAAATTTTTTGCTCATATGTGACACAGATCGGCTCTATTCTATCACCGTGTAAGCACGAAAAAATGCATGCATTCGGATATTCAGAGATCTGTTTCAGGTCTCCTTCATATGTGGAAATAAATCAGATATAAATCGCATATGTGACAATGCGACTGTCATGTAAATAGGCAGATCAGATTTATTGAGGCATTCAATTTTGTACGTCATTAAACCGCGGAGAAGTACCACATTGTCGCAAGTTTAATGACGTACAAAATTGAATGCCTCAATAAATCTGATCTGCCTATTTACATGACAGTCGCATTGTCACATATGCGATTTAGAAGGAAGACCGTGTGTGGAGATGCCGACGCGGTAAACAACAACAACAGAGGAAACATGGAGGAGGAAAATGGTAAGTGGTCCACGGCAGAAGTTAACTGCCTTCTGTTACGCCTCTTTCCTTCCTCCTCCGCTTCAAAGTCATTTTAAAGTTGGGCGAATTTGGCATATTTCACAGAGCTAAAAGCAAGACAATTTCTTCCATCGTGGCTAGTGTGGTGCTGATGCTAGAACATGCTTTTACGCATGCTTTTACGCATTGTAAATTGTATGGCAAGTGTAAACACGTGAATTGGATATGGGTAACAATTAAAAGAACATGTAAACGGACAGTGAAAAAAAATCAGATATAGGCAACAAATTGAAATTGGGCATCAAGGCCTGACAGTGTAAACTTGAACTTAGATGAGAAGTGTGTGTTAGCTTACAGGAATATGCTACTGCCAGTTGAGAGTTTATTATGGAGATCTAAATACAACTATTGAAAAAATAAAGAGACTGCTTGAAAATGTGTTCTATGGAAAAGTTTCTATAGATTTTCATCATTTTTGTTTTATTCTGTAAAATACTGATGGCATTTCTTTCAAATTTTAAATAAAAATGTTGTCATTTTGCATAAAACAGCAATATTATATTGACATATTGACTTTTAGACAACACATTACAAATGTTTTCACTTTAGAATAGTTAAGAAATAAATATTTGGTGGACACTCCTTTATTTAACTCCTTTTATTTTTGACATAATGATTGTATTTTCATACTTTAATGATTCATTTTTTATTATTAATTAAGTAATTATTGCATTATTTACAAACCAGTTATTTAAGAATAGTTGGTGTTTTTTAAGATCATCCAGAATGCATAAGTAAATGTTTAGTAACCTGTTCAAATTATTATTTAAATATATTAATTTTCAGGTATTAAGTAATAGTTCCTTTGTTTGTTAATAAATGCTTTACTAACTTAACTTAGTTTTCCGTATTATGACCTAATCTAGTGAAGACTATTCATGCTTTATAAATTCCTCATAAATGACAATTTATTCGTTTATCAATCATTCACTTACGCATTCTGAATTATCTAAAAAAAACACCAACTATTCTTAAACTGGTTTGTAAATAATTCAATACTTTATTAATGAAAAAATAATCATTAACAAAGTATGAAAACACAAATCATTTGGTACATTATGTGCTTATAAGTCTAGAATACAGCATTTTAAAAAAAAAATGCTTAACAAAAAATGAATTAATGCTTAATAATGCTTAATAAATGATACATAGTATGTAGTTATTTTAAAGTGCTACCAAAATTAGTCATGTTATCAAACTCTAAGAGATTATTTAAAAAAAAATATATATGTTTGCATAAACAATATCACGACTATTCCTGTAAAGCATCTTCTGCCAGATGCGACACTCCTCTTATCTTTCACATGATACAGTATGACCCCTGCGCTGGCCAGTGTGGGTGCACTGGGTGAATTCAGACAGCAGACACACAATTCACAGAGGCTGGACAGACATCACAGTGGACAGGCCTCTCGCCCTCAGCTACAGTCACTGCGCATTAGCCGGTGTCCATTGAGATATCTGGAGTTTCGACACCCATGTCCTCTTGGGCTTGTCTCTCCCTGTCTGTCAGCTGTGTAGACAGGGAGCGCCGTCTGGCCACTGACAGATAAACGACTCTGAGTTGCATCCTTGCCGCAGGGAGATACACCATTCTGGACTCTCTGATATGTCTGCGATACGGATTTCACCCACGCATCAGCTTCTCTTCAGATTAGCTGGATAAAGCGCAGCACATTCTGTCCTTTTTTGGCAGGTACCAGAAAAATAGTAACAAACAGCAAAACATGGCAAAGAGCCATGAAGGAATTCAGGTGGTTTGTTTGTACACATTCTTGGCTGGTATTATTTTGTGACACTAGTATTGATTGGCATTAAATCCACAACTTTATATACTTAGTTTTTTTGCCATACACATACCAGGTTTTCAATTAGATCTTAAAGTCCCAAAATAATGTATTTTTTGCCACTAGAGGGCGCATATTCACAACAAACTAAAAGCTGCTTTATACTTCTGCGTCAAGTGCGTACGTATGGTCTAGCGCAGCCTTTGCACGATCGCAAAGCCCTCGCCGTGGCTGACATCGACGCTGACGTGCACCTCTCAAACAATTTAACTACATGTCGCAAGAATACATAGTGCAAGCTATGTGATTGGTCGGCCTGGAAGCGATGACGACTGTGGGTGGTGCTGAGAGCAGCGAGCCCGATGAAGTGAGTGTTTACAAGTGTGAAGTCCCATGGAGGAGCTCCATATGGAACTTTGTTTTGTGTTCACCTTGTAGTTAAAGTTGTTGCACGTCCGCAAGTTCCTGCCTCTGAATAAGTGCGTTTTAGCTACTTGTACCATAAGGTAGCGTTCAGAACAAAATAAAACCTCCGCAAAGAAAATTAACACAGAGGAACACAAAAGCCTGCTGCCAGCTAGCGTTTCGGAAAGGTTATTGCAGAGCAACACAAACAGCGCATAGAACTATAAATGAATGGCTACGCGCATGGCATGCAGCATAGGTCATGGCGATCACTCAACACAAAAGTATAAATCAGCCTTAGTATAAATAGACGCTATGACTAAATTTTGTCGTTGTTGTTTTTATTACAAATTTGTCGTCTTCATTAAATCCTACAGGACTATTCCAGAAATAATTTTTCACAAATTAATGAAAGTATTCAAAATGTATTATTTTATTTGGTTGCTTTTATTATGTCACAGTCAATAACTTACGATTCTTCTAGGTGTTAAGCACCTGTTTTGTCATACTAAATACATTTTAAGCTTCTGTTATAATGCTGCTCTCTGCAGTCTAATAAAGCACACAACACACAAATTAAAGCGTCTTTGATGCCCCCCCCCCCCCCCCCCCCCCCCCATTTTCAATAAAACCAAAAACGCTGAAATCGGGGATGTGACGTCTTTTGCATGGCAACAGAAGACACAATCCATTTCACTAGTTAAAATTACTTATTTCTCGGAATTTGAACATTTGTTGAAACATTTGGCATAATGTACGCACACAATTCAGCACTATATATAACACTGAGTGTTTTTTTTTTAAATAAAAATAACATATTGTGTATTTAAATTCACTGAGATATTGTGTACTAGGTCTTAAAATCATTTTAAACTAGTATTAATTATCTATCAATTAGGAATTCCTATTAATTTTCTTGCTCATACAAGCATTTTATTCAAATGCTCCAACAGCATTTTTAAATTAGTTTATTGATTGATTTGATTCCAGGGTGCTGTAGGTCTTTCTTCAGCTAGTTCGAATGTAATTTGCTGAATGGGCTATATGCCCAGCTTGTGTTTTTCAGTCAATGATAAACGTCGGGTAAAAGGTTTATGTGACTTTTCAATTTCATAAGGTTTCTTTTACAGCGTCGATGTTGTAATCTAAATAAAATACAATCAATTAAATAGACATAAGCATTCATTTAGTTGTTCAGGCATAAAGCGAGATGTAAGACTGTGTAAATGCTCGCACCGTCAGAAACTCCGTTGAAAATACTAGCATAAAATGCATTTCCATATTTTAAAAAAGTGGCGTGGAAAATTTGAAGTTAATGCAATGCTTTTTGTTTGGTCTCAGACCCACTTTATATCATATATCTACCAGGCAGTGAAAATCACTGATTTTTAAAGAAATCAGACCTTAAACGTGGCAATTTTGTAATGGCCTGACAGTTCACCGGAAACTGACTGACTGAAAATTAAAAGTCCATGTGCATATACTCTATTATGCCTGCAAATGAGACCAACATTGTTATACAGATATTAAATGTTATTACTAGCCTTAAATTTAGCAAAAATGAGGAAAAAAACTGAAGCAAAAAAAAAAGTCTCTCTAGCCTTGTCTTAGAATTAAGCCGTTTTACTTTGCTTTCTAACGGACATGTGTGCCTGGACTTTTTTTTTTGGATCAACTTATATCCACACTTATATTCCCTTTCAAGAGCACTCATAGTTTATCCTGCAAGTACCTGATGTTAAATTCAAGAACATTAGTCCAAAATTTGACCTGTGGAACCCTGTCTTAAAGTTGTAGTACAAGTATGTGTAGCATAGTTTGACAGGAAACAGTGGCGTGGAAAGCATCCTGCACAGAAGACAAACAGTTCCCCTGTCAGGCCAGAGTTATCAACCAAAACAATCAGTGATTAAGTTGTGTCTCTGGCACGTCTGAGAGAATGTCTCATTCATCCTTGATTTGCCCCGCAAGGTCACCCATGCCTCCGCTTCCCACCCCAAACAGCGCTGACACTTTGCGCAACAGGATCCACGTCCTTGACACAAACAATCCATTATTGTCTTAATGCCACACATTCTGCATCAACCAGAATAGAAACGCTCCATCATATCTGCATTTTTCTTTGTTTCCGTGTTCTGTTCGCAGCACGTGTGGATGAATGGCTTGGGGCTGCAGCGTGGCTTTTGTGTACATGTGACTCTGTGTTCTGTGCCGCAGGTTGAACTGCACCCCTTGTGCTGGCCTCTGTCCCAAAGTGTGCATGGGGTTGAAGACAGTGGACTCGGTCACCGCGGCGCAGGCTCTGAGAGGATGCACTGTGATCAATGGCAGTTTGGTCATCAACATCCGCGGAGGGAGTAAGAACAAACAAACTCTCTATAATACAATTTCTCCTCTTGGCACAGAACAAAAGGGCCTCTTTACTACAGGGCTCCAGGGAATTCATGGTCTATGATTGGTTAATCAGCATTCTGCAAATGTTTGTGTATTGTGAATAGCTAAACTGTGCAACGGGCTTTTTGTGGCAGTCATTCTGCTATACTGTCAGTTTTAAGTGGCGTTCGGTGTTTTGATCTTGTTAATTGATCATTGTAATAATTAATTAATTTTAATATTGTATATTAATATTGATTTATTATGAACATTTGTTTTTATAGAATATTTTTGCGTTATTATCATCATCAAATTTAATACTTAACATGCAGATGCTAAATCATCAATGGATAATTATGGTTGGTTATTATTCTGTTAAATAATTGACAGATTAATGATGTAGTATAGGATCATTCATGGAATTATTATATTTGCTTAATTGTCATTAAAGCATTAAAGCATTAAAACATTAAAACTTAGAAGAATTTTTTTGTTTTCTATTATAATGTATAAGGATGCACAGAATATTAGGCTACCGGAAATTTTCAGCCGAAAATGGCCCAAAAGTACATTTTCGGTTTTCCACATTTTAAGCTCTGATTTGCAGCTATAAGCTATTTTGTTTTGACTTGGGCTACTATATGCAAAAATGTTAATTCATGCACTGGCCCTATTTAAATACTCTCTCTCAAATCTTTCTAAAATGTCAGGCAAACCACAAGCTCAACCACTCAATATCTAGATGGTTATCTATCTGAAGTCCCCATCCCCAGAAGTGATAACCCATTGTTGCAATGTGCTAAATAAATATTTTCATAATTTGTTATTTTGATTTGTTCTTTGAAAGTTTAATATTAATTTATGCAATGGCAATGCCTTGATTTTAGTAAGGTTAGTACAGTGATAGTCATAAATGCAATGATACTAATAATTGGCATGATTTATTTTGAATTTTCGGTTTCAGACAATAATTTTTTATTTCAGTTTATCCCTAATAATGTACTGTTGAATAAATTACAGATTTTGGACCTAAATGGGAATAGAAAACAATAATATTTATTATAATTATATGTTTAAATAATTAATTATTATTATTATTATTTATTAAAACATCAATAAACAGCATACATCAATAGTTCTTTGAGTGTAGTCTTTAAAAAATCCCAGATTTAAATCTGCTCTTCTTTCCCATTTTCTCTTTTAGATAACATAGCCGCTGAGCTAGAAGCTAACCTGGGACAGCTGGAGGAGATCACTGGTTACCTGACAGTGCGACACTCTTATGCCCTAGTCTCTCTGTCTTTCCTTCGCAAGCTCAGAATCATCCATGGAGAGACACAAGAAGTCGGGTAGGAGTCCTGATTGAAATCCTTGCCCCTTTTTTTTTTGAAGGAAACCAATGGATTTACCCATTATCACCTTTCTATTCTCTCCTCTACCCTTGTTCTTGCTCACATTCTTTTTCCCCATCAGGAACTATTCATTTTACGCCCTCGATAATCAGAACCTGCGTCAGCTGTGGGACTGGAGCAAACACAACCTGACCATCCAACAGGGTCGCATGTTTTTCCATCACAACTCCAAACTCTGCATGTCAGAGATCCGGAGGATGGAGGAGGTGACGGGCACCAAAAACCGCCAAACAAAGAATGACATCGTCTCAAAGACCAATGGAGACCAGGCTTCATGTGAGAACAGCGTAGCCTTGCATTTCCATATGTTTTGTTTTTTTTTTTTTTTTTTTTTTTCCAAATAAATCTGATTGCAATGTTGTTTTTTCCCAGGTGAGAGCAAGGTTTTAAAATTCACCCGAATTAGCACACTTTCTGACAAGATCATCATAAAATGGGAAGCTTTCTGGCCACCAGATTTTCGAGACCTCCTAGGATTCATGGTTTTGTACAAAGAAGCGTAAGTGACATTTTGAATAAATCGTATTAATTGTAAACATTTCATTTAATGTGTTGAAATTAAGCTATAAGTGAAATTTCAAAATTGACTGTACTTCTATCCTGCACAGACTCATTTCTTTGTTTTGCGGTATTAAAATGCAGTTTATTCTGACTCGAAAGTCAATTTTTTAGCTATACTTTGCTATTTTGGACTCAGTGAAGTGAGGATTTCTGTGCAAGGATGTGATGAAATTCTCTGCTTTTCTAGACCATATAAGAACGTGACTGAATTTGATGGTCAGGACGCGTGTGGCTCTAACAGCTGGGTAATAGCAGATGTGGACCCTCCACCTCGCGCCACAGAGGGAAAGGAGCACGAGCCCGGGTACCTCATCTTCCCTCTAAAGCCCTGGACGCAGTACGCCATCATGGTCAAAACACAGCTCTCTGCTTCTGATGAACACCAAGTCCACGGAGCAAAGAGTGAAATCATATATGTCCGCACCAATGCTACCAGTAAGAGTCTTAGGAAAATTACTATATATATATATATTATTTTTTACTATTGATTATTCAAACTGTCATCAATCTATGACATGTTCTGTAACGGTGACCCTAGGACTATATTTATTGTTAGGTTGAAATTTTTTTGAAATTTAATTCACACTTTTTAGAAGGTGCATTTTTACTTTTTTTTGGCATTTTGATATTTCGTTCACGCAATGTGGATATTTACAATAGTTCAAGATGCTGTGTGTAGTTTTTTGTCTCTACTAATGCATAAAAACACTATTTGTTGGCATAGGTTTAGGACACATGCTAAGTTGATATACTAGTTTCTCTGGAAAATAATGCTACAGCCAGTTAATCTACTTTGAGACATGGTTTTTGTGTTGGAATGTCTGTTGTTGTGTTTTGGTCTGTGTGATCCCGCCCACTGCCAATTTAGCCAATAATATTTAAACATTTTGGCTCGCCAGTTGGCAGAAAACATCTTGATGCACCGGATGCCAGCAAATGAACTGGTTTGGGGACTCGCGCTGGTTGAGTGTAACCCAGTTTGGGTTGTTTTAAAACTAATGAATAAATAAACTGAACTGTGGGTTATTTTAACTTTTATTTATTTATTTATTTATTTATTTATTTTTTGACCCAACAATATAGATTTTTACTGGTACACTAGTCTTTTTTACATCATATTTGGAACATTTCTTTTAATAGTAGTATATTGTGACATTTAAAAAAAGTCAAGTACAGCATTAACACATTACCTCCTTTATTTTCAATGAATGCATCAAATAGTTTTTTACACTTGCAGATTTACACTTGAAGTTTACCAAGTTTACCTTTTTTCTTTTCCCTGAATTGGTGCTGGTTCTCATGCTGACGTGATGCCAAAATCACAACCAGTGATCTGAGACCAGTAACAGCCAAATATTTCTTTTTTAATTAGACTCCTTATAATCTGTCTATAAATAAGCAGTGCAGAAAAAATTATTTAAATATACTGTTCAGTTTTTTCCCCTGATGCAAAAGGACTGTTGTTTATCTGTCTCATTTAGCTGACTCCTCATTTCTGTATTGTGAAAAATGGTTCACAGAATGTTATAGACTCTTTACTCTAAATGCAATGTATACAACATGCTTTGCGTCACATATAGAGCTTCCCAATTCAGTACCACTGAGAACGGAATTGTTTAGACACTGACAGAATCTCTTCAGAGGTGAATCTTGATCGCAGTGCTCATGTAAAATCAGTCACTACAGATTTTGGCTTCGCATCAGAGGGATACTCTCTTTGTACTCTCATTTTTAGTGTACTCTCATTTTTTGTTATTTCTGAAGATGTTTGACATGCAGTTTTGGCGTAGGAGGTCAAAATGAGTTGCTGGTGACTTTGAGTGTTGTGAAATCACTCAGCAGTGTGTGCTGCATGTTAGGCTGTGATTTAGAAAGACAAAAACTGATGTGGTTCACTTTCACTGCTGCCAGACCAGGTGTCTGTCTGACTTCCTTTTGAGCTTGTTTTGTCTTTCCTTCCTGATAAACCATATAACCATTCACTAAGCTGAGAACATTGTTTCGGCAGCTGGTTGGCAGAGTCTGAAAGCAGCGCTTCAGGGCTTTTTTTTTTGGTGTGTCTTTCTGGTTTGGCAAATGGACGAGTTCGCATTCTGCGACATCGCTGGTGCCCTCCTGCTTCTTCCTTTTTAGGAGGAAGCTGTCGTTCTCGTCTTATCAGTGACCCAGTCTGACAATGTGGTCAAACCAGAATTGAGTTTTGCTCAAGAGTTTGCTTTTCCACTAGTCTACTTATTTGGCTTTTATTCACTCACACTTTACTTTGCAGTTTAATTTCTGTTTAATGTTGTGATAACATCAAATAATGCGTAATCACATGCAAAAACCAAACCTGTTTCTAAACCTAGCTCTGTCGCAAGTGTTAAATGAGATTGTTAAGTACTTAAATGCTTAATTACATGATAACAAGAACAACATAAACTCAGCTGTAACCTTTTGTTTTGAAATCACTCATGTTCTTTCCTTGTATTTATGTTGTTTCTTTTTTTATTTTAGAGCCATCAGTGCCTCTGGACCCCATATCCTCATCAAACTCCTCATCCCAGATCATTCTGAAATGGAAGCCACCAAACGATCCAAATGGAAACATCACCCACTACCTGGTCTTCTGCCAGCAGCAGCCAGAGGCCAGCGAGCTCTACAAGTTTGATTACTGCCAGAAAGGTTAGAAAACATACAGGAACATAATAAAGGATGCCCACTACCATTCAAAGGTCTGGAGTTTGTAAGGTGGTTATCTGGTAAGACCCATTGTGTTTCTGATGATCAGGTATGAAGCTGCCCACCAGAGCCCCCACACAAGTGGACAACGAAGAGGAGCAGAAGTGGAACCAAACTGAGGAGCAGGGCCCTGATAGCCGATGCTGCGCTTGCCCCAAAACAGAGAAACAGCTGAAGAAAGAGGCGGAAGAGACGGAGTACCGAAAAACCTTTGAGAACTACCTCCATAATGAAGTGTTTGAGCTCAGGTAAATCTTCTTTCAGCTGGTGTGGAAAAAAAACTATGACAGTATAATCAGTGATGAAAATTATTTAACCAATTAGAAGATCCTCCAACACTATGAGGTTCTCTGTGAATAAAGCTGCGGTCACACTAGAGTTTGTGCGTGTGAAATTCTGTCGTACAGCGCTGCGAAAAGGGGCGGGATTAAACAGGATGATTAGGCTTTAAAAAAAGCGAGCGATTGCTCCATGTTTTAAATTTCTGCTCAGAGGGGTCATGTTTTGATCCTGGATTGGTCTCACGCAGTCAAGTGATGCGATTTCGCAGGTCAGAGTTCACCAAGCTTAAACTTTGCACCGCAGCGAAATGCGAAACTTGACGCATGACCCTGCGTTTCTGGTCTGACGCATTAGCGTGCGTGTGAATGGAAGTCTATGGGGAGAAAAGTCGAGTGTGACTGCAGCTTAACAGTATATTTAGCTATTTTTGGCCCTGATCTATGTAGTATGATATTAATCTTGTCATATATAAACCTAGATTATTTAGACATGTTTATTCATAGCATACTTTTATAGACCATTTAATAATTTATTGAATACATTATATAGAGTTTTCCTAAATTAAATGTGAATTGCATAAACATTAATGCATATACAGTAATAGAATGCATTGTTATTTTATGAATGTTGCTATTATTAAATTGGTCATGAACTAAGAAATGGAAATTATTTGGATCTTTTGAAAAAAGGTCATTGTACTATATAAAAAATTATCCTGTACTTTCAGATCTCAAGACTTTATTTTTAGTCTAAAAATAGCTTAAATGTTATATGTAGACATGTTTATTTATAGCATGCTTTTTGTAGACCTTTTAATATATAGGGAATTTATTGAATACATTGAATAGAGTTTTCATTAATGAAACGTGATTTGCATGAACATAAATACATAGACAATAATAGAATACATTATATATCGATTTTTCATTTGTAGACAACATGTTGCTTATACTCTGCATATACTTTTCAAAATGTAAAACATGTAGTCAAACTGTAGCATGTGATCTAAACTATGTAACATCTAGCTAATTTATTATGCCATCTTATATATAATTATTAGACTCTTTCAAATGAGAAAATAAACCATTAAATTATTTTCTGATTTAGAAAAAATATCACAAATGGTATATACATTGTAGGCAATATACAGCATATATATGTTATATGGTGTCTTTAATGTATAAACAGTATGTTTAAAGTTATCGTTTTCATATTTAAGCGATATGTAGCAATTTAGCAAATATTTTAACAGTTTCATATAAAGGCAATAGTCACAATCACATGAAGGACAGCAGTTTAGTTAAGTAGTAAAATAATCAACAGATCTATTATCCTCTTACATTTATTTATTTACAAATTTGTTGTTGATTAGTTCATGTATTTATTGTTATAATCTGATGTTGTAGTGCATTTTACTAAAAGCCCATGTCACAATATTATTACAACTCTCTTGTAATTGATTTTTTTTATTTTTGAAAGCACTGTACATTTAACCTGCTCATTTTGGAAGAAAAAAAGTCACGAAAAAGAATAGAATTAAGTAAATATATATGCTTCTAATATTAAGTTATTTAGAAAAATGCGTAAACGGATCTATTATCAGAATAATACTTAGATAGACTCAAGATAAAGGGCTCGGAAACATTTGATATTTCCATTCAGAAGACACTGTTAATGTGCAGCCATCACATTTTTCACCTGACGTGATCCTTTAGGTGGAGCTTCTCAAGTGGTTTGTGTTGTTTTGGTGTTCTTGTTTCCTCCTGGGTTCAGGGTTGAACATCTGTAGTAGTGGTTGGCCATTTTTTTTCCTTCACCAGGTTGTTTTTAACTCTACCAAAACCTTGAATACATGTTTTTGTTATGTGCCTTTCCACCGTCTTTGTGTATCTTTGGCCTTCAGAAGCTCACAGTTGGCTCTAAAGATCTTAGTCCACAAACACACACACACTTTCTCTCATGCCTCATACAGGCCTTGGTCTAGTATAATCTTTGTTTTGGGGTGGAAATGTTTTTTCTGCTTTGTGGTAGAAATGAACTATGTTGACAACGATTGCTGCACTGCTTTCAGAAAAAGTTCAGTCTCACTACCGTTCATTGTTTCATATATTATGGTTGTCTTTGGCTGCTGGTGGCATGCTTTTATTTATGGCGTTTTTACAGACTTTAAAAGAATTGAGTTTTATTTAGATGTTGAAATGTGGTTTTACTGTCAAAGACACTTTATCCCCGGAAAAGCTTTGGCTCCTAGAAGAAACCAAAAGTGCTGAATCCTCTTGTCCTGGGGCTCTTATACATGAGGAAATAACTGAAGGCTGTGGTGTTCTGGTGGTGGTTTGGAAAATGAAATACTTAAAAGGATAGTTCACCTAAAAATGAAAATTTTCATTTACTCTTCCTCATGTGATTTTATACCTTTATGACTTTATTTCTTCTGCTGAACCAAACAAAGATATTCTTAAGAATGCTGGTTGATGTGTGCCAAAAACCTTTCAACAAAATTCAAAAACATACCGTGGAATTCAATGGGTACCAGCTATCAGAAGAAAGAAACACAACTATCACTTTAACACCAATCACATGATGTGCTTCTCTTCTCCCTCTAGTGGTGAAGCTTTTAATGAATCTTACGAACTGGAATTTTGTGGCTTGTAGTAAATTGTATTAGTGTTATGCTACTTAAAGATGACTAAAATAGCCTGATAGAGATGCACATTTAGATTTTGTCATCTGATAAAGTAATTTATATCATTTATTTGTCACATACATACACAATTTATTATGTGAAAAAAAAATTATTTATTGCAGTAAAATATTTATTTTTAATCATTTATATTTAATATTGTTTATTTACAGTAAAAATTATAATATCATGAAGTATGATTACATTTTTTTAATTATTGGTTTAGTAATTTACTTATTTTAATTGAATAATATTTTAATTCTATTGATTCCTTTTCAAAAAATTACCTATTTGTTGTTAATTAGTTCATTTATTTGTTATTAATGTTTATGACCTCTTTTTGTAGTCCATTTGGACTAAAATCAAACCAAAAACTTAAAAATAAGACTAAAACCAAAATAACTGATTTTTATATTTTATTCCAGTGATGAAAAGAAATATTTTTCAGTGTCACATGATCTTTCAGAAATATTTATAATATACTGATTTTGTATTCAAGAAACTTTCTTAAACATTTATAATTTTAGCATTGTTTTTAAAAGGCGTGCTGCATTTACTTTTTTGGTAAGCCAAACACAACATTTCTTGAAATTTTGTTACTCTTAAGCCGCCTTTCCACTGCACACGACATTTCGACAGGACTGTCGGAATACGGCCCCCCTTGTAGCAGTCGCACAGAATTTTCAGTTTTGTCGTCCACCATGTGAGAGAAGCTGTTCTCGCAGTGTCCGAAATAAAGGAGTGCAAAAGCAAGAGCCTTTACTCTCTGTGCGTTCACCATGGTTGAATGAATGGAATACTAGAAACTCGTAGACCACAAAAAATTTTGGAGGGAATGTGGAGACGACATAAATATGAATAGAAATGTTTTTTTATGTAGACTTTTTACTGATTCAAAAATAATGAAAAAACTACTGTTTCTCATTTCGCATGCATGGACGTTCTTGGACAACACTGGAACACATCACGTCCCGTCGGCTGGTCGCATACGATCTAGTGGCAGGAGTTCAAATATTTCAACGAAATCGGATCCGAATTTTCCGCATACGGAGGTGATCAGAACTCCACGCAACTGTGCAAGTGGAAAGGCGGATTTATTGTTGATCAGTTTCATGCACCTTTCTTAAATAAAAGTATTTCTTTCAAAGTCTGACCTCAAGCTCAAAGGTAGTGTATGCTGATGATTTGTCTTGCACCAGACATTCAAATCCTCTCAGTAACGGGGATGTTCCTGCTCAATGTTCCATGAAATGTCAGCAGAAGGAAAACTGCACTCGAGCAAATACAAGTTCTTAATGTTTGAATTTGTTTGGGAGGTGTTGAATGAGTAGTCACTTTAATTTCTGTCAGACTCCAGATATTTCCTAAACCATAATGTGCCACCCAATTTTAAAGTGCAATTACAAAGTCATTTGTGGTCTGGATTTAACAATAAAGTGATTATGGCAGCCCTCTTCCGACTAATCACAGAGCCGAAGGGGAAAAACAGGCTCAGCATCATCAGGTACTTGTCATATCCTTTTTATTTTTCCCACACCGCTTTAAAGCATCTTACGCACTCAGTCATTTTGGCTGCACAATTTAAGTTATATTAGGTTCTGACTTAGTGTAGCTGAAATTACCTATGCATGCTTTCAAATATCAGGTTTTCAAACAGTGACGCACTTTAGATGAATAATGGCCTGTTCACTACACCTTAAAATACAGTTTTAATAGACTTCCTAAAGGTGTCATATTCTCTTTTTTATACTGTTTAGTGAATAATGCTGCAAAATTACTAAGCACAATCTTTCTTTTTTATAGTTAGAACAGAGCAGATCAAGTGCTCTAAACTACCTGAATCACTTTAATTTCAGTCCTGGTTTTTAATCCAAAAATGTACATCAAGGCTTTAAAACTCATGCAGATGTCTTATTGGAGTAACTGAAGCACAAGCTGTAAAGGGGACGGGGTCAACCCTTTTCTGGAAAGCAGGACGGGAACAGTAGCTCATTAACATTTTAAAGAGACACACAAAAACATAGTGTTTTTGCTTGCACCCCCTCAAAAAAAGATGTGTACAGCATACTGCAATAAATTATCTATGCTATTTTTAGCTGAAATGCATTCTGGGCACCAGGGGTGGTGTTAACGAGGGGGAAAAGGGTGACTGACTGCATAGGGCCCTTGCATCTGGGGGGCAAAAGGCTGGCAGCCCTTGTTGTGATATGTAGTATATACACATATAAAGGGACTAAGCCGAAAAGGAAATGAATGAATGAGGATCCAGTATTGAACAATTTAGTCTCAAAAAATATTCTGTGCTGCATTAACATGAACACAATAAATACTTCTCTTTTAAATAGGGCTGCTCGATTATGGGAAAAATCATAATCACGATAATTTTGGTCATAAATTGTAATCATGATTAATCAAACGATATATAGTTAAAGTCAAAAATGTTCGCCCTCCTGTGGATTTTGTTTTTATATAAATATTTCCAATATGATGTTTAACAGAGCAAGAATTTTTTATTTTTTTTTGCAGTGTTTTCTATAATATTTTTTATTTTATTTTTTATTTTAATATTTTTCCTCTGGAGAAAGTCTTATTTGTTTTATTTTGGATAGAATAAAAGCAGGTTTAAATATTTTGGTAAATATAAAGGTCAATATTATTAGCCCCCTTAAGCAATTTATTTTTTTTGACTGTCTGCAGAAAAAAATACTGTCATACAATGACTTGCCTAATTACACTAGTTAAGCATTTAAATGTCACTTTAAGCTGAATGCTTGTATCTTGAAAAATATCTAGTCAAATATTATTTTCTGTCATCATGGCAAAGATAAAAGAAATCAGTTATTAGAAATGTGTTATTAAATCTATTATGTTTAGAAAAGGGTTAAAAAATAAAAAATCTTCTTTCCGTTAAACAGAAATTGGAGAAAAAATATAAAGGGCCGCTTATAATTCTTAGAATTCTAACTTCAACTGTATATATATATATATATATATATGTGTGTATATGTAGTAATTTTTCTTCCTGTTAATTAGGAAAGGGAAATAAATACAATAGAATAAAAATATGAAACAAACTGTGCTTTAAGCATCTTCACTGTAAGAAAAAAACTTTAATTATATCGTGCGCTGTCACTTTAAGAGCAGTATGGTTCTGATTTATGGCTTCACTTTCACATGTCTTTTGATTCTCAACTCGTTTGTTTATTACACAAATGAGGGTTAATATGAATAATTACTAAACATCGTATTTTGACTCAAATTTGCTTGTATTTGACCATTAAAGCACTCACATTAAGATGACTTTAGATGTTTGTGCTCTGCTTGTGTCTGAGGCTCAGCGCACACACACACAACAGCATGCGATCTTTTTCGCACTTTTAAAAACTTGAATGATTTGAATGAAAAATCAATGAATGTTGCGCATGCCGTGCTGCAGAAGTTACATTACAGTACATGCTTTTAGTAATTTTCACAAGAAACTGAGCTTTGCACAATGAGTACAACTGGAAAGGGGGCGGTATATGATGCAATAATCATTTTATCTCGATTAATGTTTTTTTCATAATCGTTAGAAGCCAAAATTGAAATCGAAACTGAATTTTCGATTAATTGCACAGCCCTACTTTTAAATACTGTTATTGTTATTGTTGCAAGATGCACTTTAATACGGTTGGCTGATTTTATATCAGTGTTTTGCCAGCAATTACTAAGGAAGTACAAGTGATTTTATTTAAAAAAGAGATCAATACATAGCATTAATATTTCTGGAACTCTATTTTACATCTGATTAGAAGAGGCATAATAGGACCCCTTTAAGATTGAACTTAAATCTTGACCTCTTGCTTGTTTGTGTACGCAGGCCATCAAGACAGCGCAGATCTCTGGTGGGCATTGCTAATAGGACATCCTCTCGTCTTTTCACCACACCCTCTTCACTGCCCAATGGCTCTGCCACTCGTAGCCCAGAAGAGGAAGCAGAGGCCAATAAGATTTCCCTGATTGTTCAGGCCAAGGAGTCAACAGTCATCTCCAATCTACGGCATTTCACCAGCTACCAGATAGAAATCCATGCATGCAACCATGGCAGTGACCCGACTCGATGCAGTATGGCGGCCTACGTCAGTGCCCGCACCATGCCTGAAGGTAGAGGATTTTTATTTATGATGCAGTGTTATTGTTTAGAATGTAGCTATTATTAAATCAGTCTTTGTACAATTTAAGAAACATCTTGTACGTTTCAGAACTCAAACTTTCTTTTTAGTCTAAAAACAGCTTCTAAGTTATTTTGCTAAAACAACAGGTTGTTAATATTTCCCTTTATTATATAATCGTCTGCTTAAACCTTGCCTTTTAGGAAGTAGATCAACACCTGCTTCTACTACATCACTGCTTGTTTAGCTTCACCCACAGATTCATGCTGTTGTATGTAAACAAAAGAGAAACAGACACAGAAACCAATGATAAAATGGCTATGAAGACAAAAGGTGTAACGTGACAAGTTGTGCAATAACAAAGTATTTGTATTATGGCTTCCTGCTAATCCCAGCATTAGGAAAGTGTGATTGAGTTTTATTTATTTATTTATTTTTTTAAAGTTCCAGAATATGCCGGTAAGATCTTGGTCCTTTGTTCACCTCATCTTACTGTTGATTACTTCTGTTTTCAAACAAGGCACTATTTGATGCTGGATTTTGTGAAGTATCGAAAGTCTAAATAATGCTCTGTGGCTATATGAGATCTGACACTTAGTTTTATGGTATAATTTTCAGCTCAATAAACTCCTAATTTGCTGCATAATAATACTTAAGGAGTAGTTAGGTTTAGGTATTGGGTAGGATTAGGAATGTAGAATAAGAGATCATGCACCGTTAAATAATTCTCAGAGAAATTCTGCGCACGCTGCCTGTAACGGTAACTTGCGTTACGCTAGATCACTATCCTAAGAAACACAGCAAAAAATGGACCTCAACCTCTAATACGGCTCATGACGGACCTTTCTCAAAGAGGGAATAACAGAACTCTTACCTGAGACGGTGTGTGGCAGCTCGAGTGCCCAGCCATTTTGCTCGGCAAGCTTCCTTTGGTCTGGAATCAGGATCTCATCATGCATAATTTTGACAGTGGAGTGTCGCTTTTTGATTTGTACTCTTAATGAGGTCATCATGTCAGAAACTGAATTTTGCGTTTATAAAGTAGACCCACCATAAATTTATAAGTCGTATACAAACAAAGAAAATGACGTATTTGTGTCTGTTCTAATCTCATATTTTGGAATTGTACCTGCATAAAATTACGAGTACGTTCTATTTTCCTTTACGCTTTTATAATTACAGATGCGTGAATTTTATTTAGGCACTAAATAAATAAGAATAAGCCGCCAATATCTTGATAATGAGCAGATTATAAGCTACTAGTTATTATTGAGAATTTTTATTACATGTTCACTATTGCTTTATCTGTTATTACAGATCATTTGTTATGTACTGCGTGTTCATCTGTTTTTAAGTTAAATCACAACAGCACAGATTTTAGACTGTCAGACATGCATGCAGAAGATAAGATTGATGAGAACTATGATTTTTGTTTTTGCAAACCAGTCATACTAGTGGGGGTTTGCTTCCGAGTATGTAATCAATCATAGAATGGTGTGTTGAGAACGTCAAAACATGACATATATTTGCCTATTACTTCTAAGTTATTATGGTTTTTTATGTAATCAAATTCAAATGTTATGCATGATATCCAGTGAAATGCAAAGGCCTGTGACCTTAAAAAACATAAATAATATAATAATGCCTCATTCAGACTAGCAGCGACTTTGTAGCTGCCTGTCGCTCTGGGTGGCGACCTGATTCAAACGCAGGGGTGTGTAGGTATATACAGCACGAATACAACCAGCCTCTGAACGAGCTGAGAGAGGATCACGTGAGCTCTACTGGCGTTCCTATTAGCTGTCGCTCAAGAAAGTCGGTCTTCATTTGCAAAAAGTTGAAGGATTCTTAACTTTGTCACGTCACTCGACACGCCCACCTAGTCGCCAACGGTCGCTGTCGCTTGCTAGACGGAGGTCGCCGGAAGTCGCTCACTCTCTGTTGAAATGAACGGTCGCTTGTCACTTTGCTGCTGCGAGTTGCTTGTAGTGTGAATGAGGCTTAAGAATCTACAATATGGAATGTAACATGAAGTAAAAACACTTTTAGATATAGAATAGAAGTTATATAGCTATAGAAAATAAGAACCAATATAAAATATTTAAACTTTAGCTATGGAGAATATAGCTATGCAAAATATCAAAAATGCTTAGTTATACAAACAACCATAGAAAACATAGAAGTGTTGCTAACAAAGCACCTGGTGCATAAATAATGGAAAGAGTATATCTGACAGGTGGATTATCAACCCCACTCACCTGCATTGTGCCCTCTTTGTTCGAACTACACAATATATGACCAGGGTGTGTGTGAATGTGCATAATCCTATTTAGAAATGAACTCAGAAAACAGTACAAATTTTTAAAAAAAGGCAGTTCATGTCTCCTTTAATAACACTTCCCCATTACATTGTCTGTTTCTTGTAGAAAAAGCTGATGACATTGTGGGAAAGATCGCCTGTGAGGTGTCTGAGTACTCTGTGCACATCAGATGGATTGAGCCCAAGGCCCCTAACGGCATGATTATTCTCTATGAAGTCCATTACAAGAGACTGGGAGATACAGAGGTGAGACTTTTACATGCCATGTAGACTGAAGCCTGTATTCTTACCAGACACTTTGATCCCATGAACGCTGGCTGCACTTTTAATCAGATTTTGATCAATCCTGTTGAAATCAGCGAACGCTAGCTCCAAATCAACAAGCTATTTGAGCATCATTGCGTCAGCTCTGTGTTTCTGTAACCATGGAGAAATCCAGTCAGAGACAGTGGAAATGTTCTTAATGTTGTTTCTAAAAAGCCTCTGATAAACAAGAGATGATTATTATTTAAAGGTTAAACAAAACAAAACATGATGGTTTTGCACTTAGTGCCACATGCACCTGTTTCAGCTGATGGATTGGAAGCACTGTTTATGCTGACCTCTGGCGCTTTCATTAAAGTCTGATGAGTAATATTTGTATGTATTAGTGTGAGATGGATTTTAAAATCATGATAAAAGCCACTGGTTAATGGATGGGTTGTGTAACTGCTTGTTATAGGAGCTGCACCATTGCGTATCCAGGAAGAATTATATTGCAGACGGAGGGTGCAAGCTGAGAGTGGTGCATCCTGGGAACTATACATTGCGGATCAGAGCGACCTCTCTGGCAGGCAATGGATCATGGACAGAGCCAACACACTTCTATGTGCAGGACCTACGTAAGATCATATGCATACATAGATGTTCAGGAATCTCAAGTATTTATTAAATGATGGCTAAAACCCACATCAATGAATTTATGAAATGATTCCTTTGAGTATATATGAATATTGAACAATTGTATTAAAAAAGTATCAAAACCTCTTAGTTTACTTTAGGGAAAGAATCTGAAAAAAATCTTAATATTTTTTTTAATATGGATAATGTCACACATGCATTTTTTGGTGGTTATTTTAATTTCTAAATGTTGTATATATTTTTTTTCTTTTTGAATGTACTTGTATTACTATTTATTTTGCCTTTTTATTTCAGTTTTTTACATTCATTTAATTTCTTACTCTGAAATGTGTTTTTACAAGAAACGTGCTTCATGGATATATTTAACATTTTATAATGTATATTTTTTAACCCTTAAGTACTGTTGGGGATGTTCTCATTCACTCTGGGGTGATCTTGAGTCTTAATTTGGCCATAACTTTTTCTGTGTTAAAGCTAGCAAAATGATTTTGGTGACATCTTATTTTGACACATATTTTGAGGAAAGGCTTTGAATTTTTAAAAAATCTCAACGATACGTTATGGGCAAATTTACTACCCTTTTATTATGTTTGGGATGAAAACTGCTGCTTTTCACATTTTCTTTTTGCATAAATCTCTTAATCAACCTCAGTCTTGATCAAAACTCCTAAATTGTTTAGAAAATTACAAGATTTTAACTCTTTAATTGCCAAATTCATAAATGAAAAATGCAAAAAAAAAAAAAAAAAACACACACACAAAATTATGTATTTTCAATATAAAAAGTAATTGTGGACTGGACTTTTTTTTACCTTTTATATCACAGTCTTGGTCTTGTGAAACAGCATTGCTTTAATGCATTGTTTTTCCCCTAATTTACTGTTGGTGGCTGTTTTTGCCACATTGACTTCCATTACAATCACATTTTTGATAATAAATCATGACACCATATAATGATGTGTTTTTGATTGTTGGTGGTTTTCCCTCTTGGGAAGATGTAAAATTTATAATTTTTACTGTTGATCATCAGTTGGCACCATTAACCCTTTAGATAGGTCTGTGCAAAAAAGCTTAGTTTCTGGATTTTAAATGGAGTATAACAGCAAATTAAAGTGTGTGTATGTGTGTCTGTGTGTGAGCGTGATCTTTATGCACTTACCTTGATGTGTCTGAGAATATCAAAATTTGCATCTCAGCTCTCGGATTTACATGGAGTAAACAAAAACAAAGACCGTATTTATGCACCATCAAATGTGGTTATAATGGAAGTGGATAGGGCAAAACAGTCACCAATGGTAAATTTGAAAGAAAAAAATGAAAATCTAACAATGCATTAAAGCCAATGTTGTTACTAATCATTCACATGTCCAAGACTGTGATAAAAGGTAAAAAAAAAAAATCAGTCCACAATTACTTTTTATAGTGAAAATACGTCATTTTGTGTGGGGTTTTTTCACCAAATCAGTGACATCATTTGTGAATTTGGCATTTAAAGAATTAAAATCCTGTACTTTTCTAAGCAATTTAGCAGTTTTGATCAGGACTGAGGTTGATTAACAGATTTATAAAAAAATAAATAAATAAATAAATATCTGATGCAATTTTACCGCACTTTAAAAAATAAATAGTTTTCATCCCTAACATAGCAAAAGGGTGGTAAACTTGAACAGTGCACAAGGGTTAATGCTGCAAGAATGTCACTATCTAAACAAACAAAAACGCTTATAGAGAGTATTTCTTTTTTGTATATGAGTGTATTAAGAAAAATAGTAATAATTTCAAATTTGGTTATTACTCCATTTATTCTTCTTGCCAATTAGTTGGTTAGTTTTAGTTTTTTAATAACCAACCTTTATTAACCTTTATATCTGTTGTGTCCTGCACCTGTACAGATTTGTTGTGATGTGGAATCTTTTCTTGATTTTTCTGTGGTGCGTTTCTAAACAGGTGTGGACCCATCCAATGTGCTGAAGATTGTGATTGGTCCAGTGATCTGTATTTTTCTGCTCCTATTCTTATGTGTGGGCTTTTACATAGTCAGGAAAAAGTAAGTGTCTTCTCTTGTAAATATCCTGGAAACTCACCAGAGGAACTCTTTATGAATTTAACTAATTTTGTGTGACCAGGCAAACAGAAGGTCCGACCGGCCGACTTTACACATCTCCAAATCCAGAGTATTTTAGTCCAGATGAGGGTGAGCAACTCAATTTTTTGCTTTGTGTGTGACCTTTGCCAGAAAATCCATGCCTTTTTAATTTTGTTTTAATAGACCTAGAGTTGATCAAATTAACAGTTTTATTGATGTAGGTTGATTATCAGATTTAGAATGACTTTCTCTTCTGTTTGAGATCTGCTCCTCCTCAAAGATGTCTGTTTCTGTATGTGTATTCAGTGTATGAGCCGGATGAATGGGAAGTGCCCCGTGAAAAGATCACTCTATTGAGAGAGTTGGGCCAGGGATCTTTCGGTATGGTTTATGAGGGCAATGGAAAAGACATAGTAAAAGGCGAGCCGCAGACGCGTGTGGCGGTGAAGACGGTTAATGAGTCTGCCAGTCTCAGAGAGAGGATTGAGTTCCTCAACGAAGCTTCTGTCATGAAGGCCTTCAGCTGCCACCATGTGGTAAGACTGATCTCTTACAAGCCAGCCTGCATTTGATGTAGCTGGACTATGTTGTTTTGGTTAATTTTTTATTATTAATAATAATAAATTAAATTATTAATATTATATCAAGCATTTATTTAAAAAAAAAATTTTAGATTTAAAAAAAATTTATAGAATTTTTTTTTTATTCTTTTTTTCTTTTTTTGTATGTATTTTAACATAGTTTTATTTTTTACTTTTTAGTTTTAGTCAGTAGTTTCATTTTTTGTCAGTTTCTTTTTTTAGTTTTTACATTTTTTTTTTAACTTTTAGTCAGTTTTAGTTGCTCCTGCTACATAATAAAACTGATAATAATTTCACAGTTTGTTGTATCCTTTCATCTGGCAATTTCAACGTATTAATATATCTGGGAATTCTGAGAAAAAGTTTTGCCAGATGTAAAATATTCTAAAGAAAAAAGTTACAATTTTGATGTAAACTTAAAACAGTCAAAAATGTGAGACGTAAGATGCAAAACAGTCAGAATCACGAGGGGAAAAAAGTGTATAAATTTGCAAAATCCTATCTCAAATTTCAAGCTTTTTCTCTTAATTGTAAGAAATAGTCATAATCAGTGATGGGAATAACGGCGCTATAAGTAGCGCCACTAACGCCAATACTTTATTCAGTAACGAGTAATCAATTGAATTATTGTTTCGCCTGTTATAATGCTGTTGCCATTACTGACAATAAAATGTACATTACTATAATTGAGAACATTGAAGCGGTTTTCCATGCAAGGAGCGTCTCTCTCAGCCAGCAATAGAACCTCTCTCTTTCAAAGCAACTAAAACTTGATTTTTCCTCCACCGCAAACACTCAGACAGAATTAAACAATATATTATCAATTAGTTCCAAGCCATCTATTGTGTTTTATTGTGCAACTATAGTAATAATAATATTTATAATGATATATTGAATTTGATGGTTGTCTCTCATTTTGTCCCGTATCAGCCATAAAATAGTTTAGATTAGTGTACAATGTTTTATATTGATTTTATCATTATTTGACATTAGATTTTTTATAAGTAATGCAATAGTTACTTTCCATGGTAATTAGTTACTTTTATAATTATGTAACTCAGTTACTATTTGTGAGAAGTAACCATAACTACTTACTATTTTAAGTTTGCTTTCTCTAATTTTATCTAATGTTGATTTTTGATCTAAATAATTTGATCTTTGTTTTAATAAGTTTGTGTAATAGCTTAGATATAATTTTAGCTTAACAAGGTTGCACTGTGACGTATTCTGATCATTGTGTGTGTTAGGTGAGGCTTCTGGGAGTGGTGTCTAAAGGCCAGCCAACTCTGGTGGTGATGGAGCTTATGACACATGGAGATCTGAAGAGTTTCCTGCGCTCTCTCAGACCTGACTCGGAGGTAACCAACCAGACTGGAAAAGTCACCTCAGATAGCTTTTAGATTAGTCAATATTACTTGCATCATTATAAATACTCAAACGAAAATCCTTTTAAATAAATGGATGTCGTGTGATTGCTTTGTGGCAGAATAACCCAGGCCGGCCTCCTCCGACGCTGAAGGAGATGATTCAGATTGCCGCAGAGATAGCAGATGGCATGGCTTATCTTAATGCCAAAAAGTTTGTGCACAGAGACCTTGCTGCCAGGAACTGCATGGTGGCGGAAGACCTGACCGTAAAAATTGGAGGTACAGTGTTGATTATGGGAGTTAAAAGTTATAAGGAGTTTTAAGACATCCTGCCTCAAAAAAAAATGTAATTGTGGTGTTTATGTTTAAAAACTCTGTATAGCAGCATCTTGATACAGAGGCAGCAAAGTAGGACTACAAAATAGGGCTTTATTTTTTAAAACAATTCCTTCACACAAAAAAAATAGTGGGAAGGAATTGTTGACAAATTGAAAACTGAAAAATTTGCGTAGTAGTAAGATATGTTAAAATCAGTTAGACTTCTTAAAGTTAGACTTCTTAACATCTATTTTATGATATATGAGTAAACTTTAATGCCGCTGTTCTGTCAATTTGTTCTACCTTGTCAGATTGTCCTACCTCCCATTCAAAACGTAGTTAAGACATTTTGATGACGCAATATGCTACCAGTCAGATTTCGCTACCAGTGTAAATTTTAATGTGGAATAGTGTGATATGAAGCTGTAATATCGATTTAATCTGCCTAATCCCTAACCCCAACCTCATAACCATTCAAATACAGTGTTGGTAGCATAATCTGATGGGTAGGATGAAATGTCAGAACACGCATTTCAAACTGTAATCCTGAATTTTAAAGAAAACGGTCTATCATCATCATTGTGCAAGGTGTCATGGGATATTCTAGTTTGTAAAGGATCTATCTGTGGTGTCCAGGAACAGCAGGACATGCCTGGAGGCTGGATTTGAATTGAGAAAGTCTTCATCACAACCAGACTTCTTATGTGCCAAGAATGCAACTCCTGAATTCAGACACAGCTATTAATTTTGCCCATTTGTGATAATTTTTCACAGAAATCTGTGTTGAGTTTATTTTGTACATTTGAAGTCAGAATTATTAGCCCTTCTATTAAATTATTTTATATTTTTCCCCAATTTCTGTTTAATGGAGAGATTTTTTTCAACACATTTCTAAATAGTTTTAATAAGCAATTTCTTAAGACTGACTTTTTTTATCTTTGCCTTTATGACAATACATAATATTTTATTAGATATTTTTCAAAATACTATCATTCAGCTTAAAGTGACAATTAAAAGCTTAACTAGGTTAATTAGGCAAGTTAGGGGTAATTATAATGTCATTGTATAATGATAGTTAGTTCTGTAGCAAATTGTAGCAAAAGATTGGTTAAGGAAGCTAATAATATTGACTTTAAAATGGTTTAAAAAAAAAAAAAAAAAAAAAAACAGTTTTTATTCCAGCTGAAAATAAAACAAACAAGATTTTTTTTCCCCCAAGAAAAAATATTATAGGAAATACTGTGAAATTTTCCTTAATATGTTCAATATTTTGACTTAGTAAAGTATAAATATCAAGGGCTAATCATTTTACCTTCAACTTTAGGTTTCTGAAGTAAACCAGCAAACAATTTTGTGTTTAATAGACGTCTACTAGACATCTAAACATAGACAGCTTGGCTAAAACAAGGCTAAACTTGGGCTGTCAGTGAAAATCTAATAGACCATTTTGAGGGATGTAAATAAAAACAATGGTCCCAACATATTTCCTGTTTTACATTTTTAATTTCTATAGCTTTGAAGAATCCAAAAAGAGCCACATATTGATAAATAATGTTATAACAGCTGTTTTTTTTACATTAAGTTAAGATTGAATTGCCTCTTGTTACAGTTATGAAATAGTTTGATAACAAGCAGGAAATGTTCATGGGCCAATGACATGACTGCATTGAAATGGTCTATAGACATCTAAGAATAGCCCAAAACTAAACTAGTCGTCAAATAGATAGATTAGACAGATTTTATATGTGTAGTCATTCATTTCTGTATATTTAAAGGCTTGTCTATTTTTGGCCTATTCTTAGACGTCTATTAGATTTTCACTAATAGCCCAAATTTAGCCTTGTTTTAGCCAAGACGACTATGTTTAGGCGTCTATTAGACATCTTTTAAAAACAAAAAAATTTAAAATAATTATAGTATATGTAAGTATAATTAAATATGTAATTTAATTTAATATAATTTCTGATCATTTTACCTTGTGTATTCAGATTTTGGCATGACGAGAGATATTTATGAGACGGATTACTACAGAAAGGGTGGGAAGGGTCTTCTTCCAGTGAGATGGATGGCACCAGAGTCACTGAAGGATGGTGTTTTCACAGCTCACTCAGACTGCTGGTGAGCTGACCGTACACACACACACAGCCATACTAATACATCAGTAATTTTTGTTGCTCATGTGTTTAGTCTTTCATGACCCATGTTGTGTTTGTTTAGGTCATTTGGTGTGGTGTTATGGGAAGTCAGCACTCTGGCTGAACAGCCGTATCAAGGCCTGTCCAATGAACAGGTCCTTAAATTTGTGATGGAGGGAGGATATCTGGACAGACCAGACAACTGCGCTGATAGATTGTGAGTGTGTTTCTGACATGCTGTAACGTGTCAGTGTTTGTTGCAAGGATACTGTATCTGACTTCAAAAACAGTGTTTCTGTTTTGTTGCTGGCTAATGGGATTTATTTAGCAGATGTTTAATTGATTGTAGCCAGAGATTATTCTATTTGGTTATGGGTATGACAGCTGCTCTTTGGGATGAATCAACCTGACAAAAAAATAAATGATTACATAAAAGCAGGTCTAAATCTTAACACTTATTATAGGTTTAGTGTAACAGTTCAGGATAAAACAAAAACATGGTTTGGAAGATGGATTTAGAATGAACTCGCTCATTTAATGCATATTAATGTGTCTTTTTGTAACAAAAACATTACATGTTGCCAGGTTGACCATGAAACTAAAATACTAAAATGTTTTTTACTTGAAATAACATTAAAAAAAAGAAATAAATAAAAATATTTGAATAATTTTAATTCTTTAAAATTAAAATTAAATATTTCTCATTTTGATTTAATTGAATTTGATGAGATAAATGATTACTAATATTTTGCTGGTGTTTTAAGTGTTATTAAATAAATTCTAGCACATAAAGAACATTTTGTAGGTATTTCAAAATAGATTCACATCATGAACAATGTTGGGTCATTCAAGATTCACACTAAGGTTTTTATGAATAATTTTTATTGGAAAGTGCTGTTTGTAATATAAAATTTAAATATAATTTCTGTCTTGTATTCGTCTAAAACCGGCGTTCTCAGTGTCTAAATTAAAAGGTCCAAATCTGAATTGTTATTAAGGTCAAATTCTGTAACAATTGATATTACATAACTTGTTTTTAATAAGCCGTGCCATAACATGCATCACAAGTCAACAGTCTTTATTTTTCTTTAAATAAAGTGGCATTTTCATTCAAAACACATTAAATACAATGCAAATGTGGCAACCACTAATATAAGTGCATTTTTGTACAAAACACAAAAAAGGTAAGCCAATCCTAATCTTGTTAAGTCGTGACGTATAAAATACTGTTTCCGGGTCCAAGCCACTACTCGTTTGAATTAAGAAAATATTAGTTTATGGTCACTTTTTAGTCCTATCACACTTTAAAGTGAATTTTAGTTTAAATCATTGTGTACACAACAGTCCATCGGATATTAGGCCATCGAATATTAGGCATGGATATATACAGGCAGTGCAGAATTATTAGGCAAATGAGTATTTTGACCACATCATCCTCTTTATGCATGTTGTCTTACTCCAAGCTGTATAGGCTCGAAAGCGTACTACCAATTAAGCATATTAGGTGATGTGCATCTCTGTAATGAGAAGGGGTGTGGTCTAATGACATCAACACCCTATATCAGGTGTGCATAATTATTAGGCAACTTCCTTTCCTTTTGCAAAATGGGTCAAAAGAAGGACTTGACGGGCTCCGAAAAGTCAAAAATAATGAGATATCTTGCAGAGGGATGCAGCACTCTTAAAATTGCCAAGCTTCTGAAGCGTGATCATCAAACAATCAAGCGTTTCATTCAAAATAGTCAACAGGGTCACAAGAAGCATCTGGAAAAACCAAGGCGCAAAATAACTGCCTATGAACTGAGAAAAGTCAAGCGTGCAGCTGCCAAGATGCCACTTGCCACCAGTTTTGCCATATTTTAGAGCTGCAACATCACTGGAGTGCCCAAAAGCACAAGGTGTGCAATACTCAGAGACATGGCCAAGGTAAGAAAGGCTGAAAAACGACCACCACTGAACAAGACACACAAGCTAAAACGTCAAGACTGGGCCAAGAAATATCTCAAGACTGATTTTTCTAAGGTTTTATGGACTGATGAAATGAGAGTGAGTCTTGATGGGCCCGTGGCTGGATCGGTAAAGGGCAGAGACCTCCAGTCCGACTCAGACACCAGCATGGTGGAGGTGGAGTACTGGTTTGGGCTGGTATCATCAAAGTTGAGCTTGTGGGGCCTTTTCGGGTTGAGGATGGAGTCAAGCTCAACTCCCAGTCCTACTGCCAGTTTCTGGAAGACACCTTCAAGCAGTGGTACAGGAAGAAGTCTGCATCCTTCAAGAAAAACATGATTTTCATGCAGGACAATGCTCCATCACACGCGTCCAAGTACTCCACAGCGTGGCTGGCAAGAAAGGGTCTAAAAGAAGAAAAACAATTGACATGGCCTCCTTGTTCACCTGAACTGAACCCCATAGAGAACCTGTGGTCCATCATCAAATGTGAGATAATGTGAGATTTACAAGGAGGGAAAACAGTACACCTCTCTGAACAGTGTCTGGGAGGCTGTGGTTGCTGCTGCACGCAATGTTGATGGATTCTGTCAGTGTTTTGATCTGTTCACCATGGATGGCGGGCTTTTGAGTGTCCTTGCAAAGAAAGGTGGCTATATTGGTCACTGATTTGTTTTTGTTTTGTTTTTGAATGTCAGAAATGTATATTTGTGAATGTTGAGATGTTATATTGGTTTCACTGGTGAAAATAAATAATTGAAATGGGTATATATTTGTTTTTTGTTAATTTGCCTAATAATTATGCACAGTAATAGTCACCTGCACACACAGATATCCTCCTATAATAGCTAAAACTAAAAACAAACTAAAAACTACTTCCAAAAATATTCAGCTTTGATATTAATGAGTTTTTTGGGTTCATTGAGAACATGGTTGTTGTTCAATAATGAAATTAATCCTCAAAAATACAACTTGCCTAATAATTCTGCACTTCCTGTATATTGCGATCGTGATTTTCGAAAGTATTAGTGTGCTTTGTTAACTTTTGTTATTCCCATTTGATGAGTCTCCCCATACAGTTTGATAGAACACCTGGACCCGGAAGCCGCTTTGCGTGACGTCACACTTAGCGGATAGTATCTGGATGATGCAAGCTGAGATTGCATATCTGAGAGATGCAATGTCAGACACAATACACTCAATGGAGAAAGTGATGTCACTGTGAGAGGTAGGGTTAGGTGTGGGCATTAAAAAGCATTGCATGCAGGCCAACTGCACCAGGTCTGCATCCAGACCTCTCTCCAAAAAAAGTAAAAAAAAAAAAATACAAAAGTTGTGTAATGAAAATTTTAGGTGTTGTAGGTTTTGCGGTTCTTATATCTGTATTTTGTGGATACTGCCGTTCAAAATGTCCATGTTTCGTTTCATAGTAACGTTTTATATTTCCACTCTTTACAACTCCATATAGCTCGCTCTATCATGTGAAGCCTCGTATGATCACTGGATGTCATGACAACAGATTCACGCAGGAAAACGTTGAATATTTTGCCTTCGATTTTATTTCGGGCCGTATTCTTTTAAACAAAAATACAAACAACTAAACAGTTAATTTACACTGTTTATGCATTTATCAATGAAGGAAATCCACTATTTGAATCCTTTACGCATGGTTTTACAATACGAAATGGAGTCCAAACTTTGAGAAGACCTCATCTTAAACTTCTTTTTCCTTAATGTGTTTCTTTTGTTATTTACATAGTTTTAACTTGAATAAAAAAGTCTTTATCTTTAACTGACTTATCACCTGTTTTCTGATCTTCCAGACATAACCTGATGCAGATGTGCTGGCATTATAATCCCAAAATGCGGCCCACCTTCCAGGAGATCATCGAGATGCTCCGCGAAGATCTGCATCCCTCATTTCAGGAGGTCTCCTTCTTCTACAGCGAGGAGAACAAGCCACCGGAAACAGAGGAGTTTGACATGGACCTGGAGAACATGGAGAGCATCCCGCTGGACCCGTCCTCGTACTCACAGAGGGAGTGCTGTCTGGACGGAGACGAGGGCTCCTCCGTGGGCCTTCGGGGCAGTTATGAGGAGCATGTGCCGTACACGCATATGAACGGCGGCAAGAAAAACGGACGCATCTTATCTCTACCCCGATCCACCCCTTCTTAATATCACTAACCCCATTAAGCTATATTAGTTTTTTTTTGTTTTGTTTTTGTCATCATTTTATAGATTTACTTTTTATCGAGCTCTATATCAGAAGCACTTCAGAAAGTAATCTCAGGACATTTGTTTTCTTCTTTACTGCCTCTGTATGATGATGATGATGATGATGATGATACAAGAAGCAGGCATTTTTTTGGAATTTTTTTTATATTTAAAGAAGAAAATACACATCAACTGCTTCTTTTCTGACTTTTTTTTTAATATTGCCAAGTTTCAAGAACTGGTCAAATGGAACAAACTGTGAAATGAACCTCAAAAACCCGAAGGCTGCTTTAAACCTTACATCTCCTCAGACTCTCCCCTCATCCGCCAACGGATTCTCCTCAGATTTCTCCAGAAAAGACAGAATGTTTATGAAGCATATGAGGGGGAAAAAGTGACCTTACCCTGTTTGTGGCCTGTGTCATGACTAATGTGGAGTTGTGTCTGAATCTGTCCACCTTTGGTAATGGTTTTGGCAAACCTGTTGAACTTGGGAACTGTAAGGATGACTTTTCTCATCCATCCAAGAACAAACTGTGCACAAGTGAAGCCTGTAAAAGACACTGATTTTCTACCTGCTACTCAGTATTCCAGACAACATGGAGAACGAACAGATTTTTGGACTCTATTTTTTTATTTATTTGCGTACCCGTGCTCCTCCTCCTCTTGTTCCCCGCCCTCCTGATGTTCACACATTAACAGCTGAAGGATATTTAAACTGTTTTCAAGACTTTGGACTAAGAGAGTTCTTCAGATTGACCAATAGTTGCTGCTTTGATATATTTTAGTGGGTATAGATGATGACAAAAAAGTATATATAAATATATTATTGATGTTTTTTGTACATAGATGATATGTCGTCATTCGAGAGCTCTTGCCCGGTTGTAGAAATGTTTTTACATGTTTGTCTCGAATCTTTATTTTTTCTAATTGAGAATCATACTAATCATTCTGGACCTCTGATCAGCCCAGCAGCTCCAGATGCACAGGAGTGTCGAGACACTTTCGGCTCTCGTGGCCAATCTTGATATCAGTGGAAATAACTGCTGTAAATAAAGCAGTGAGGTGCATTCAAGAAGAGCGAATGGATGAGTTTCCGTGCCGTGTGTGTGTTTTCTCAAAGACGAGGTCTATCGAAGCTTCAGATCGGGATCTTTTTGTTGAAGTGGACATCTAATATGCGCAATGTGTGATAAAACTGCAGGATCATGAAGAAATTCAGTATTTAATCCTCATGATGCATTCACATTTCACGACCCGAAGAATAGCTTATGTTTAAAATGGTCATAACCAGTGTTGGGGGTAACGCATTTTAAGTAATGTGCGTTTACTTTTGTAAGTACCAAGTAAAGTAACGCGTTACGTGAAAAAAAAAAAAAAGTAGTAATAATTTTTGAGTCACTTTTTTGAAAATGTAACATGTAAAATGAAAATGTAAGGCAAGTTACTTTTTAGTTTAGTTAATTAGCTTTTAAAAAATAAATGACTGAATTAAAATTAAATTAGTCACAATGAATCATGTAGTCAATGAGAGAAAGTGTTCATTATTTTGAACGCATCGAAGAAAAGGAAAAGGAGATAGTCTCAATGGACACTGATTTCACTTAAGACAAATAGTACAAAAGTAGTAAACACCTTGCTTTAAACTTTCAATAATCTGTACACTGTAAAAAAGAAAAAAAAGCTTGACTCAACTTAAAAATAAGGCAACCAGCTTCAGGACATTTGAGTTTACTCAGCAACTTGCTGCAGAGCTTTTTGAGTTGACTCAACTTTCAACCCAACTACTGCACTTGACTTGATATCAGTTAAGTAAACTCAAATGTCCTAAAGCTGGTTGCCTTAATTTTAAGTTGAGTCAACTTTGTGTATATATACTGCATGTTTAACTCTGGGGTCAGCAAGTTATCAGATAACAATATCCTAAAATGTTTGTATGTTTTTTTTAAAGGTAAAGGTAGGTGTGGGTTATACAGTGTGTTGTTAATTGGAGAGCTCCTCTATTAAAACAAGTTCTGACAGAAATCAAGCCTCAGCCAGGTAATAAAAAGTAACTCAAAAGTAACGCAACACATTACTTTCCATAAAAAGTAACTAAGTAAGTGTTTTTTGGGGAGTAACTCGATATTGTAATGCATTACTCTCAAATGTAACTTTCCCCAACACTGGTCATAACCTAATATTTTCATTGTCAACTGCTCATTAATGAGTGAATGTAATATAATTTCAGAGTTGAAATTTTTACCATGGTATTACTGCATTTACCACTTTATATTGAAACCATATGAATCACCCCAAAGCAATGATGGAGTAATGTAAAGCATACAGTAAATTTAGAATTGATGAGAAATATTGCTTGAGTATATAATGTATGGCATAAATAAGAACTTCTGATCAGAGGATTATTACCAGTGTTAACTAGTATTTTTGTTTGTTTTTTGTTTTGTGGAAAACACTATGGTAAAAAAAGGTTTTGACACTGATCACCTAAGGTGTTCCATACACGTCTCAGTCCAAATTGACCAAAACGTGCAATGTTTTTTCCCCCCATCATGTTATATCTCTTAAATAATGTTTAACATTTTGCCCCATAGTTATTATTATTTTTTACTGGAATATGATGGTTTAATGAGTTCTTTAATGAGTTCTTTAAATAAACCTGCTGCTTCAATATACAGTATACCCAACATTTGAACCAGATTCAAAAATGTCATCAGTGTTGTCCTAAAACTAAAAGATGTTTTAAACTACTGTTCCTGTCTTGGGAAAACTTTTTTTATTCACTTCAAAATGTTGAGTACTGTATTTTACAGGGTAAGTATAAATTATGAGAAAAGCATTTGTCCATTACTGATATTTGTATATAATTGTTATGTTGTCATCAAGAGTTATATTTTAAATATGTATATTTAAAGGGTTTGACCATTTTTTTCGAATATAAAGACAATTGTGTGGAACAGATTTCATTGATGTTAAAGATTGAAACCCTTGATGACAATACAAAGCTTTAATATTTTATTTTTCTAAAGGTAACCTCAGAGGTTGGAAATATACATTTTCAGTAAAAGCAAGAAAAACTTTAAATGTGGAAGACGTATTTTATGTATAATACATTTCTGATATTTTCTAGGGCTCTTCAGCTCTCGAGCTTATAAGTCTGTAATTTTTCGTCCTGGATCCAGATACCCGTGTTCTTGACAACAATTTCACGCGAGATTGCTTTCTTCTGCCCTCGATGGTGTAGCATCTCCATCCACTCGGATCATCGGACCTGGGTTCTCCTCTTCACCCCAGTCTATCACTTCGTCCCACAAGTCCCAGGACATCCAATAGTCGTCGTCGGACCATAAAACGAAGGATCTTTCTCTGTGGTGAGGGGTTAAATCACCAGCCGCTGCCAGCTCTACCTGGCGGCCTTCCCTGTCCACTTCCCCGCTGTCCGGACTAGAGGCGCTGATATTGTGCCAGGAGACCACAAACCTCGGGCCTTGGGTAGTGGACAAGCTGAGAGAAAGACTCGGCGCTGAAGCGCTTCGTTTTACAACGCCAAACATCGCTAGTTTAACAACTAAACAACTGCGCACCGCAAATAGTATTGGAGAAGTTAGATGTGCGTTTAAGAATATATTGCATGGAATGCTAATGCTGTTACGTCAGTCGCTGGAATTCCATTTTCAGAATCATCCAAACGAACGAATGGAAGTTTCTCTCGTAATGGTTTCCGCGAAACGAGTCATTTAAAACATCTTAAATCGCTTTTCCGTGAATTAAGGCATTAAAAGGGTCTAAAATCAGAGCAGCAAGTCTTGAATTCATATAATAATTGCATTATTTTTGTGAGGAATTGTTTGCTGATGTGTTTTTATTTTGAGGTGATTAAGGCATTTCACTTTAAAGTGAATTTCTGCAGTGAAGATCGTCGTAGTCTTCGTCATTGGCGCATTCAGTATTTATTGAGGATATTACTGAATTCATTCAGGGATGTGATTATATAATTTATAATTACAAATTCCCATATTTTCCTAAGTGTGTGATGCAACCACTGCGTAGCTGTATAATGAAAATGTGCATTCCTGTAATGTAAGCGGGCCCCCTACCAAATCAATTCTTCTTTATTTCTATAGCGCTTTTACAATGTAGATTGTGTCAAAGCAGTTTAATATAGACATTCTAGTAAATTGAAACTGTGTCAGTCCAGTTTTCAGAGTTGAAGTTCAGTTCAGTGTGGTTTAAGTTCACTGCTGAAAGTCCAAACACTGAAGAGCAAATCCATCGATGCGCAGCTCCACAAGTCCCAAACCAAGCAAGCCAGTGATGAGGAACAAACTTCACCAATTAACAAAAGTGAAGGAAAAAAACCTTGAGAGAAACCAGGCTCTGTTGGGCACGACCATTTCTTCTCTGGCCAAACTTCTTCTGGAGGCTGGAGAACGCTGGACGCCCATTGTGTAGAAACTGCAGGTGTAAGTAGGTCACTGGCGGGTGTTCAGGCTGGCCACGGGATCAATGCAGAGACTCGTCTGTCACTGGGGTCTTTCAGGGTCTTTCAGTTTCATTCTTTCCTCTCCTCCATGAGTACCACAGCATCAGCTCAGGATACGGCCTGATCCAGGATTATAGATACCTCAAGAAGTCAGGTTGACATCATCTCTCTTCGTATGTGTTGTATTTGAGGTCCTCGATGGTTAGCATCATCTCTTCACCGATCGTGGATTCTGAATTCTCGCATTAGAAACCCTGAGTTTTGAGATCTTAAAGAGCGCTACAACTGGGTTGTAGCGAGACAGAAGGTTGGTTAGATAAACAGGAGCTAGTAATTAAAGGATACTGGGCAACCAGCGAAAATAGCATTACAGTAATCCAGCCTAGTCATAAAAGTATGAACTAGCTTTTCTGCATCTGAGATTGATAGCATACTTCATAACCTAGCGATATTTCACAGATGAAAGAAAGTGGGTTTTGTGACATGGGAGATATGATTTTCAAAAGTTATCAGTAGGCAAGATGATAACTTTTCTGAGTTAGTTGCCCCATCTGGCAGCCGTGCTTGGAGCTTTGATGTAAATTAGTGAGGTGCATGTGCACCAATTTATTATTGTATTTAACATAAAACAGTTTTGCAAGTATAAATCTTATTGATTTAAAATATGTTAGGTATAATTGTGTGGCTAAATATCAAACATTTATATTATTATTATTATTATTATTATTATAAATGTTTAATATTTAATCACAATTTTACATACATGACAGCACTCAGAGGTATATAGATATCATGAGTCTGATCAGAAGATGAATGTTATTTCCACACTCAAGTGGAGTCAGAGGTATTTATGTTTACATACACACAAAAAAAATATTTTGAAAAATGTTAGAAACCTGTAACCATTGACTTCCATAGTAGGAAATACAAACCTTATGGAAGCCAATGGTTACATTTTTCAGCTCTCATCAAGATCTCTCCTTTTGTATTCAACAAAAGTAAGTCAAACAGGTTTGGAACAAGTAAAGGCTGAATAAATGATGACAGAATTAATTTTGGGTGAACTATCCCTTTAAGGATTCACATGCAGTCTACAATTAAAAAACAAACAATTTTAAAGCATTCAAACAAACATGTTATTCAATACAAATTAAAGCTGCATCACCCATAATGTCAAAGATTGTGCAATTTCTTTTAGAAATAAAGATAACTGAATTAGTAAGCAAATCATTAACTCTTAAATCGTCAACTACTGACTAAACAGTCAAAAACCAAATGTAGCCTGTTGTTGTTTTGATTTGTGATCACACAAAAATACAATTTTGATTTAAAAAAATAAACAAACCTATGCCACCACCTAAGAAAAAAATATCTATATATACAGTGCTCAGCATACAGTATATAAGTCCACCCCTCACAAATCTCTCTTTTAAATTCGTATTTTTGATAGAAAGCTATACAATATATTTGTGCATATACATTAGCTTAGTCAGTACTGAAGCCAAATCTGGAGCTCATCTAACAAAATATGATAACGGTCCAAAAACTAGTACCAAATGTATATTATAGAAAAATATTAAATACAAATTTAAAAAACAGCAAAAATCAAGAGAAGCAAAACAAATTGAAAAATTTAATTTGTTTTGCAATGTTTAGCTTAAATTTAATTGTATTATCTTTCAATTTCCAAATATGTTTGGTGACTAAAATATTATTTTAATAAGTATATCTGTTTAGTAAATCTGTTTAGTTTAAATGCACCAAAATACATCGCCTATATTCACTGAGAAATGTATGGATAAAAATATAGCATTTGCTTTAAATTTCTGAATTTCCAAAGCTTTGAGAAGGGGCATTTGTGAAAAGACAAACTACGCCGCCTTGAGTTCCCGTCATGCCTCGGACGGAGCAGCGCTGAACTGCCCGTGGGTGTGTGTGCGCGCATGAGGACACCAGTCGCTCCCGAGTGTGTGTGTGTGTTTGTGTGTGAGCGAGCTGCACTTGTCGTAACCGACGGATGCTCAAGAAAAGAAACCGTCCGAAAAAAGGAGCACAGGGGAGTAAAGAAAAGAACAAATACAGAAAACAGCACAAGAAAAAATGTGGTTTCGTTAGAAATGGTGAGTAGAAACTTTCGTTGCTAAAGTTTGCCCGAGCCTCTTTGTGTTTAAAGTTTGTCATCGAGGCCTCGTGTTATTACATTGACGCTGTGTCGTAGTAAAACATGTATACTCGTCAGTAAAACACTATTTTGACGTCGTCTGGAGGTAAACGTCTTTTAAGCGCTACTTTTGTGGAGTTTTTCGTTGAGTAAGTTATCATTCGTGACGTATGAGGTCAGGAGCAGGAAAAGTTTCGCTGTGATTTCACTTGTGGGTTAACAAATGATACAGCGTCAGTAATACTGATATACCCACCATTTTATGTTTATTTTATCAGAAGTTTACATATCTGTTGTATCGAAGAGACGAGGTCAGTGAGTTTTCGTGCTTCAGATCGGTTGTTTTCAGTGCTTACACTTGTCCTCTGGTGTGATGATGAGGAATGCGGGATGGTTTATCTGTTCGACCATTACATTCCTTGAATTCTGCTCTGATTAATGCCTGATTCGCTCAGGACACGCGCTTCACCAGGGTCAGCTCTGCAGAAGGGCTGAGCTTTGGTCCTGAGAAAATCAGTTTGTGCTAGATGACTAGGCATGTTATCCTGTGTAGCAGATATTGTAGTTGCACTTAAAGGGATAGTTCACCCCAGAGATGGAAATTGTTATCATTTACTCGTAATTTACTTAATTTCTTCTGTTAAACACAACAGAGGATATTTTGAAAAATTTTGTAATCCTGTAACCTGTATTTGTTTATCCTACTATGGAAGTCAATAATTACAGGTTTTCAGCTTTCTTTGAAATATCTTCTTTTGTGTTCAACAGAAGAAAAAAAACTTGAAGGTTTGAAACCTCCTGAGGGTGTGAGTACATTTTTTTTGGGTGATCTATCTCTTTAAAAGTGACTAATATACATTTTTAAGAAACTAATTTTCTTGTAGCGAGTCATATTATAGATACTAGTGACTTATTAATTACTTATTAATAAAAACAACCTGGCTGCCTACATTTTTGAAGCTAAATCAAATTAACCTTATAAATCTATTGAACTTATATTATGTTAAACTGACTTAGAACAGCTTGTGTAACTTAATAAATAAATTTAGAACATGATTACCCTAGTTTAAAGTACAATGAACTAAAAACATATGTTATCATGGCTAATTGATCATATCATTTTTACAGTGTAGTGATTGGTTATTATAGTAGTTTTAAGATTTATTTCAGTTGTTTGTTGCTGCTTTTGAAGATATATAATTTTTATTTAGGTACTTGTAACTCTTCAGCTACAGTAGCTGCAAGTATTGGTGTTTTTCAAGTAGTCAGTGAATGTTTGCACTTGTATTTTCTTTATTGTCATGTAAGCATTCTACTCAACTGTCATTTAAGCATTTACGATTTGTTTTAATTTTTGATTATATTATGTATAATATATTATTTATATGTAAAATGTCTATTTGAATTGTTTTAGTATTTTTTTTTTGTCATTTTTAGTACTTCAGGTTCAAATAAAAGCAGAGTAATCATTATTTATGACTTTATATGCAGTTTGTAATTAACATGGTAAGTAATATTTCTACTACCCATGATGCCAGTCTCAAGCACAAGTCCACCAAGTGCTAGTAAACTAGATACTAATAATTACTGTAAACGTGTTTAAATTTAAATATTTAAAAGTAATTCATAATCTTTTGAAGTAATCTGGATAAAATGGAAAGCTACTATAAAGCTAAATGGTTTGTTAGCAGTCATAAACTGGCAGGTAATATTAGGGCTTGGCGATTTGTCCTAAAATCAAAATCTCGATTAATTGAACATTTTTAACTCTATACTGAATAATGAACGATTATTATTATTATTTTTTTTTTAATGATTATTTTTTGGGGGGTTTTCACCTTAAATTGAGATAGGACAGTTGAGATTTCGGACAGGAAAACTTGGGGTGCAGAGAGAGGGGAAGGGTCGGCTAAGGACCTTGAGTTGGGAATCGAACTCAGATCGCCACGAGCACCATGGTGCTATATGTCAGTGCACTTAACCACTGCCGCAGACATGAACGATTATTTTATTTATTCATTTTATTTTTTTGCACTCAGAGTTCACTGACAAGTTTTGTACAGTGAATATGCTCACATATTACAAGTGAGAGATTTTTGAATGAAGGGTGCATTACTTGATTTTAAAATAATGGAAGGAAACGTGCACTATCTATGATTATTTATTGAACATCAAAATAGAAAGAATGCCATCTCAAGGCATCTCTGGCGCAGCTTCTATTGTCAAATTAGTGCAAACGTGCAACGTTTTTAAGAGGTGCGCAGGAATACGAGTTTGTGAAAGCTGCGCCAGACCATACCCGTGCGTTCAACGCAGAAGTATAAATCAGCCTTAACAGAGCGGAGTTCCGTGACTCCACACACTGTAGGGAAAGTAATTGAAAAAATTGATCTGGAAAAATCAGATTGATTAGATGTTCTGAATGTTGATTTCAATTACTTTTCGATTAATCACCCAGCCCTAGGTAATATGGAGCTCAAGCTCAGTCATTTTCTGCTACTATTTGAAATCATTGTACCTGTGATCAACAGCTCACCAAATTCAGCTGAGGCATTACATTTTATATATATATATATATATATATATATAATTTTTTTTTTTAACAAAATGTTTTTAATCTAAGGGATATTTTAATGAACTGTCATATCGGCATTCAAGTCTTGTTTGAATAATCATTGATTATATTATTTACAATATGTATTTATATATAAAACGGCCATCTTAATTAAGTTTTAGTTGTTTTTTTTTTGTCATTTTTTTCTTTTTTAGTATTCTAGTTCAGGTAAAATTGATTAGTCATTATTTATGACTTCATATGTAGTTTGTAACTAACTTGATAAGAAATATTTCTACTACCCAAGATGCCAGTCTCAAGCATAAGTAATAATACCAAGTACTAGTAAACTACATACTAATAATAATGACTATAAAGATCTTTAAATTCAGATATTTAAAAGTAATAAATACAATTTCAAAGTAATGTGGTATCTAAATGAAATGGAAAGCTACTGGTAACATACATAGTTTGTTAGCTGTCATAAACTGGCATGTAATATGGAGCTCGTTCATTTTCAATCATTATACTATTTTAAATCATTAAACCTGTGATCAACAGCTCACCAAATTCAGCTGTATCAAACCAGATTCTCACACAACCTTGTCTTCTACCAGTAAAGGTCAGCGTCTTTAAAGGTTACATGTAATCTTGTTTTTTTTGTGTGTGTGAGAAACAGGGAGGCTTTCTGTATTTTATCTGGCCTGTCGATATGTGAGAGGGGGAGGTTGGCTTCATGGTCAGATGCAGTTTGCAAACCCTGCATTTTCCACACAGTAACAGAACTAGTAAATCAGTTACAGTGTGGGTAAACAAGTTCTCATATTTTGCAGCTGCTGAGCACTCCATGCCGACTAGAGAGAAGCAGTTAATATTAATATAACTGGTATTCTCAATAGCTTTTCATTTCAGAATGGCAGTTTTCAGTTTTTAAGAAAAGCAAAGATGGAGGAAGAGTCAAATTTCATGTGTCTCCGTGTAAAGCAAGGAGGGCGTTTTTGTTGTTTCTGCCCTGTGTCGCAGACTGGAGCAGCCTGCTTTTCTCGTTTGACCGATAAGCATAAACCTTAGCTTCGTTTCGCTTGCCTGTATTCATCTCCATCAAGCAGATGATTGAGGAGGTGTCAATCAGCAAGAACGATGTATATTGTAATGAAGCCTCCTGCTGGAACCTGCTATTGCATAACTGCTGAGGGAGGTCTGAGGGTTAAGTGTGGCAATCATTTATGCATGTAGTGATTTTTCAATTTTATTTCTGGGTCCTCAAGCAATTTAAAATGCCAGGTCAGTGCCTACCTGAAATCATAGAACAATTTAACACTGTACAGTAATTTTGCAACTTGAAATTGTGAAAATTATTTGAAATGGATTTTATTGATCAAATTCAGTTTTATTACAGAATTAAAGGGATGTGATGGGGATGGGCTCATAAAGCTTTTAAACAAACGTGTGCATTTTCATTGTACTAAATTGTAGAACGAAACAAACACCATAGAAACAGTGTAGTCCCTTTTTTTTGAGGATGTTCACTGAGGGACTTAAATTATATAATTATATGCTTAAATGACAAGGTATTTTAAATTAGGCTATTAGATGGTTATTAAATAGTTTTCCATTCTGTATGTGAGCTTTGAGGCTGGTCGGTTATAAAACATTCAATAAAACCTCTGTTAAAGGGCACTTATGATAAAAATCTTTTCCTATTGCACTTGTGCAAAAACAGTGCAAAGTTAAAAGAATTAACTCCACAACAAATACATCAAATAATTATTGGTAAAGTACTTACTGTAGTATTTCTCACAAGCGTTACGCGAGATCTGCTTTCTTCATGTCTGTCACTGTGCTGTTTATCTGATGCAGCCAGAGATGGAGACGCATTCTGACAGGCACAGTGGGAACAGTGGGCGGCGAGAACTTGCATTAAATGCACAGGCAACAAAAACAGCTACATTGTGTTCAGAGCAGAAAATTCCAATGTTCAGAAAGGTATAATAAATAATCTGATGGGTGTTTTGAGCTGAAACTTTACAGAAACATTCTGAAACACAAAAGACTTCTCTTAAATCTTGAAAAAGGGGTTAAAAAGGTGCCCTCTAAAGTTTCATTTTAGTCGTTGTGCACAAAAAGAGCAAATAAATACTCAAGCTACTGTCAATTGGGCATTTCTAAGAGATAAAATCTAATCTGTTATGTGAAATGTTCACCTCTTTGGTCAGTGTTTGTCATGTTTTAATGATGACATTTAGTCTAAAGATAAAACCATCTGGTTTCCACAACTTTTACTCCTGAGGAGCAAAAATCTGCCTTCAGACTGTGACCATTATTATTGATATGGACTGATATGAAACTTTTTAGTGTTGTATTCTTTTTTGGGTAATTTCACTCAGCCCTTAGGGATGTAAATATTTACTGTGAGCTGGTTTAAAGTAGCCATGTGTAAGCTTCTGACTGTATGATAACCTTGGATAAAAGTAACACAGTATTGTGATTATTACTGCTCTAAAATATGTTCAGGGTAAAAAACAAAAACATTTTCCCCCATTGAACTCAGTATATTTTATTTAAAATATTTTGGAACAATAAACATGTCAGGCTTATTAATTAAAATAAATGATTTACTTCTGCTGTCTTCATTCATTAATTTTCCTTCGGCTTAGTTCCTTTATTTATCAGGGGTCACCACAGCGGAATGAACCGCCAACTGATCCAGCATATGTTTTGTGCAGCAGATGCCCTTCCAGCCGCGACCCAGCACTGGGAAACACCCATACAGGCTCGCATTCACACACATACACTACAGCCAATTTAGCTTATTCAGTTCACCTATTCCGCATGTCTTTAGACTGTGGGGGAAACCGGAGCACCCAGAGGAAACCCACTCGAACACAGGGAGAACATGCAAACTCCACACAGAAACGCCAACTGTCCCAGCGGCCTTCTTGTTGTGAGGCGACAGTGCTAACCACTGAGCCATCTTTGGATATCTTTCTTTTCTTTAGAGACAAGTAAGCCACTGGGCTGTTCAGGTTTATAGCAGGCTTTGTATGTTGGTTGCTTAAACGATTTGTTTTAAAAAAGTTTCCTGAATTGTGGGCTGACCAGTATCTTTTTTTCTGGAGATACCATTGCCCTAAATAAATAAATAAATAAAGTAGTCTTTGACAACACATAAAAAAGTACACATACCACAGGAACAGGATACAGCTGAACAACAGGATAAACTGACAATGATCACCTCAGGTACACCTCATGTGCTTTATTTAGTTTTAAATGTTCTGTTCTGAGCTTCTGAATCTTTGTATTTAAATTTATGTCGGGTCTGGTGCAAACACCCAAATTGCTTATCACTGCAAATCTCGTCATGTAGCGTGTTGTTAGGACACAGTTTTACAATGTAACCTGCTCACCTAATGTTTACGTTTGTAATATTTATATTATTTGCTAATTAATAACCTCATGTGGAACTTTGAACCTGCGTCTCATTTTGGGGTCTGCTACTGTCCACCGAAGGTAGCATTTCGGTCACGGACGCATGCTTTCAGAGCCTTCCTGACTAAATATATGAAATGGGCGGATTTTCACCAAGGCAACCCGGGGTGCTGAAATATAATTGGCTAAACTGTCAGTGGGTGGGTTAAATTACCAAAACAAAGACAGCCGTTCCGGCACATAACGCCCATTTTCAAAGCTGAATATCTGACCCTAGCATTGTTTTGATTGTTCAGATAAACAAGAATGTTCACTTAGCATGTTTCTTAAATGTCTGCAAACATACATATTTTAATGCTTTAGAAGAGTCAGAAACTTACAGCACCTTTAAAGTGTACATCGATATCAAGACTTGTATGGCTTAATATAAAGAGCAATGTCTTATTACTTAATGAAATATGAAGTAAAAACCCAATTGAAGATTAAATAAAAAACACACATTTATTTTGGACTTTTATGTCATCGTTATTTTAGGTGACAAAGTAAGAAGTCTTTTTATTTTATTCATATTTGTTTTGGATTTTTTTTAAAAGTACAGTATAGTTTTTGTTATTGGCATAAAAATATCAATGTATTTTGTCTGTTCGTGCAGCTGCGTTGAGAATGAAATCTGCATCCTACTCGATATCCTCGTAATGGAGCACATCATATGTTTATGGCCAGGTTATGATGGTTTGCTGTCTCATTCTTCCTAGTCTTTATGAATGAATGTGCTGTTTGAATAGGAGCTGAGCTCACGCATTGTCTGAGCACGATTAAGTTTTGTTAGTGTGTTCATAAGGTGTATCGTGCCCTTCATAACTTAATGCACTTTGCCACTGTAACAACTAAGTGCTTTATAACAAATTCATTTCAGGAGAATGCTGATGACGTTAAAACAATGTGCACATTTAAAGCTTAACATAACAAGCATGGTTATAGTGTAGTTCACATAGATTTGGTGAATTCTGCAACCTGTTTCTCATTCTTATGTAATTCCAAACCTGTAAGAATGACAACTAATACTGTGGAACTTAACAGAAGGTATTTAAAGAATTTCTCTTTTTTTGGTTAATGTGATGACAGACGGTGGTGTTACAGGGTCTTTCTAAATTCTTTTTTTATCTAGATCTTCCTCTGAGCTCCACATAAGAAAGTGAGTCCACCCTACAGGAGTGTTTGACATTTAAGTGCTACAATTCACTTTCCTACCCTAGAATTACCTTGATCACACAATAATGATTCTTCCTTCGTGTTTTGTTAGAACACACCCTTAGGTGTTCATATGTAATGTGCTGTGTGTTTATCACAGTGTTTTTCCAAATTTCCCATAATTGTCCTGAGTTTTCCCTTTATACAGTACATGTTTTATTTTTAGCATTTGACCCGATATTAGTGTTGTCTAATACTTCATGCAAAACTATTTTAAACAGCGTTTATCATTGTTTTGTCTGTGCTTGACATGTTGTGACATCATAATAATTAAAAGAATTTATAGGAAATTTAGGTCTATGTTTTTTCCCCATGTTTGAAGTCAACTGAAAAAATGCTCAAACAGGGTTTCCGCTGTCTTAAAATGTCTTAAATCTCAAAAACTAAATTTAAGGCCTTAAAGTCTTTAATTTACTTTTTCAACAGGTCTTAATGTCCTTTGTTCATGTATAGCCACCCAATCTGGCCATTAACACCCATACAATCACTAACCATTCATTCATTCATTCATTTTCTTTTTGGCTTAGTCCCTTTATTAATCTGGGGTCGCCACAGTGGAATGAACCACAAACTTATCCAGCATATGTTTTACACAGCGGATGCCCTTCCAGCTATAACCCATCACTGGGAAACATCCATACACACTCAGCATTTTAGCATACATAATTCACCTATACCACATGTCTTTGGACTTGTGGGGGAATCTGGAGCACCCGGAGGAAACCCACGCGAACATGGGGAGAACATGCAAACTCCACACAGAAATGCCAACTGTTCCAGCCGAGGTTCGAACCAGCGACCTTCTTGCTGTGAGGCGACCGTGCTACCCACTGCTTCACCGCGTCGCCCCTCACTAACAATTTATCTCAATAAAAATTTGTTTATTAAGTTTAAACTTTTTAACTTTAATTAACTTTGAAACATTAAGGTTTTACTTAAAATTTTAACTCTAGATTTGTTTCAAAGTTCCCCATCTGCTTACTGCTGAGCACGCTGACCTGGTCAGACTGTTGTGCAAACATTTAGTTTATTATAGTTTTTAAAACTTTTAAACATTTGTCCATTTTTTAAAATGAAAGCTTATGTTAAAAAAATGAGTATATGTATATAACTAGAACTTGCTTGTTTTGACACATAATTTAAAAGATGTTGCTAAGAAACAACTACATTTAAAAGTTTTATTATTCAATTATTATTATTATTATTATTATTGTATTATTACATTTATTAAATAATATTTTTTTTTGATGGGGCAAATAAAAATCTTTTTTAACCGGGACATTTGAAAAAAGTCCTTAGTATTTTGCCCTGTATGAGTCTAAAATTTAATTCATAATGGTCTTAAAAATATCTTAAATTTAACTTTGTGAAACCTGCAGAAACGCTGTTAAAGAAGGAAAAAAAAAACTACAAAAATACAGCATTCACCTATGTTTATATTATGTTAATACAGATTGATTTTTTTCTGACTCTAGAACAAAAAATGTAAACCGATGTTTCAGTATAATGTTAAAGGTGCAGTAGGTGATCTGCCAAAATGCTAACTTTTTAGCATATTACCTTTGGAGGGCAGGGAGGGACTGTATTATTATTATTATTATTATTATTATTATTATTATTATATAAAAACACATAAACGCATTCAGATCATTTACTTTAATCATTACTATTGGACTGTGAAGAGACTTTCAACCAGCACAACAAAAAATGTTTCTGAAGACAATCACCAACCTCACCTTTAACATTTACTTTCTTTGTGAATTTATTTATTGCCAGTTTTACTGCAAATGTCACATCTATAATGCTGGAATTGCTCTTAAAGTAATTTGAGTATTATTTTACACTAATGTATATAATAATCTATGTTTTGTGTAAATTTAGCTGTTGAGCTTGTATTTATTTTAATGCTTCCCAGCTTTATATACACCAAACGATGGGTGGGGGGTGGGGGGGTCATGTCTTGGCGAAGGAGAATGATGTTATTTATCTATACAGATCTGTTTTATTTTTGCTTGTGTTTGAATTTATGTCTTTTGCTCTTCAATTTCTGAAAAACCAAAACCAGTTTGCAGGTTTCAGAGAAGAAACGGATCTGTTTCTTTATCCTGTTTTCCAAGTAGTGAAGGGGACCAGCATAATGACACTACCCTTTTGTTACACTCTTCTGTAACCTTGACCTGCCCGGTGACAGTGACGTACTTGAACCTCATAACAAGCACTACTTTATAAAACTCATTTGTTTTCAACTAAAACTATATTGTATCTGCATATTGCAACTTTTTTTTTAGCAAAACATATTTTTTATACCTAGATGTGGCAGTACTCCATATATATCGGGGTCCAACATGACACGAGCGTTGTTATATGCTTAATAATCATGTATTGCTCCCTTACTAAAAATGTGTATTTCTCACACCAAGTTGTGTACTAGGATTCATTTAATTCACTAAATAATTATCTAAAATCAGACGGAATAAGAAAGTTTTTTTTTTTTTTTTTTTTTTTCAGTTTAGAGATGTGTAAAATTTCTGTACAGCATATTTAAGGTTAACAATATCTGTTTTTTGAGTATATCTATATCCCTTTGCCCACTGATTGTCATTTTTGGGATTATTCCCATGTCATATAATCTTACAAATATATAATCTGATTGCAAAGCTTTTATTGTGCTCCTGGCCAAACGACTAATAATGCTTAGGAAGGATCAGAAACCTCCAACCCCAACACAATGGATCCGTGATGTCCTCTTTTTCCTAAAGTTGGAAAAAATTAGACTGTCTAGAAGTTCGTCTAACCAGTTTAAGAAAATTTGGAACTTATCCAAGAACATGTTTTATTGTCAAAGTCCTTGTTCCAGCAAATAGATTTTTTTTTCATTCCTAAGTTCAAAGTAAAGTGTATATTGTGTGATACAGATTGTACAATTGTAGTTTGGTTAAGCCACATTATTATTTACCTTTTTATTTGTTGGTATGTTTTTTTTATTTCATTGTATGTGCTTAAGTTAATACTAACTATACTTCTTAAAATATAATTGCTTTTTTTTTGTTTTTTTACTGTAATTTGCCATAAATATCATGAAAAAATTTCTAATATATATATATATTTCTGCTTTTATGTTCAGGTCTGAAGTAGAATATTCATCATACGCTTGGCTGTATCTGCTTCTTGACATACCAGGCATGACCCTCTCACAGCACAGATAAACCTGCTTCCTCCAGCCTTTATCCTGGTTATCACTGTAGCCACAGGTCAGTGCTCTGGCTTTCTGAACTGCACCACTGCTGCAGAATGACTTTCCTGGAAAGCAGCAACATTATTCAAAGTGATGTTAATTTACAGTATGTTTGCAAAGTTTGAAGTACTTGTATGAGTCTGTAGTTTTAAGTTATTAACCAAATATACCCATGTATGGCTTTGTGTTATAAAACATGATATTGAGAAGTAACATCAGCAAATATTGTATTGTTCCGAATATGTGAGTAAACACTATTGCTAATGTGATGATGATGATGATGATGATGATGATGATGATGATTTTATATTGTTATGATATATTATATTATAAATTTGATTTACACAAGTAGTTAATTTTAGGTCACAATTTAAACCATATTATACTTTTTGAGCACAAATAGTCACAAGCAACGCCAAACATCTCAGAGCTAAATTGCATAATTTAATTCCAAAGATGATCTATTTAATATTTCAATAATCCATTTGCCTGCTTTATTTCTGAATCAGTTTGCTTTTTTAAGTATACAAATCAATGTATCATTATCAGCCCGCTGCCACCTATTAATGGTAATTTATAGACTTACACATTCATATATATTGAAAGGGGAAGAAAAACCTATTTCTGACTTTTAAAAATGTGTCTTCTGGAGGAATTTTTAAATTATCATGAGTCAAACAAAAAGATTGTTTATGACTCTTTTCAGTGTTGTTATTTGTATGTTTTTTTTTTGTACAATGACTGTTTATTAAGAAACTGATATGAATGGATGTTATATATTGTATATTTAGTATAGGTTTTGCCGTGAATATAAGCAATGCTGCTGATAGGGCATTAAAACATAAATATAGTAAGAAATTACAGTATTTAAATTGTCAGTCTCTCAAAATATTAGGATAACATTTTCTAGGTCAATATGGGACCTCGCAATGGCATTTATCAAACTGATCAGGGTATTTTTAATGCTACACAAGCTTTCTTTCATAAGTGGTCTTTTGAATTGACTATCAGAGAATCCTAAAAGCATCTTGATCTTTCTCTGAATATTTTTTTTTGTTTTTCAGAACATAAGATGGATGACATTGATTTTGGCAGATCCAAGCCTCTAGCAGAGGAATCAAATTTCCAGACCACAAACAGTGACGCCATCAGTATTGACGGTTGGACACTTCACCTGTTTAATTGATGTTACATGTGTATCATCATCACAGCACTTGTTTGTTGACACTAAGGCAAGTGTATCTTGTCATCTACACAGAATGCCATTATAATGTGCTGCGTGAAGATCTGGAGACCGATGCTCGGGACTTTGAGGCTCCCACCTGGAGTTTAGCTGTTGACCCACAATATTTGAAAATTTTTTCCAAAGATGCAGTTAAAAGACAGGATGTAATCCACGGTAAGGGACTGTGGTCTTTTTTTTTTTTATTGCATAAATTCATTAAATAGTTTGAGCTATACGTGATTTTAAAAGCCTGTTAATGTTGTTCACACAGAGCTGATTCAGACAGAAATCAACCATGTGCGGACGCTAAAGATAGTTTTGAGTGTATACATTCGGGAACTGCGTAACACACTACAAATGGATGAGGCACGACTGGAAAGGCTGTTTCCACAGGTGGAAAACCTGCTGCAGGTTCACCAGTTTTTCCTTGACAGTCTTAAACTGCGAAGACTCAACTCCATGGAGCCTGGGAGTACCCAGAATTACTGCATTCACAATCTTGGGGACATCCTCATCACACAGGTACCTTTATTATATAACCACTGTAGGATGTTAAGATGTGATCCTGGACCACAAAACCAGTCCTAAGCTTCAATTGTTTTGAAAGCTGGACAAATAAGTTTTTGGTTGGTTAGCATCAGAGTATGTGAGCAGAGTGGAGCGGCAAGAATTTCCACTCTGTGCTCAAAGTATTTTCTTTCTGGGTTTTCCATCTGCAATATGTATTTATACAATAAATACATTGTAACAACTGATTAATTTCAGTGTAAGTAGATATTAGTTAAGGCCACCTAATATAAAGTGGGACAGTTTTTTTTTAACATGTAGTGTTGCATTACTTTAAATTTGTATATTTAGTCTATAGTTTAAATATAAAATGAACGTCTCTGCTTCATTTGCAGTGATCATTTTGCAAGGATCATTATGGATTACTTAGGATTCGGCTTATTCTTTAGTAAAGCCTGTAGTTTTTGATTCATAAATTATGTATGTTACGTTTATAAGCACTAGGCCATTAATGACTGTAATTATCACAATTAAAACGGATTGGTTGGTTTTGTTAGTTGAATATATCAAAAGATTCAAAACGGTATCTGTGGTGTTTATGATGGTGCAGTTCCGGAGAGAGAGAAAACCTTAACACTCGAGGCTTTCAATAAATCTGCTCCTCGCTCGAGCCAAAATTACACCGCTCCGCTCACATACTCTGGTTAGGATTGGACAATATTTACCTGAGACTCAATTATTTGAAAATCTGCAATCTGAGGGTTAAATAAATATTGAGAAAGTCACCTTTACTTTTGTCTAAATAAAACGCTTAGCAATGCACATTACTAATCTAAAAAATAGTTTTGATATATTTACAGTGGGATTTTCACAAAAATTCCCCATAGTACATGATCATTACTTTATATTCTAAAGATTTTAGCCATGAAAGAAAAAAATATATAATTTTGACCCGTAAAATGTATTTAGGGCTAATGTAAAAAAATTAATTTGTGCAACTTTTGTGATCCGGGGTCACAAATATGTCTTAAAGCTTAGACTTGGTCAGCACATCTTATGAATTATATAACTATATACTAACTATATTAAAAGCAGCTATGCTCAGTTTGATTCTTGATTCACTCATTTGTCAAACCCATTCCCTTTGCTCTACCCCAGCTTACCTGTCATATCTCTACTGTCTTATCTGCAAAGCTTGAAAAAGCTCCCCCAAATTAAACTTGAAGATCAATATGTAGTTACTATATACAACAAAGTGTATTCGACTTTCTGTATTAGATTAGAATTTAATTTTTCAGGTTGCATGCTATGGATCGGCAAACTGTCAGTTATAGCCAGTGTCCTCCTCTATGATTTTTTTGGATACACATTCCTCAAAGTTGAGTTAACTGGCAGGTGCTTTCTGAAATGAATAGAATTATTGTTTCGGCATTAAATAAGGTTATTATATAGTTAGATATGCAGGCTGTACTTAATTATAAATCAATGCATGATATAACAAATGTACACTACAAAAGACTTTTTATGTATCAGTCAAAATATACATCAACATTGTATAAACATCTTGTAATGAAACTGAAAAAAAAAAAGATATTCCCAGACTTTCCATGTAAAAAAAAAAGGCATTACTAAAAAGTCTTATGTAGTCAGATCTATATTATCTGTTGTCTCAAATATTCTTGTAATCATATAGGCAATAACAGTGTAAATTGTATTACCTTGTCTATCTACGTGATACAGGTAAATTGTGGACACATTTTTACATGTACAGCCATTTAAAATGTGCATGTTTTTAAAAAAATTGAATATTTGATCCCACTTTATATTAAGTGCTCTTAACTACTATGTACTTACATTTAAATTAATTATTTGGTACAATGCACTTATGTATTCATTCTGTATGTAATTGTGTAATTAATTTCTGTATTTATATTTTTAATTACACTGTTGACCCATCCCTGCACCCAACCCACTTTAAACCTACCCATAACCACCCTAACCTTAACCGTATCCTACCTTAATAGCACCATAATTGTTACATTTATAAAGTATGTGCAATGCAATAAGTACATTGGACTTGTTTTATTAATGAAGCTAGTAGTTAGTTTAAAAAAAAAAAAAAAAAATATATATATATATATATATATATATATATATATATATATATATATACATACATACACACACACACACACACACACACACACACACACACACACACAACATATTCTGTGGTAAACATGAGACATCTATGAAAACCATGAAGCAGTGTTAATTTTAAATATTCTTCAGTGAGTTTAAACATTTCGCAGTTTGAATGTCATGACTATTTCTTTACCAGACATTGATAGTGCTATGAATATAGCTTTGGTGTTTTTGTTGTGTGCAGTTCTCTGGTGAAATGGGAAGCAGACTGCGGTACCTCTATGGCATGTTCTGCAGTCGTCACACCGATGCGGTCAACTTCTACAAAGACTTAATGCAAAACAACAAGAAGTTCCAAAATTTGATACGAGTAAATAAGAGTAAAAGTTTAAAAGAGTAAAATTTATTTTCAATTAAATTTTTAATTCAGTGATTTTCTTTAAATTTTTTAACATTCTTTTGTCTTCAGAAAATATGCCAGCTGTCCATTGTGCGGCGATTAGGAATACCAGAGATTATTCTCCTTATAACTCAGCGCATCACAAAGTACCCGGTTCTGTTTGAACGCGTCATTAAATACACTGAAGGTATGTTTATAAATGCTTTCAAGATGAAAGATTTCTTCTGAGTTTTTTTGTGTGTAAATGTAATTCAGAGTGAATGGGCTTTAGGCAAGGCAAGTTTATTTATATAGCACATTTCATACACAATGGTGATTCAAAGTGCTTTATATAAACAATAATAAAATAAGTATAAGAAATAAAAACAAAGAATGAATATTATTAAAAACAGATTAAAATGTGTTAAAACAGGTTTTAAAGGAATGAAAAATAAAAGAAAGACATAATAGTGCGATCTGTCGGACGTAGCACAGTGCACATTCAGTAAAGGCACAGCTAAACAGATGTGTTTTCAGTCTTGATTTGAATGTGCCTAATGTTGGAGCACATCTAATCATTTCTGGAAGCTGATTTCAGCAGCGGGGGATGTAGTAGCTGAAGGCTGATTCACCCTGCTTTGACTGAACTCTTGGATTTTCTAATTTCTAATTCTTGATCCTAATGATCTGAGTGTCCTGTTAGGTTTGTGTTCAGTGAGCATATCTGTAATGTATTGAGGTCCTAGGCCATTTAGTGATTTATAGATACTTTAAAATCTATTCTGTATGTAACTGGCATAGATATATACACTAGATATCACATACGGACCCTGAGCATGCGTCAGTAGCGCCGCCACATTTGTACAGTGCTCCCAGGACAAATGTCATTCAAACGCCCTGGTCATGACAGTGTGACAATGTGAAAGTCAGAACATTTCATAGGTAAGATTTATTTATTTTTTTATGTTTTTGTATGTTATGAACTTTTGTGCTTAACAAATATTATGATGACAATACAGTCCAATTACATTCACCGTAAGGCAAAGGAGCACCAACTTGCACTAAATTCTAGGCTTATGCTAGTTTTTTTTTTTTTTTTTTGAATAAAATAAGCAAACAATGTTATGGAATATGACAACAAGTTGCTGCGATGCCAGAAACTTGTCGGTGAACGAGTCGTTCATATAGGTGATTCATTCACAAAAGAATCGCTCCTTCCGTCAGAATGAGAAGTGAAAGCAGGAGAGGGGCTGTGTTTCAGGACTCCGATTAGATCAAATTAAACGGGGAGGGAGAATAATACATTTCCATGCACACAAACATATGCTCTTTGTCAGCAATGCCCGTGCGGTCACATCCATCAATTTTGAAAAGTGATGTAAAATTATAATATTCGTACTTTAAAAAAATATTTGCATACTTACCACCGGGAAAACTCCAGATCATAGATATATGTGTATATCTCTGGCTTTGGATGGCCACAGTCCTCCATTGCACCTTGGTCCTGCATTCATTTCAAAGGAGCACTACCCTGTACTAAAATGGTGACTCTATTGACGCATTCCTTTTAATGGACAACAGCAGGGTAGGCGACATCTAATGTATATATCTATGTGTAACTGGGAGCCAGTGTAAAGACCTGAGGACAGGTGTGATGTGCTCTGATTTTCTGATTCTGGATGAGCTGTATCTGTCTGACTATCTTTTTGGGAAGGCCAGTGAGGAGTCAATTACAGTAATCCACCCTGCTGGTGATTAAAAGCATGAACAAGTTTCTCTAACTCCTCACTGGGAACAAAGCATCTAATTCTTGCAATGTTTCTGAGATGATAGTGTGCTGATTTAGTTACTGCTTTGACATGACTACTGAAACTCATATCTAACTACAAAATCACACCAAGATTCTTGACCTTATTTTTTGTTGTTTGATCCTTAGAGCCAAGGTACGCACTCACCTAGAGAACCTTATCTCTGTTCCCAAATGCAATAACCTCAGATTTCACTTTGTTTAACTGAAGAAAGTTTTGTTAAGTTTATTTAAAGAGAAAGAAATAGACACTTGATCAAATGAAAAAAGCCACCATTTTTCAGACATGTTTGTTCATTTTTGGACGCCATGTTAAGAATCACTCTTCAATATAATGATTAAGATAATATAATTAATAATATTCTTTGATAATTGTATACTCAAATATTAAATACCTAAACATTTGAATGGTAGCATGTAGGTTGACTAAATTACAAGGTGTAATTGTGAAGCTTTTGTAATGTAACATTTTGTCAATATCCCTGTATTTAATTAGTACATCAAAGGTTTTGTTTGTTGTCACTTTTGCTTGACGTGAGATTAAGCACAGTGTTTCCAGAATGCAGTGTTCCTAGTGTTTCTGTGTAATACTGTAGATGCTCATTCTAACAAGCAGAACCAGTATAAACAACCAGAAAAGGCAAGTCCATTAGTCAGCCTCAATGAGAGTGCGTGATTTGATTTGTTTTCCTTGTTCTTTTGACAGTTGACTCAGAAGAACACATGGACCTGGTACAAGGGCTGGACTTTCTGAAGGATACCATAGCACAAGTAAACGCTCATGTGGACGAGGCTGAGAAAGCGGCACGGCTGAGAGACCTTAGCAGTAAACTGGAGCCCAAGTCCCAGGTGAAGATGACTAACGGGAGGGTGTTTCGTCGAGAGGACATGTTGCAGGGCAAGAGGCTGCTGCTTCATGAGGGCATGCTCAACTGGAGGGTCACGAACAACAAAAGCAAAGGTGATAAGCATACAGGTGACAGATTAAACTCACAACTGGATTATATAGTAATCGTTCACCAATCCCTTTTTTAAATGGCGGATTCTGGCAAATTCAAATAAAATATGAGCACAAGCAGTTTATTTGCTGAAATATCTGCAGTCATTTTAAATTTGAAGCATTCTAATTGGGTTGTATAATTTTAAAATAAAATAAAACACAATAATTTGACTAGCTTTGTGAAATTATTCAAAATAAAAATCGGTACAAAACAAAAACAATAGTTCTGTTTACTGACCGCCAGAGGCAATATAACACTTATGGATAATCGCAGCGCCAGCTTGATTGGTTCGAGAACGTATACCAACAAAGTCACGTAGTGATGTAGGCTGAGCCCTGAAGATATAAATCACAGTAGCTCAGCACTCTACCTTTTTCGCTTTCTTGCCTTTTTTGGATTGGTTCATTCATGTGCTATTTGTTCTATCAAGTGCAGCTTACTGGAGCAGCGAGATATCGTCCTCACAAGCTGTTTCAGCGCATTTCTGCACTTCTGCATTTCTACACTGTTTCATCAACTCACAGCTCACAGCTCGATCGCCACTAGTTTCCCAATGACATGCAAGCTGTGTCCTAATAATCTTCTGCCGGACGATGGTGATGATATTTGTCCATCGTATTTGGGTATTCGACATTTGAGAGATGTGCTCACAGACCTTTGTTTACATTGTAGTCTCTTGCCGTTGTCGAAGCGACAGCTCCGTCTTGCTGAGTTGGACCCTAATTCGACTGTAAGATTGGCACATATGAATCTCACTGCACAGTGAGCTCAGAAACGCAGGGCCTCCTTGACGGTCAGCGCCCCCCACATCCAACAAAAAAGAGAGCCACGTCACTGAGTGCAAAAAGCCTCGCACTGAAGAGACTTCGCATTCTAATACTATAGCTGTTCTTTCTTCAGAGATGGAAGAAATTAAATGTTTAATCCACTCTCTCCGACCCATAAAGACAACACAAGAGGATGAGAATTATCAGAAGGAAGAAACTGTGGAGGAGTCCCTTGATTCACCTAGTCTTTCTCATTCTGAATTAGACATGCTTTCCGAAAGACAATTGCTCGTCTGGGGCTTGATGAGGCACATACTCAGTCTGCTCAGGCTAATGTATTTTTCAAATGCCCCTCAACTACAGCATCCTTTGCTATGCCAGCATGTAAGGATTTTGTGACCGAATTTTCAAATGCCCTCACTGGAGCTGGCCCACCTAAACGCCGCTCAAAGACTGCTCGTACATTAGCATCTATGGCTGGAGCAGATGTCATGGGGGTGAGCCGTGCCCCAGAAATAGAACAACCTGTTGCAGTCTTGGTGGTGTCTCCTGATGGAGCTTTACAGGGTAATGTGCGATGTCCAAGTGTGCAATGCGGTCGCACAGACACACTGCTGAAAAAAGCCTGCAGTTCAAACTAGGCACCACCATACCGTGCCAGAGCAGCGTTTCCGCCAGCATGCTCTATCTCAGTCACAGCCTCCCCAAAGACCTCGCGTTATGGAGTACGTTCGAGCTTTTCGTCCCTTTTACCGACAGCGTCCAGGAGGGTCGCGTCAGCGGCCACTAAAAACCGCACACACAAAGCCTGAAGCATTTGGGCTGGCAGTCGACCTTTGTTCAACAGAGCAGCTGGTGTACTAGAGGGACTAAACACCAGACCCCCCCTGGGTTTTAAAGAATCTGAGCACTGGGTACGCTTTTCAATTTCGATGTCGCCCCCCCCCCAAATTTTCAAGGATTGTCCCAACGATAGTCAGGGACCCAATTTGTTCAGTGGCTCTCTCCCAAGAAATTTCCTTATGCATTTCCCCCCATCCCTCTGTTGTGGGAGGTGTTACACAGGATTTTCCTGAGCAAGAACACTGTTACTCGTGGCTCCACAATGGCCAGCCAGACCATGGTTTCCGTTGTTACTGAAACTTGTGATCGGCAAACCCTGGAGGCTTCCACTCAGAAGGGACCTGCTTTCCCAGTTGGAGGGCAGCTTCTGGCATCCAGATCCAGCTCGCCTTCATCTCTGGGTTTGGCTATTAAGTTGAATTTCTCCCTAGAGAACTGCAATCCTTCAGTTCTTTACCCCATTTCTAATGCAAGGGCTCCTTCCACATTTCAAATCTATGCTTCTCAATGGAAGCTGCTCTCTTCTTGGTTTCAAACACACAAAGTAGATCCCATTACTTGTGACATAACAAAGGTCCTGGACTTTCTTCAACATTTGCTGAATGAGGCCAAAGCAGCAGCTACGGTGAAAGTGTATGTTGCTGCCATTTCTGCATATCATGTTCCCATCGGGGGTTCTTGCCTTGGTTCTCACAGCCTCGTCTGCAGTTTTTTGAATGTCTGAAACCTGCCCAAAATCCTCATTTTCTTGTATGGGATTTATTATTTGTCCTTACATTCCTCTGTTCATCTCAGTTTGAGCCTTTACAGAGCATTACTGTTAAGTGGCTGTTTCTGAAGACCGCCTTTTTGTTGGCCATTGCCTCTGTGAAGCGCATCAGAGAATTACACGCATTGTCAGTAACTGACTTGTGTTTGCACTGGTTACCAGATGGTTCTGGAGTTGTTTTGCGACCTAATCCTTCTTTTCTTTCTAAGGTCCTTCTTCCTCAGTTCATAAATCAGAGCATTGAACTGGCTTTCATGCCAGCTGCAGGTGAGAATGCTCAGCTTTTATGTCCTGTCCGTGCCCTTAGAGGTTACGTTGATGCTACTGCTCAATTCAGACAGACCGATCAGTTGTTTGTCTACTATGGAGGTGCTAATAAGGGTGCTGCAGTGTCACAACAGAGACTGTCCAACTGGATAGTAGAGCTCATTGTACTAGCTTACAAAGAAGCAGGGAAACCGTTGCCTGTTGGTATAACATGTAATTCCACCAGGGCAGACATCCATCTTCCTGGGCAGACATTTGCTGTGCTGCCACCTGGACATCTCCATGCACCTTTGCCAGGTTTTAGAAGGCCAACGTTGCTGCTCATTATTCCCTGAATATGAGTTCTGCAGTTCTATTGGAGCAGCCTTGATTTTCTGGTGTGTGGCATTCCTCATGACTGTGTCGGTGTATGTCATCAAATAGTGTTATACTGCCTCTGGCGGTCAATAGGAATGAAACAGAACCCTAGTTACGTAGGTAACTGTGGTTCTGTTAATTCCGGATGACCACCAGAGTTCTTTGTCATTCGAAATGCACGAGAAAGGCATACCGAGGTAGAGTGCTGAGCTACTGTGGTTTATCTTCAGGGCTCAGCCTACGTCACTACGTGACTTTGTTGGTATATGTTCTCGAACCGATCAAGCTGGCACTGCGATTACCCAATAACTGGGCTGCATCTTCAGCACTTCTGTTGACTTTGTACAATGAAATACTTTCAATGCATTTTTTGACTGAATGAAATTTTTGTTTTAAATTGTTGCCCACTGATCAATTGGTGCATCTCTATAAAATAGAAATACAGTTTATTTAGCTTTTGGGGGTGATCTTGTTATTTCACATCACCTTCTGATTCTGTAGTTTATTTTTATTCATGTTTTATTTTCAGTCAATTTCTTGGGTGATTTGACATTTCTATATTTTTTCATGCCTTCAGATGTTGTTGTGTTGCTGTTGTCTGATGTTTTGCTGCTTTTACTGGAGAAAGATCAGAGACTTACCTTTGCCTCTCTGGTGAGAAGAATGTAATTATTTGCATTACACATTATTATTATGTGCAATATACAGTTGTCTTCAATGAATGTTGTGTGCGTCTGCAGGATGGTAAGCCTGCTGTGATCTCTCTGCTGAAGCTGATTGTTCGTGAAGCGGCTCATGATGAGAAAGCCATGTTTCTTATCTCGGCCTCCTTGGACACTCCAGAGATGTACGAGTTTCACACCTCCTCTGGAGAAGAGCGCAACACCTGGACAAACCAGATCTGGAAGGCAGTGGAACGGTACGTTTATACTAGTCTTTTTATTACTTTATTTTTATTTTGTAACTTTTTTACATTTTACAACAGTCAAAAATATACAATTTTACAATTTTCAACATGAAATAATAGACAAATGCAAAAAATATATCATGAATAACAAATACAACATTGGGAGTATTGAATGAATTCAGTAATGAATTAATTTTTTCCAATGTTTTAGAAATAAGTCCTTTTAAAGTCTTAAAATAAATGTAAATTCCTTCATGTTGCATTTTTCTTTCACAATTTCTTGCCAGTCACCAATAGAGGGGGTGTCATGCTTATACCAGTGCGTGTTAATACTCTTCTTGCCTGCTATACAACTCTTTTTAATACACATTGAAGTGTTTGGGGTGGGTAAATTTTTGTTGCTTTATTTTGCGCTCATCCTGTATGTAACCTCAACCACTATCAGATCGATGCGTTTCAACAGATTTAGGGTGTTTTACTCTATTTTACATTTGTCTGTATGTTTTTGAATAATAGATATTTAATAGTAGATATTCAGTCAGTCCCGTTTAAAGCAGAAGCTGGTCTCCCTGTTGACCAGTGGTTCTTTTTGAATCTCTGTCTGTTTTTAATATATACATATATATATAGTTTTAATATATATTATATATTAAATATATATTAAAACTATAAACATAATTAAAATTATATATAATTATTATTATTATTTTTATAAAATGCTGATAATAAAAAATATTATATATATTTGTTAATAAATAAAATTTTAAATGAACATTTCATACAAACATTTTAGAGAAAATGTCAGACAGGTGGACCTTCAAAAATTGATCGGAGAAAGAAGTGGACCCTGAAGTGAAAAAGGTTGAGAACCCCTGATTTAGCAGATATGCGCTGCACTCCCCTCTCTCTCCCACTTCACTTCCTATCAATATTTATACTGTTCTATCATATTTATTTTTGGCATTTTTGCCATTATTATTTAGAAAGATTTTAAAATACTTAATATGTTTTGGAATCTGATATATTTCATGAATTCTTTGTGGAATAGAAAGTAATATTTAATTGAAGTCTTTTGTATCTTATTTGACCCTAAACTATAGTGTATTCATTCATTCATACATTTTCCTTCGACTTAGTCCCTTTATTCATCAGGGTCCGCCATAGTGGAATGAACCGCCAACTTATCCAGCATATATTTCACACAGCAGATGCCCTTCCAGCTGCAACCCAGTACTGTGAAACATCCATACACACTCATTCACACACGTACACTACGGACAATTTAGTTTATTCAATTCACTTATACCACATGTCTTTGGACTGTGGGGGAAAGCGGAGCACCCTGAGGAAACCTACGCGGACACAGGGAGAACATGCAAACTCCACACAGACGTGCCAACTTACCCTGCTGGGGCTCGGACCAGCGACCTTCTTGCTGTGAGGCAACAGTTATAACCACTAAGCCACTGTCACCCTAATATAGTGTATTTTTTGCTAAAAAAATTATTCATTAATCATAATTCGTCTCTCGGCTGGCCTGGGAACGCCTCGGGATCCCCCCATAGGAGCTGGAGGAAGTGTCTGGGGAGAGGGAAGTCAGGGGTTCTCTCCTAAAACTGCTACCCCCGCGACCCAGCCCCGGAGAAGCGGCAGAAAATGAATGAATGAATAATCATAATTCCTAGGTGTGATTATGAATTGATTTTGAAAGCTTATGTCCTGTCAGTCAAAGTCAGCTAAAAATGTGAGACTGTTACAAATAGTCAAGCAGTGAAGAAAATGTATCTGATTTGGTTAATAATAAGAATTTGTATGTGAAAATGTGCAAAATATTAATTTGCTGGATATATATATATTTATATACAAGTGGTTCCAAACATTTATGAATTTCTTCTGTTGAACAAAAGAGAATATTTTGAAGAAAATTAGGAACTGGAAGAAAATTGAAGTAAATGGTTACCTGTTTCCAACATTTTTCAAAATATCTTCTTTTATGTGAGAGAAAAAAATAAATTCAAACTGGTTTGAAACAAGTGGAAGTTGAATAAATGACAGAGTTTTTATTTTTGGATGACCTATCCCTTTCACTTTTCTCTCTTAAGATGATTTTTACTAGTTTGTTTGGTTAAATTGTGTTAGTGTCACTGTCACTCTAAGCAAATGATAGACAAAAGGCCAGTCAGACAGTTGTGATGCCTGTTATAGGGTTGAGATTTATTATAAATGTTGTATTTTAGTAAAATCTTAAAATATATCAGTATTTTTTCTGAAATGATTTCTGATATTCTGGGTGTTTCAGCTGTCCAGAACTAGAGGAAGAGGAGCCAGAAGAACTTACTGAGAAGATCTCTGAATTTCAAAGTAATGTGCACATTTACTTTTTCACACTCTGTGATTTCAGTCTTCCGTTTCACTTCTGTAAAATGAACAGATGTCAGTTTCAACACTTATTGCTCCCCCCCCCCCCACCCCCGTGTAGGAAAGCTGCGTGTGCATGATGCCTCGATAGAGCAGCACCTGACAGAGAAGCTGAAGTTATTCTCCCGCATCTCAGCTTCAGTGACGGGTGTTTCAGACACCTCAACGAATGAGCGCCATCTGCTGCGTGGGAATGCAGTAGAGCCCCTGCAGGGCGAACGACTGCTCACAGGAGCCTTGAAAGATGGTAAGGCTTACACTTCACAGTTACAAATCTTACTGCTTTTTTGATGACTGCATGAACTGTAAAAACTTGTCGAGAGTTCTCAGCTGATAAAAAAACAAAACCCAAAAAACTCATATCTCTGGACATATTATGAGTGTGTTTAGTCCAGGGGTCTGTTTTTCGTACCTTGTTTAAATGATCGAAGATGATTTGGCAGATCCTGGATGTTTTAATCTTGATAACTGATATCTGGCTAATTAAATTTTTTAAAAGTATTTTACTATATTCCCCAGTGTAAATAATCTATAGCTTACTACTGTAAGAAAATATCAGAATTCGGTACATGCTGTCAGTATTACCTTTGCTTGAAATGACCCGCTTTAATCCTGTTTATATGAAATAAGCCTGCTCCCGAGCAGGTTTGAGTTTTCAAACCTGTTGCTATGACAACAATTCTCGGATGAGTTTTAAAGAACGTAACGATCCTGGATCGTGTCAAATCGTCAATAACCCAATCCAGCTAATTGAGTAATCCACATACGAAGACCGGACCCCTGTACATAGCATTGTTTTGATTATTATTTTTTTTAACTCTATCTCAATACGTTTCAATTAATGCAAAGATATACCTTTTTCTAAACTGTGAAGGGTTATGTGTTACTGGTATTCGGTACCAATCTGTACTGAAATTTTCAAAACGTCTATTTCCCGCTAACATTTGAGCGCTCTTGAGCCACGTACTTAAACACTGCTGATTGGACAATGTGTTCACATGCGCAACAGAAATTACAGTGATTGGCTTTGGAGGGCATCAGTTTAATGCTGTTCATCAAGTGCAAACACAGATACACGGACACTGGAGCATTTCAAAGCCGAGAAGATCAATCGATCCATCAGCGGATCGCTCGTATGTCAGCTTATAGACAGACCAGCTGATCGACATGACTTTGAAACGTTCCAGAGTGCGTATATTTGGATGAGAATACCAGTATCGCCCAACCCTACTACTGTGTAAAAATACTGAAGCGTGTTGAATTTTTACTTGAAAGTGTCAATCTCTCTCTACAGTGGAGAATTTACAGTACTTGCTGGTGATGTGTGAGCATGGCCAATCTCCTTCCCTTAGTGAGGCAATGGATCTGGTGGTGAAGGAACCCGATGCTGTCACAGGGTTGGAGAACAATACTCAAATTTTACCTGAAAGTAAGAAAAACTTCTGCAAAATCTTTACTTTATTAATTTATTAAAATGAATGTTAAAGTTGTATAATCAGGGCTATTGACCGCTGGAACATTTGTTTGTTGTTTGTTTCTTTAGATGGTTTTGAGAGTAGGAGATTAGAAGGAATAAGAGACGGAATTCAGGTGGCCAACTCAAACGTGGACCCTCCGCAAAGAGAAATTTATTTCAGTGAGAACAAGGAGCTGTCGGTGAGCTAACACTACAGAATCACGCTTATTCTTTTTCTGTGTAAATGGTGTTAACCAGTATATTTTTGATTCATTAGGCAGATGAGGATGCAATTCTACTGAACTGGAGTGCATATCTCTCAGTCTTCTTTCCTAAAGCAGAGGTACTTATGAGGACTTAATGTTTGGTTTTTCTGTCTAAAGAAGCCACTTTACAGTCTTCACAATGTTAGCCATTAGATGGTCTTGGTAAAGCCAGCTGTTCACGGTTTAATAGTAACAAACTCCGGTCATTCATTTACAATGGTGACAAGTATGGGAGTTGAAACCAGTTTCAGTTGCATTGAAAAATGTGCAGCTTTTTTTAGCAGCTAGATTGTACTGTATATACTTCCCAAAACAGAGCAATTTATTTCAATATTATATGTGTGACATGAAGAAAAAAACTCCCCACAATATGTTCATGTAACCATAGTTCTGTAACAGTATTCTGTATTTTCTTTAATTATCTAAAGCACGTTCCATTTTTGTTCTCAAAATGTTTCCTTAGATGACATTAACTATTGTGACATTATTTTAAAGTGTTACATTTCCAGATTTTATGCTTTTAGGATTAGGTTTACATTTGCATCTTTATTATGGCAGCCAATATTAAAATACTAACAAAATCTATTTCTCCGCAGCTTTATTCTACAGTAATTCAGTTGTCTCAGAAACTCTACAGCCTTCAGGTATTTTAAACTGCAAATGCACATTTCACTCTTGTAATTTTTAAATGATTTATTATCGGTTTATTTTTAATACAATTTTCATGGAGGTTTTATCTGTGTAGACCCACATCAACACAATATATCTGTTTTTTCCCTTCTCAGTCTGTGGTCCAGCAGCTAGAGAGCCACATCGAGGTTCAGCGTGCCACTATTGAGGAGCTGAGTTCCCGACCACGGGGAAACTCTCTCCTGGAACAAGAAAAGCACCGGAACATGCGGAAACAGCATGAGGAATGGGCCAACTTCCAGCGGCTCCAGAACCAGCGCCGGCAGGAGCAGACACAGTGGGAGCAGGAGAGAGAGAAGCAGATGCTGCAGGCCGAGACCAGGGAGAATAAGCTGAGGGAGAGAGAGATGGCATGCAGTAGACAGGAGGAAACGCTGGCTGAGGAAAAACTAGAACTGACCCGGTGCAGAGAGGAATACCAGCAAGATCTGGAGCGGCTGCGAGAGTCCATGCGTTCTGTGGAGAAGGAGAAAGAAAAGCTGGAGCAGCAGAAGAAATATAAGAAAAATGAGAATGTGCCTGCAGTCTATCCGCTTGAAAATGAACAGATACAGGTTAACACAATAATTTAATTTATTGCATATGATAAGTGAAAAATGATGTAACCGATAGGACAGATTTCATACATATTTAGTGCTAATGTAAAGCAAAGAATGTGATCTTTTTTAATTAATTAAATTAGAGAGAACTTCTGATTTAAAGGGACCTATTTTATCTCTTTCACAAGATGTAAGATAAGCCTTTGGTGTCTCCAGAATATGTCTGTAAAGTTTCAGCTTAAAATACCCATCAGATAATTTATTATAGCCTCCAGAATCTGCCCATTTTGGTGTCTGAATACATTGTAGCTGTTTTTGTAGCCTATGGCTTTAAAAGAAAATGAGCTGCTTCTCCCCGCCCACCGTTCCCACATGCGTGTCTGCTTCTCATCATGTGTTACGTCAGATAAACAGCAGTCAGTGATAGAGACATACTCGGATGAAGCTGAAATACAGCTCATTAGTCAGAAATACCAAGTAAGTTTATTTCATGTATTTGTGGTCTAATTTATTTAAGCCTTTCTGAAATGATGAGTCTCGCACAAATGCCCACACAGCGTTTACTGACACCATGAAACATGGCGCCTGTCAGTCAATTCGGTGAGCAGGGAAAACCGCACTCCTACGTTGCGTTGCGATGGGCCTCAAAATCACTGGGATTTGGGTCCTATTTTAACATCAGGAATTTTAAAAAAGAGACCTTTTGGGTTTATATCACTCCAATATGACAGTGGACACATTATACACACTGTTCTGTCCAAACAGCTTACAAAAGTTGATCATAATTTTCTCACCATTTCTTGCCCCAAGTAGTTGTAAACCTTTGAGTTTATTTTTTTCTGGTGAACACAAAGAAGATATTTTGAAGAATGTTGGAAATGAGTAGCATTGACAGCCATGGATTAATGGAAGTTGATGAAAATTGTCATCTTCTGCATTACTGTTAAACTGTTAAAACAAGTGGAAGATGAATAATGTTAACAGAATTTTCATTTTAGGTTAACCGAACCCTTTAAGCATTTATATATGTTGATTTGGTAGTAGTGGTGATACAGTAGTTACACACAACTAACCCTAAACCTAACTTGCATTCTAACCCTACCCATATAGAACGTATATGTAATTAATTAATATTACTCAGTAGATAAATGAATGGTTACACTGTAAAAAGGACACCTTAAGGTGTGTGTGTGTGTGTGTGTGTGTGTGTGTGTGTATATATATATATATATATATATATATATATATACACACAGTGTTTCCTCTAGGATTTTTTCCAGCTGTGGCGGCAGGCCTTTTGATCTACCAACTACTTTTGGCGTTATTTCAATGACAAATGGGACGCAGTCGAGATCGGATTTGTGTAATACGAGCATTTTGCTTGCGCTAGGATTTCCTCTGTTCGTGCACAACTTCTTGCACGTCCTCAAATATACGCTGCTCAAGTGCAATTTAGCGCGTTTATGTAGTGAATTTGTCTCCAACCTTTATTAGATTTGCTAGGAATATTTATGAATGTCTCCAATAGACCTACAGAGCGGCATTAATGCGTCCTGAGGTAAAGTGAAACGGCTCTAAACTCCAGCAAGATAAAGTCTTTGTTTGTTGTATGCAGAGCCGTAGACATTTATCTATAAATAAAGTACAATTATGGATACTGTGTTCATCCTAACTGAAAGCTACGTTGTGTTTGCTAGCCTCACTCATCTGTCAGTCAGCATGTCACCTTAAAGTGTTAAACAAATGACGCACAGCACTACTACAGTTACAGAAAAGTTTGCGCTGTTATAATTCACTTATCTTTTAATACGTTTTGGTGCGATTATAACCCGCTATTTAAAAAAATTGACAATGTTTTAAATGAGAAGCTGTAATATGTAGCCGTGGCGAGATGAATTGTAGCGGAAACCTTGTGTGTATATATATATATATATATATATATATATATATATATATATATATACCTCTCATAAAAGTAACTTGTGACAATATGTGAACCTCTGACTCATCGTCTTGTCTTTTTCTGTAGATACCACCACCGTACTCCACACTCAACATAGTTTCTCCAGGCTTCGCAGAGAGGCCTCCTCTGGTTCCCCCACGCAGAGAGAGCATCACTGGTTCACTTGTTAAACCAGAAGTGCCCATCCATCTCATTAGCACAACCAACCAAACCCTCAAAGCTGGCTCCGTCCAACAGAAGATCCCTACCAAACTCGCTGCTCAACCTAAAGGCAAAGAGAAGCACAGCAAACACAGGAACTCCCACCAGCGCACAAACAGCGCAGGTAACAACTGATTGACAAACACTGGCTCATGCTGTTTTTTTATGGGCTGTGGTAAAGATTTGTGTTTTAGCTTGAATGTCTTCTCACTTCTAGCTGGCATAGAGGTGTCTCAACTCCTTCCCATCAAAGTTGCAGGAAGGGAGGGAGGCAGTTTAAAAGCTGTAAGGTCCAGCAGTCCTCAGCATCTCCATCCAGGTAAATTTGATGATTCCATGTCTTATTTCTCACATACAACTGCTTTCTCTGTTAGATATTTGGTTCAGAAACCCTTGTTTTTAGCAACGGTGGCTGTTAAGTGACCTGCAGCCAATGACCTATTACTTGTGCTCATATGCGTACAGTAATATATAGGGATGCACCAAAATTAAAATCCTGGTCCAAAACCAAAAACTAGATGCACTTGCCACAGCCATGTCACCCTGCAGCTCAAGAACGGACGCTCTCTGAAGCGAAGCAGGGCTGAGCCTAGTTATTACCTGGATGGGAGACCACATAGAAAAACTGTTGCTGTTTGAAATGGTATTAGTGAGGCCAGCAGGGGGCTCTCATCCAGCGGTCTGTGTGGGTCCTAATATCCCATTATAGTTATGTGGGCATTATACTGTCAGGTGAGCCATTGCCCGACTGTCACGATACTGAAATTCGATACCAATCGTTACTGAAATTTTAAAAACGTCCATTTCCCGCTAACATTTTAGCGATGTTGAACACGTTCTTAAACAGTGCTGATTTGCCATTGTGTTCACATGCTCAACAGAAATGGCCATGAAGGTCATCGGTTCACCGAACTCACTGCTGTTTACTGCGTGAAACCACAGATACAGGTACACTGGAGTGTTTTAAAGCCGCGATACATGAGCAGATCGCTTGTATGTCAGCTTATAGACAAAACAGCTGATCGGCATGACTTTGAAATGCTCCAGTGTCCCTGTATCTGTGGTTACACTCAAGTAAACAACGGGGAGTTCTGTGAACCGATGACCTTCATGGCCAATCACAGTCATTTCTGTTAAACATGTGAACACAATGGCAAATCAGCGCTGTTTAAGAACGTGCTCCACAGCGCATAAATGTTCGCGGGAAATGGACGTTTTTAAAACTTCAGTACTGATTGGTATCGAATTCCAGTATCGTGACAACCCTATGCCCGACACAAGCCATTGAAATGAATGGGTTTCATATGGCAGAGCTTTTCCGCGTCCAGTGTGAAAGCTGCTTCACTCCACGCAGTGACTGGGCCTGGATTGAGAATGAAACCAGCATAGCCTTTTTTTCCGCTCATATTTTCAGCTGTTTTTCTTTTTCAGTCGTTATTGGGCGATTTAAATTTTGGTGGGCAAATATTTGGTGCATCCAAGTAATATACAAGAACATTAATGGGATCAAATTGCCCAATAGACTCACAACAGTTCTTTTTAATTTAATACCTAGAAAATAATATAAATTTGAAATTTTGTGGGTGTGGGATATACTGATTACAAATATTCAGACACTGTCAATAGTGCTGATTAGGTGGATATTATGCATCAGGTGACTCAGAACCATTGATTATAATTTGGTCCCATTATTATTATGGACTAATATTATTATTAGTCCAGTTATTTAATTTTCTTTGCAAACTCTTCACACACTGGCAATAAAAATCAATGGGTCACACTTTCCAATGTTTCATTAGTTAATGTACTGAATGAACTAATAATATACATGAACTAATTATGAACAATACTTGTACAGCATTAATTAATCATAGTTCAACATTTACTAATGCATTATTAACATGCAAATTCATGCTTGTTAACATTAATGCAGCATGAGCTAACAATGAACAACTGTATTTTCATTAAATAACAGTACTGAACGCAAACAAATACTGTAATGTATCGTTCATTGTTTGTTCATGTTAGTAAATGCATTAAGTAACATTAACTAATACACCACTGCTGTAAAGTGTTATCAATCAATGCGATACTACAGCATACATTTCAATCTTACATAAAACCTCTTATTCTTGTCTTTCTGCCTTAGTAAATACATTTCTGTGATGTTTCTGCAGATTTATTTACCCATCCAGATAAGTTGTTCAGCTCTGTTCCTTCTCATTCTGGAAACTCCACCCGGAACCACAACCACAGTCATAACTCTCGCACTACTAGCACACACAGCACCCATTCGGGACATCGTAAAACCAAAGACAGCCCAAATGCAGAAGACATTTTTTTCTTTTAATTCTCCTGTGTGATCTGTGTGACTATATTACGGATGCGGAGTGACCGTTATTTCTCAGACATGACCTACACTGGAGGAATTCATGTCTTTCATAGAATTACAATCAGTCCTTTTCTGCTTTTATTCTGACTTAAGTTGAACTGAGTTGAAGCATTCACAAAAAAAATCTATTTAGGAGGAAACTCTCTACCATACCTAACTGAGAGAGTTTAATGGCTCTTAAGTCTGTTTTATAAAGATTGTGTGGTCAGTACAGTCTTAACCTGACAGTATCTGTAAAATCATGTTCCGGTCCATTGCAGAGCAGTCTTTAATGATTTGTCATTCCTGTTAATAGCCGATTTTAGTTATTTATTGTGATTTTAATTCAGGGATGTTTGATCCTCTAAGCATTACACTGGAAAGTCTTATGATGGTAGCTCTATTTAATGTGTGGAATACGGTTTGTTTAAAGTGTAAATGTCCTTTCTGAGTTTCTCTTGAGTTTTCCTTCTGTCATCTGGAAACTTGTCATATTTGAGCAAATATTTTCTAGTGTTTAGAACAAATAGCCTTGAATGTTTTTCTTTGACTGGGGATAGATACGCTTCACTACTGAATGTCAAATGTATCACGGCTTATTTTATGCTGTTAGACTGCAAACAATTCAGGTGGATCATTATTTTTTACATTTTTGTTTTGAGAAAATACCTATTGTCTTAATGAGCAACTGTACATTATAAATGATGCAGAGCAAATCATGCTTTTTTGATTCTCCAAAAGAGAAAGTAGTGCACTTTTAAGTGCTCGTTAACTGCTCGATGACATGAACAAACATAAAACATGTGTGCTCAGTTTTACTTTACATTGTTTGTCTTTACTAAAAAAAATATAATCATGAGATTACAAAATGTGATGTTTTACTTGGACACTAGGATGCTCTGTTTGTTTTGAAACCCTTTCCCTAGCAAAGTAAATCTGCAACAGTCAAATGGTACAAGTTGGGCTAGTTATAAAATCCAATTCATTGCAAAAGTAGAAGTAAAAGTGATCATTTACTGGTAAAAAAAAATACAATTATTATAATAAATAAATATGAAGAGCATATTTGCAGGTCTGTGGAAATCTTTAAAGAAAATAAAGAACTTTAACAATTAATTAAAATAATCAAATGTTTTAAGATAAGCATGTATTAGTATGACAAATATGAAATGTGTATATATAAATTACAAAATATACAAAAAGGAATAAAGATTGAGGTGACCTGGTGACTCGGTGGTTAGCACTGTCGCCTTACAGCAAGAAGGTTGCTGGTTCGAATCCTGGCTGGGCCGGTTGGTATTTTTGTTTAGAGTTTGCATGTTCTCCTCGTGTTTGCGTGGGTTTGCTCTGGGTGCTCCGGTTTCCTCCACAGTCCAAAGACGTGCTATAGGTGAATCGAATAAACTAAATTGGCCATAGTGTATGTGTTTATGGGTGTTTCCCAGTACGTAGTTGTAGCTGGAAGGGCATCCACTGTGTAAAACATATTCTGGATAAGTTGGCGGTTCATTCTGTTGTGATGACTCTTTATGAATAAAGAGACTAAGCCGAAGAAAAATGAATGAATGAATAAAGATTGAAATAAATGATCCTAAACCTGATAAAATAAAAAAAAACATTAAAGCTAGTAATTAGAATGACATTAAAATAAGTGAAAGAATACACTAGCATGAATACAAAAATTAAATGCAAAATCATAAAACGAAATCTTTTTTAAAATAATAATTTACTTCAATTTCTGATTGTCATTTTTTTTAAAAGTAGCATACATTTTTCACTCGCTCTTCTGCGCGTGCGTGACTGCTGTTTGTGTGAGCGATGGCGGGAGACGGTGGGACGACTTCAGAGAGAACAGGTACGTCTTGCGTTTGTCATTATAATAGCAGTTATTTTTTGTGGATTCGTTCATTTGCTGGTTTTGCCAGTATCAATGTCCAGTTTGTATTATATCTGAGGAAACGAGCCATCCGTTGTAACGTTAAACCACATGAGCAAACAAAATGGATACCGTGTCTAACAAGTCGCATTTAACAGCTATTTATATCAGACGAGCCATAAAATGCTATGAGAAAAGTCTTTAGTTACTGTTCACGAGTTCTTGCGTTTTGGGACACAAAAACAGGAAATGAGACGACTATACTTAATATCGAATAAAAATCTTAAATCAACTTCACTTTAGTTTTAAATTAACGTAATGATTTTACCATATTATAATGTTAAATTTGTTACCTCAACTTTATCAACAACAGCACTTAGCTTAAATGTGGCTTAAAAATGCAAACTGAGTGTGCATTTTTACAACTAGAGCATTTTACAACTCAATTCTTGTCATCCTGTTGAAGTATTTCGCATGTAAAGTCTCATTAAAGCACAACACAACATGGATAACATAATGCATTAATCCTTTAATATGTGCACTTTGCAACAACTTTTCGAGAAAAAAAAAAAACAAATCACACTTTTACATCATATGTCGATCTCTAATCGAGAGCTTCAGCATACACAACTGAAGATCAACAACACATGACCTCCAGACTGCAAGAGTATTAATAAACATTACAGCTTGTCCAAAGCCATTCCACGTAAACCCAGTGTCCCCCCCCAAAAAAATGTAAAACATGGTGTCAAACTAATTTCCATGATTAAACATTTTAAATAAATTGGATGAAATGATTAAATCATACAACATATCAGTGCTTTACACTGAAAACCAAAAAAGAAAAAAAACAGTACCACGAATACAAAATGTCAACTGAAGGACAATAAAGTATGCTTAAAAACTGCACTTAAAAATATGTTTGCACTTCAGTTTTGCTTTGTTTTGAGATCTCAAATGTCCCTTCCATCAATTCAACAGCACAATCTAAATACAGCACGTTCAATAAGCCATGAGAATATGATCTATTCCAATGCAACTAAATCTGAAATCACATTCCAAACCCATGAGGAAGTTTTTACTAAATCATGTGGCCTTGCAACCTACAAACCATCAACCACACCATTCATACTGTATCTCAGAAAAGAGGACGAAGCGAATGAATCATTCCCGATGCCTTTGGTTCAGTCGGTCCTTATTAGCACCATTTTTTTTAAAGGAAGTAATACTTCAGTGCTGCGATACGGACAAAACCAATCAGTAATGCATAATCAACTAGAAGCCAAATAGAAAATTGTCTTGAATTTTCTCGACATTTGATTTCAAATGTCTAGCTGCACTTTGTTTCATTTACTGACTGCTGATTTACAAAAAAATAAAATATACACAGAGCGTATTTCCTTAAAAGCGGTCCATCCATTGCCCTCATAACACCATCAAACATGAACAAGCTGGATGAAGCACAGCCGATGTTGTGTTTCCTCCTTGTTTTCTTCCGTTTGAACACAATTGTAAAGGCTTAAAACAAGTGCACTGAGATGTTCAAACTTCTCAAGTCTATTACATATACAGTCAGATATATAACTGACTTCAAAAACAAAAGAAAATAGAAGAAATCCTTCAAGTGTCTATGTATTAGATGCATCTGTAAGATGCGGAACTTCCTCTTGGGCTGCTGGAGTTGGATCCTCGCACTGATTGGTGGATTCAGAGGTCGCCGGCTCTGGATTGGATGGTGGTTCATCTGTGGACGGTCCTGGGGTTTGAGTACAGTTGATTTGTTCCATGACTATTGGAGGGGGCTGAGGAGGAAATGAGAGAAAGAAGATGAGAAGCAAAAAATCATTGGAATTAGAAATAAATGAAATCATTTGTATAGACAGTACTATTCAAAATCTGGGGTCAATAAGATTAAGTAAAAATCTATTTTAAATAAATGATCTACTTCTAAAGAAAATGAAAAGTATCACAGTTTCTACCAAATATTAATCAGTACAATTGTAAACATATTTGAATGGTTTCTGAAAGACTGAAGTAATACTGCTGAAAAAAGAAAACCTTTATTTTAAAATGTAGTATTACTGTATTTTTTGTTGGTGACCGTACACATCTATATTAAAAAATATAAAGGGCATACTATTAATATTCAATATAATTTTTTTTTAATCACAGGAAGAAGTACTGATTAAATTTTGTTGCCATATTATTTAAGAAAAAAAAACAGTAAATAAAACAACCCCCTAATAAACTTAACTAAGGCTGGGCGATTTGGCTTGAAATCAAAATCATTTTTACCTCAATTACGAGTAGTAAACGATTATTTTGTTTATTCATTTTATTTTTTTGGCCTCATAGTTGACTGAAAAGTTTTGTACAGTAAATGTTCACATATTACAAGTGAAAGATTTTTGAATGAAGGGTGCATTACTTGATTTTAAAATAATGGAAGGAAACGCACACTATGAATATTTAGTGAACATCATAATAAGAATGCCGTCACAAGGCATCCTTAGCGCAGCTTCCAATCAGCGTCAATGTAGTGCAAACGTTTTTGAGAGGTATACGAGCTCGCATAGGCTGCGCCAGACCATACCCGTCCATTCAACGCAGAAGTATAAATCAGCCTTAACAGAGCGGGGTTACGTGACTCCACACACTGTAGGGAAAGTAATTGAAAAAACTGATCTGGAAAAATCTGATCGATTAGAGGTTCTGAATGTTGATTTCAATTACTTTTCGATTAATCACCCAGCCCTAAACTTAACCCCAAACTTCATCTCAGAAATAAATAAGCCACTATACAAACATCATGACCTGAAACCACCAACATTATTATCTCCATAACTTAAGTCAAAACACAAAATAAGTAGACATGGCAACATCTCAAGAGCACACCGGAGGAGTAAAACACCTTGCCTCTGTTGACAGTGGTTCAGTTTAAAATTGCAGATCACATTTCTTTGGTTGCTGTAATATTACTTTGGTCAAAAATAGTGGAAAATAAATGTGAAAGTTGCCAGCGCAATTTGTCAGTCAGCACAATTTCAGGAGCGAATCCACATAAAACAATCAGCCTGAACTCGTCATACTCCCTGACTTGTTATAGTATGTGTAAAACAATATCTAAGCCAAGAATATTTGAAAAACGGTAGACAAGAAATTGGTTCCTGGATGACCAACTAGTTTCTCTGAAGTGACACTTTAATATCCCATGTGACAACGAGAGAGAATTTATCAATGCAAGTGCAGCTGAATACCATTCACACTACTCATATTCATAGCATAGAAAACATCCTTTTCTAACGGTCATGTACGATGTTCAAATTAAAAAGTGCAACCTCTTCAAACAACAAATATTTGGATGTACCAAATATTTTAAGATATTCACTTTTCACTGCTGAAGATATCTTACTGACCTCTTTTTGAATGGTAGTGTATGTGTAAATTCCTATAGTAATACCAATACCAATTGAAAGTACAAAAGGTTAGAATCACTTAGGATTAAAGATTACTACTAAGCATTTGGAATGAGAAAATGATTCCTGATCTGACTTAGTGAAGGATCGAACACTCAGAGGGGAGGACATGGGTCAAAGGATCAGATTCTAAATACAGCTGTGGAAAAAATAAGAGACCACTTGAAAAGTGGAGTTTCTCTGGATTTGCAGTTCAGAGCTATCGGTTTGAGTAAATTGTAATTTTGGCGATATTAAAATCAATATATGATGGAATAATCCTGACTATATTGTAGAATAAACATTCTGCATCAATTTTGGGATTTTTATAATAGCCACTGTTTTAACTGTATAAACACACAAATGCTCAACAGAATGAGGTTGTGTGTTCAGTCATGTAAGTTGGCTTTCATGTCACAAAATTAATGTAAACAGCTCACTATCAACACTTGGAATTTGCTTAAACCTTTCTTAACTTAGACTCTTAACTTAAATTAGTAATTATTTTCTGTTCCAGTGTTATTCGTAAGAAATTAGATGCCAGCACAAAAATAAGTAAATAAATAAAAATAAAAATCTCAGAATCGATATCCCAAACAATTTTTCACCATAGCCCTACCTGATAAATCCATTAAGTTGTCTTCTAGTTTTTTCCATAGCTTTACATTATACAGGAAATCACCACAGATCAATTAAATACAAGCGAACGTCCAGGCTAATTATTACTTGATTAAAAATATGAACACTTAGCTAAACAGCAGAGGAAATGAAACTTGAGCCCTCTTCAGACAAACACAGATCTCTTACCAGACCTAAAGGAGAGATCTGGTGTTTATTAACCCGTAGTAATGACAAACAGTCATGTATTATAGTTTGTAGCACAGAATTTCCTGCTACAGTGATTTAGAGAAAAACATATATTTTTGAATTGAATTCAATAGATTCAATCAAACAGGCATTTGTCCAAATCCTTCAAAATATCTTTCAAATGTTTTACTACAGAATGTGTGGGATCTTTAAACAAATCTCAAAGTATGTAAATAAGAGATGTTGTGGTAAGGACAGTTATCCGCATTGGAAATTTAGAGGTTAAATCGTGAAGTTGACACCGAACCCCTCCTTTAAAGAAAAAGAAACACCCACAGTAAAAGCGAGAGCGAAATAAAAGCGGAACAGAAGCACGTGGGTGGTTTTACTCAACTGTAAGTCTAGCAACTGTACATAACTCTAGAACTTTTCCAACCGAAGGCACTCATATCAAACTGGTATTCACCACAAATCCACTTCCCGTCCAGAACAACGGCAGCTCCTTGCGCCACAGTGCTACTGCAAGACTGGTGAGAAGTGTGCAAGGCACCAGGTATAAGAGGGCAGGCTGACCCATCTGCATCAGAGTCAGAGCCACAAACGTGATGAGAAGACCAATGCCGTAGCCTAAACAAACAGAGAACAGATTCGGTCTTTAAGAGAGAAGCAGAGGACGGGATGTACTGAACACTCTAGTTTCAGGGTCAAAGTCTCTACTCCTTCAGTTTATGAGCAATTTCTGTTCCAATTTCATCAACTTTAAAAGCCCCTCCCCAGCAAGCATTTTTTGTTTCTAAAAGATATCTAATAGATGTCTAATAGACATCTAAACGTAGTCGTCTTGACTAAAACAAGGCTAAACTTGGGCTGTCAGTGAAAATCTAATAGACGTTTAAGAATCGGCCAAAGCTAGACTAGTCATCAAATAAACAGAAATGAATGACCACATATAAAGTCTGTCTAATCTGTCTATTTGACCACTAGTCTAGTTTTGGCCTATTCTTAGATGTCAATTAGATTTTTACTTTAGCCAAGTGTCTACGTTTAGATGTCTATTAGACGTCTATTAAACACAAAATTGTTTTCTGGGTCATTTTGTACACATTCATTCATTTTCCTTCGGCTTAGTCCTGTATTTATCAGGGGTCACCACACCAGAATGAACCGCCATGTTTTACACAGTGGATACACTTCCAGCCGCAACCTAGTAATGGGAAACGCCCATACACTCTTTCACACACACTCATAGACTATGGCCAATTTTAGTTTATTCAATTTACCTATAGCGCATGTCTTTGGACTGTGGGGGACACCCAGAGGAAACCCATGCAAACATGGGGAGAACATGCAAACTGCACACAGAAATGCCAAATGGCCCAGCCAGGACTCGATCCAGCAACCTTCTTGCTGTGAGGCGAAAGTGCTAACCACTGAGCCACCGTGCCGTCCATTTTGTACACAGTGTCTTCATATTATTACAGCATGTTGTACATTTGCATGGCTATAGCTACATTTTGTCTGGCTTCGTGACGTCAAATTTAACACTAAAAAATTCTTTCGATTTTTTTTTTTTTAGTTGAATAAAATCATCTTTTTTAGTCATCTCAACTTACATCAATCAAACTGACTAAAATATTAAGTTAAACTTTGTATAACTTTAAAAATTTGGTTGAAACCTGATTAACTTATTAAAATAAGTTAAAGCAACATAAAATATTTGTTGTCGACTTTTTGCCATTCATTTTTTTCTACAGTGCGAGCAGATAACCAAGCACAGAATTAAAAAATACTGCCAAGTAGTGTATGCCAGCACAGGTGCATTACAACATTAAACATATCTGAATTTACCAAGGTAGTCTTACCGATAGTGCAGGCCAGGAAATATATTTGAGAAGTTTGCATGAGGATATCAAATCTGTGACAGTAAGCTACCAGCAGACCTGTGGAAACAAAATGAACGTAAAGTCAAGGACGAGTTAATACTTTCATCAGAGTAATATTTTATTGGAGAATACATCAGCATTGTGTAAGTACTTTACCATGAACTAAAATGGCAATTTTTAAAAATTCTGTTCTGCTGAAATGTTAAGGTATTGACAATTTCACGAACCCTGGGAATCTGTTCATTATGCAAAAGCATTAGCAATCTTAGCGTAAAAGCATTAATGAGTTACCTGGCACCAAGATATCACCAAAGCCAAGGAGAGAAAAGGGCCGGTCACACAGGACTAGAGGAGATGAATTTAACCTAGGCACTTTCAGCACCATGGGAAGCTAATGAAGGCACATATGGACAAATTGACACCACAGAATATTACAAAAAAAAATGTATTTACACAAATTAAAATAATACACCTTCCTACCTTCTCATGGGTAGAGGAATCAGAGGGACCAGCCGCCACCTCTACCATTATACTTTCCCCACTCTGCACAAAATAACAGAAAACAACACAAGCTAAATAATACAGTGCTCTGCACAAATTTGAAATGTTAAAAATGAAACAAAGATCTTCTAACCTTAGTCAGAAGTGGTGTTATGAAAACAAAAAACACGTCATAAACGAAAAGCACGACCAGCAGAAGAGTGCAGGCCTACAATGAGAAGAAAAACATTGCAGATAATGTTAATTACCACATGAGAACTTTATGCAAATAATCAGCGGTGTTCACCAACATTTTTAAACTGACCTTGAAAGTGGGCAGCCGGATTGTTTTCAGCATGTAGAGACAGAACGCGATGCCTAATGCATCCTGAAGTATCCATGCCCACCTAGGGAATAGAATATTTGATCAGATATAGTGCTGAAGAGCAGTACGTTTGCATGGACACCAGTACTCCAATTTTAATATAACGAAGACAATACTCTGATTAAGAGTCTAACATGTAAACAGTGATTTTTGATTACCTTATTTAGACTAAAGTCATAATCGATCTAAACAGAAATCAAATTAAGGCCAAGCGGCAACCTCCCGCTCTCCCACGTAAAGTAAATACTGCAATTCATCGAAATTTCGCTAGTCCTGGCGCCATAATAGAGCAAATTTCTATTGAGCCCACTGTTGAAATGGCCAACTTTACAGCAAAAAAGGTGTTTACAGCCTGGTACAAAGAACGATTTTGGTTCATATAGCTAATATTACTCTTCATGACAACTGTGAGGGGTGAATGTTTTTATATGTTACTATATTTTAAGTGTTTGGAAGTAACTTGCCTTGTCCTCCTGTAAAAAAACGTCATAAGAACAATGTTTAGTAGCTCAATGTATTACAACAGTGTTTTTAAAAGTCTAAACACTTTATTGATATAGTGTACAATCAAGCACGTGTGGTCAGAACACAAACGAGTCGCAGGTAATGAAGTATTAAGCGTTTCTCCCAAAGAAAAGCCTGTCTAAGTAAAATGCTAGCAGGCGTCTGTAGCTCCGCTCACGCTTCACCTTTTTGCCCTTGTTTGGTATCCCCCGGTCGGTGCGATGATGTGCGAACAAAATGGCAATGGTTGGCCACGCCTACTTGTAGCTTCTTTTGCTTTTTTCAGAAACCTATGGGTGACGTCAGGGATGCTACATCCATATTATTACAGTCTATGATTAAGACGAGGAGTATTCCTATTTTAGTCATATTATTGAAGTGTAGTACAGACATATTAACACCCTTAGGGTGCTTTCACACCTAGCCTTTTGTTTCGGAACCTGGTGCGCTTCCCCCGTTAGTGCGGTTCATTTGGCATATATGAAACCAGCAATCGCGCTCAGATCCATGCCAAAACAATCGGTCCGAGATGGCCTGAATGAGGTGGTCTTGACTCTATTGAAACCAACTCTGGAGCGGATCGATTAAAGTGAGAAAGCAATACGATCCAACGAACCAGGCTATACCACCGTGTATTATGGATATGTAATATGAGGAGAGAATAATGATTAGGGCAGGATGTCATCATTACTTCCGGTAAATGTGTGTTTCATGTCAAATACGAAAGTGAAAGCATGTTGAACTATTAACGAGAGCCTTTATTTTGTTTATACGAAAATTGACTGAACAGTCTTGGTTTATCTGTTATTTCTCTCTATAATGTAAAGCCTATAATGCATAATTCTAGCCAACAACTATGTATGAGAAAGTCTTAGCTCTGATTTATATTTGGTGATGATGTCTGTTGGTGTCACCATTGAAAATGAAGCTTTTCCCTTATAATGTCTTATTGCTCATCGTCATAAATTAAAATAAGGACGCATGACAGCTGAGCGAGACTCTGAAAAATAAACCGTGGAACTCTGACGAGAGTGAGAATAGTTTACACGCACATGACTTGTTTTAGCTCTTTTGGTCCGTTTAGAAACTTTGCAGTGTGAAAGCGAAATGCACCAAGAACAACATTGTAAAAATTTCCATCCCGTTTCGGAACAAAACAATCAATCTACAGGTGTGAAGCACCCTTAGGGCCAATTCCAATTCTATTTTTGTACCCCTACCCCTTGGCCCTTAAAACCGAGTGTGTAGGGGAAGGGTTTCAAAATTTACCTCTAAGTTAAATTTTACTCTAAGTTAATTGTTTACTTTGTTAATTTTACCGGAATTTAGCGTTTTTTATTTTAGCGTTTTTTTTTTTTTTTTTTTTTAAGCATGACGGTAAAACACGAACGCGGTAATGAATATACTAAAACACGTGTTTGTTTGTTGTAAGAATTCGTAATAATGACAAAAAAATACTAATTTGTGGATTTCCTTACTTACGGGTGCCACTATCCTGCTGTGTGGCTGGTGTTTTCTGGGAAATTTTCTTACCCCTTGGTTTCGAGTGTGGTCCTAAAAAATCTTATACCCCTTAGCCCTACGCCTTCAAGCTAATGAGAATTGGGACAATTCTCAAGGGGAAGGGCCTTAATCAAGCTAATACTGTTTTGTAGTACTTTTTCGCTATATTTTGCGACAGGACGCACGCACAGCAGTTGTCAGGCGTTTGATGACAAGCAAATAAGAATGGCTTCAAGCAAGAAAGCACATTTTTGGTGCAAACGGGAAATGATTACTGTGTTCATCCAGTACCTCTGAGTTTGTCTCAGGGACAAGAATGAAAAGTAAGTGAACGAAACTCAATAGAATCTGACTGCAGAGGTGGCCTGTTGCTTGAGAATTTGTATCTGCCATCGTCTGTTTGCACATATAGCGTGAGAAATTAGCTTCAGTTGAACTTGTCGCAAAAGGAACTTGCCGGAGGAAACTAGCGTCAAATGGTAAAACAGGAACATGACAGGAAAAGCAACTCATGTAAACACCTTAATCATATTGTCATCTTATTCAGATTAAGACAAATAATTAGATTACTGATGTCCATGTAAACGTAGGTAATGTCAAGTCCTCAAGTGGTTAACCATTCTTACTGGTCTTCATTGCGGAACACTCCCCAAGTTACGCTGACTCCAATACAGAAGGCCGAAAGAATCAACATGCGCACCTGTGGCCGCTTGTGACAGTATGGAAGGTTATTCTCAGGAATCCTGCCAACACACAAGGTTTTTTCTTCACATCAAAGCCAAAAGGAACTCATTCATCTCGTCTTTCTTCTTGAGCATATCTTACCTGCATTTCCCAAATGGTATTCTTCGGACAAAGGGCCAAAGACAGCTGTAGAGGCTGACCGCAGATGCCAGACAGAATGTAGCTATAGTCATATACACTGTGGAGGAATGAATGAAATCATCAAGCTCAGACAAAGAACTGCTGAAAACCACAAATAATGGGATACTTTGTTTACCCAGTTGATCGTAGAAGAAATACAGGAGCACCAGCATGGAGCAGCACATGACCACAAACACACAAATCATGATGGGGGTGACGTCAACAGTCTCCTCGTCTTGTTTCTCAGCACCATCGTCCCTCTTGTGCTTCATGTAGCGTCTGCCGGCACACACAGATGTGAGTTTAGTTGAACAGGTTCTGCACGCTGTCAGCTTCATGACTTATTCATCTCGCAGCCTGTGCCTCAAGGGCTCACAATGCTAAAAGGGCACAATTCTCACTTTTTAATGTCCCTGCTGCCAGCCCAGTATCCTCCTAAAGCCACCGTGCCCACTGCCATCACGAAGATCAGCACCATGTTGTAGTCCACCACCGGTTCATTGGGCGCATACATGGCCACCTGTCTTTTCTCCCCAAATGTCTAGAGACACAAAGAAGAGAGAAAGAAACACCGTTAGTACATTTACTGTCTTTATTTAAACAACTTTGATACAATTTAAATGAATGTAATGCCCTAATTAGTGATGGGTCATTCTTGAACGAATCTTTTATGTGACTCAAGAACGATGAGTCCTCTCAGGGAGTGATTCCTTCATTTGCGCACGCGTACATTTGAGCAGTTGGAGTAGAAGATTAGTTCCTTTTTCGAGCCTTCCATTCGTTCATCACTTGAAAGACAGAAGCCAATCATATGCAGTCAGAGCCGGAAAAAGATCTGATCTGTTCATATTTTGAGTCCTCGGTTTGAGTCGTTTGTTCATCACGTGAAAGACATAAGCCAATCATATGCATTTAGAGCTGGAAAAAGATTTGATGCGTTCATTTCTTGAGTCTTCAGTTGAGTCATCTCTTTTTACATGCTGTCATATGATGAACAAACAACTCAAAGACTCAAAAGGTGAACTAATCATGGGTGTTTCCGGCTCAGACTGTGCACATTGGTTAAGCTTACTATATAGTAGCATTCTAGTTATGACTTGTTTGTGTGATCAAAGTTTGGGCTAGTTGTAGTTGTGTTTGGAAGCATCTCGTAACACTTTAATGTTATTTTGGCAAATTGAATTTTGAAGGCTTTTTTGTTCTCTAAATGAAAGTGACTTTAGCTATGTTAAATGCGTAATGTAAAGACCAAGATGCAGATAAATAGGATAAACTTTTTATGCAATAAGAAAAAAAATGTGCATAAACTATGATGAAAATACATTTACTGAATAAATTACAGCATAAACATAAAAAAAACATCAAAAAAGGGATGAGATTTTGTTTTAACCAGTGCACACAGCCAGTTTTAGCCAGTTATGACTTTGTTCAGGGCTCGCAAAATCTGGTAGCACAACATGCCAGGGCTGTAGACTGATTTCACGCTGCTGCCATTTTAAAAGCGAAAGCAAGGCTGCGGTGGGAAGAATCCCAGTAGTATCACCTGGAGTCACACAGGAACAGTGTCCGCGTCTGTGTACCTGGCTGTATATGTTATCAGCGAAGAGAAAGTGACACAAATTTATCATTTCAACGATTTTCAAGTGACCCGAAGGTCCATTCTAAATGGATAGTGAAAATAAAAAGGGATATCGGACCTCCTTTTCTGCTCAGTCCGGCAACCAAAATCTAGGTAGCCCACCAGGCACGGTCTAGATAGATTTTGGCAGCCTGACTGAAAAAACAATAACCACGGGACGTCGGGCTCCCAGATTTTGCGTGCCCTGGTGTTAATTTTGTTTTGTGTTCTGAGACGCACGTAATTTATTATATAAGAAAAAGGAAGTGACTTCTATCGCAGCAAATTCCCTTTTACTTTTTGATTTTCGGCCCCAGTTCATCAGAAAACGATTTTTGTTCTATTTTACTCATTGGATGGAAACAGTGCTTTATTCGCAAATGTTTTATTTGATATTCCATTCAATTTAATTCCCCTTTTTGGATGGCTACTGCTTTATATGTTTAATACTTTAAAGAAATCTATTGGATATATAAGATGTAACAGGAGTGCCAAATTGCAGAGCTTGTGCAAACAACATTGCTACGATCAGATGCTTTCTTAATTGTTTTCTTCTCATTGCTTATTTTTGTTGTTTACTTTGTTATTGAGAAAAATCATGCTGCACATATTTACATATTCATCTAAACAGCACTTTGAGTTATACCGGTGCAACCCACTGCTTTTTACATCTTTTTTTCCAATCCCAAGCGAACTGTGAGAAAGAACTTCCACATAAATCTATTGGCCGATTTAATTCCAAAAGCAAACAGTTTCTCTTTTATACATTACCTTACTGATATCCAGCATATCTTTATAGCTCAGCAAGGCCACTGGGATGCCAATCTCCTCATACTGGGACTTGTTGCCTGAGGGTGGAGTCTGTAAATCATTTCAAACAAGATCATTTCAGTGTGACACCTGTGAAGATGTTTCCTTGAATGTTTATAGCGGCATTAATGCGGTTAAAGTGTCTTACCAGTCTGTCTTTGCTGACGATCAGAAGTCCCTTGGCACCATTGATCTGGGCCAGTCTGACTTTTTCATAGAAAGTACAATTTCCTCTCATCACCATTGGGATGCTGTTTGGGAAGCCACCCTCAGGTACATCAGAAGGCGAGCACAGCACTGAACTGGTCAGATCATAGGTCTGCAGCCGTGTCTATTACCAAAATATGAAAAAAGTTCATGGGTGGCAAGTGTTACTAAACTGTACTATGCCATATCAGTTTGTTAACACTGCTACTGATCTGAAATCGAAAAGGATGTTTACTTTTATGAAATAATAACAATCTGAAAACATTTGTGTGTGTGTGTCCATAATAGTATTTTTTTTACTAACAGCTTTACTGAGGTCCTGAGGTAGTCGAGCCCATTGAGAGTTGAAGAATATGCAGTAATCTTTGCCCTTACTGTTCCCCCAATCGCTGAAATGAGCCATGCCATATTCACCTAAAACCTGTCAATCAGAAAAGACAAAGCTCATGATATTTGTTAACCAGTTTGAGCATTCCATCCTTGTTGTTCAAAGAAATGAATGCTGAAAATTGGAGGAAGCCAAGAAGATGCATTTAAATCTACAGTTAAAAGGTGACAATGTTGCATAGAGATTTTTTAAACGTAAACTACATATACAAATGCACAGAGAATTATGTATAGTATTGGAATAAAATCTTTGCTATTTAAAACTGCTTGTTGCTATAAAATGGACTAATAACAACACAGCTAGTAGCGTGAAAGGCTATGTTGTAAAAATATATCATGTATTATAGGACATCATAACTGAACTTTTCTGCAACTCTGGACAATAATTACATGTGCTTAACATACACATACACAACACACCATTAAAACATTGTACAAAGTTAAAAAAAAAGACAATGTTTCATTTGTTGTGATTATTAAAAAGCCACTGATTAATCTGTCCCTGGGAGCATCAGAGAAATAACCACTTACAGTATGTTCAAAAAACATTTCAAAATCTAGTTTATGCAATTTATTTTATACATATACATTTTTTATTAAGATCTACTTAACTGCCTATTTTAGTGCTTCTTAACTATGCTTAACTGATTGTATAATTGTTTTTTTAGGGTGACAATTTTAACATCTGCCCAGCCTTTTGGCTGATTCTGGTGCATTTGCAGCAATGCTAATTAATGTACACTGTCCCTACCAAATAAACAAATAAATAATTCCTTTTCTAAATTCTAATAATTAAGTAAACTTAAGAGAGAGACTTTTGAAGAGATGCCATCAGTAGTTTACAGACTAAAACAATTACATTTACACAATTATAAATTAACCACCCAGAGGAAATGAGAAATTTCAAGTCATTTAACTTTTTCCATTGCTGTATATGTCTCAGGCAATTTTGTTTTTAGATTATGAAATATAAATATATGTATTAATTATGGTAACATACACTTTGCCAACTGAGCTGTACTTTAATGGTAGCCTACTGTGCATGTTTACATTTTTATTACGTATCATAACCACTTAATTACAGTAAGGTATGTGTGCAGTCTGATGGTTTTTATCTGTGTACATCAGTAATTTTGCCTATTTTTGTGTTTATATGTATGTTTAATGAGTTTGTAGCACCGTGGTCCTGTATGCACTCGTATGTAGAAGAATAGCAATAAAGCCCGACTGCTATGATCGTGTACAGTTTAACCGTTTACTATATAAACAATCAGAATCAAATAAATGTTTACAGTTAATAGTGATCCACCAAAAATAGCAGTTTGTCCCGCCTTTAATCAGAGTTTGTCCGAAAAGAGTGTCATGTCAACAGCAGTGCGCGAGGACTCGGCCGCGCGGGCCCCAAACATGCACGAGCTCAAGTCCACCGCAAGCTAATCCTACATAGCATGTAGCCAGTACTCATTGGATAAAACTGAAACTACCTGATTTCAAACCCGCCGAGGAACACATCAGAAAGAAAACGGGTTTTTCAGTGTCTTCTTATGTCTTACCTGTTCGACTATAATAAGAGCTGCCAAAAGGAGACTGGATAAAAATCTCATGATGCCTGATTGTTGTGATCTCCCCCATCCGCACTGCCTTCCTCCGGCTCAACCATCAGCTGTTTACGCATGTCCCGCCCACATCTTGCAGTAAGTTGCCTATTGGCTAACGTCGTCCGCCTGCGAACGTCCAGTCGTGGTCTATTGGCTTTGGCTCTAATTAATCAAATTAGGCAACGCCTTCACTTCAAAACGTCCTGTTTTTTCACTCCTTGGTCATATTATATTCTACGGCCAGGTTTACAAAATCATTTGGCCTAAAATGCATTGATATTGTATTAAAAATAATTGTTTTGGGTTCACGGCATGTTTATAGAATAAGATAATGTTTATTACATACGATAATGCTTAACTTAATGAGATTACAATAACAATGCAAAATGTGTTTGTTTTAAATAGCAAAAAATAAAACTAATGATCGGAGATACCTCCTCTGCCTCATTTTTCGCTAGGACAACCTACAGGGCTCAGCATATATGAGTACACCCTCACCCCACAATTGTGCATAAACATTAGTTTAGTCAGTACTGAATCCAAATCTGGAGCTAATCTAATAAAATAACTTACAATAATGGTTCAAAAATTAGTAGACCAAATTTATGTTAGGGAAAAATATTAAATAAAAATTTTAAAAATAGCAAAAATCAAGAGAAACAAAAATAAATAAAGTTTTGTTGAAATGTTGTAATTTGTTTTATTTATTTTTTTGCAATATTTTGCTTGATTCTTTCCATTTCTCAAGATGTTCAGTCACTAAAATAATATTTTAATAAATATATATGTTTAATAAATCTGTTTTGTTCAAATGCACCAATGTATATTTCCTATATTCACTGAGAAGTGGATAAAAATATTCATTTTCAAAATGGGGTGTACTCATTTATGCTGAGCACTATATATATATATATATATATATATATATATATATATATATATATATATATATATATATATATATATATATATATATATATACATACAATTAGGTAGGTCCATACATATTTGGACATCCACACAATTCTCACATTTTTGGCTCTATACACCAACTCAATGGATTTGAAATTAAACAAACAAGATGTACTTTAACTGCAGACTATCAGCTTTTTTGTATTTACATCCAAATCAGGTGAGCGCTGTAGGAATTACAACAGTTTGCATATGTGCCTTTCACTTCTTGAGGGTCACTGAAAAATGGATAAATATTCATTTTCAAAATGGGGTGTACTCATATATGCTGAGCACTGTATGTAAATTGTAGCCTATAAAAGTTCAATTAATTGTCCAAAAACTGCAATTAAATTTATTTGCCAAATTGATTAACGATTTATGTAAATATGTGTGTGCGTGTATATATATATATATATATATATATATATATATATATATATATATAGAGAGAGAGAGAGAGAGAGAGAGGAGAGAGAGAGAGAGAGAGAGAGAGAGAGAGAATTACATATGTGTGTGTGTGTGTGTGTGTGTGTGTGTGTGTGTGTGTGTGTGTGTGTGTGTGTGTGTGTGTGTGTGTGTGTTAGTATTGTATTATTCTTAACTTATTTATTTTTGCTTTTCATATTTTGCTAAATTTTAAAAAAAGTCCATAAAATTTTTATGCTGTTAAAATATTTAAAAATTAAATGTTTCTTCTTTGATAGACTTCAATCATTGTCCTTTTTACTAGTCATATAGTCGAACAGACATGTTTATTTCTTTAAACAAACTAAGGAATTAGAATTACAAACTACTACCATATATCATCATATGTGCGTTCACTGAAATTATTCAGTTTACTTGACATACACAGAGATGTGGTTCTAAACAACATAGACATGAACTACACAGCTGATGCTGCCATGTTAAAATATAGGCTATTTTCTTAATCTTTTAATATTGGGCTAAACGTTAATTCAGGCCTACACATGCTATGGCACTGACAAAGGAACAGTGCAAAACAAGCCCAAACATGTAGTTTTAAAGTTAGATCACAGCGCAAACACCTGGCAGGCTCTTAATAACAGGTACACGCCAGCTGACATCATCCTGCGGTGGAGTGTCGGTGACGTCGCAGAATAAGCCACGCCTCTCCAGAGAGCAGCAACCGGAAAATACCCATTGGCTGAGGAATGCGGCGACGTTAAGGTATGTAACAACTCTCAGCGTTTGTTTATTCTATAATTCGTTTTTATAGGTACTGTTATATATTTGGTAGATAATATCTTGTATATGTATTCCGTAGTTTGTCAACGAACGTAGCTTGCCGGTGATCGCTAGTCGTTTCTTTTACAAGTTAGCCAGATGGCTACCTGGAATTAGTGCTGTGGTAACGTTGACGTTAGATATGTTGTGGATTATTAACATATATTTATTTTGTATTCGTCTCACGAACTCATTGGTAACATTTCAACATATTTTCGGCTGTAACACTAAAATAAGCTATAAAAACGGCAGTTGTAGTTATCTTAACGCATTAAGGCTTGATATACACTATTGCACAGATTACGAGATGCATTTGTATGTGTTTGGTTTTTTTACTGGACTGCAGTAATGAGATATCTGCTGTTAAAGATCTTTGATGGAGACAGAAAAGTAAAAATAAAAAAACTGGCAACCCTGTACTCTGAGTAGTGACGTAAGTAGGAAAAATATGTCCAGATTAAGCTAATGGCAGTTCACATTCCCATGTTAATTTAAAGTCCAACTTTCTGAGGTTAAAGCAAATACTGAAGCATGTTGACTTTCCACAACACTGACAATCCATTTATAGTCATTGTCATTAAAGTGTCAGCATCTGGTTAGGTCAAAATTGTGAAATTAAGTCTTAGCAACTCACCTTTCTGTTGCTTTTCTAACAGACTCATTAATTTGAAGTCAGCGAATCATGGCTGGCTTCAGGCAGGAGGATGTGGAGATCTACTATGAAATGGGAGAAGAGTTAGGAAGGTAAGAGATGCCATTTCACTTCTTAAAACTCTACATCTATGTAAGTCATCTTACTTATAGTGGATAAAACAAAGATTAAGATCTAAAGTAGCCTAAATCTTTTTATTTGATGAAGGAATCAGTAAAGTTCTGTAATGATGTAGAATTTAAAGGAATAGGTCATATTGTTTGTCCTAGAGTTGCCAAGGCAATGTAGTTTGTGCTTATCAGTGCAGTACAAAAACAAACATTTTGAGAGCCCTGCAATTTAAAAAAAAAAAACCCAGCACACTCACTTAATCATGTGCAAACACTGAATCAAGCCTTGCCTTTCTTCCTATATATGGATGTAGTGGTTTCTGCTGCAGCATGACATCACTGCTTTAAAATGCACATGCTCAGTGTCTGAGCCTAAGAACAGCTGTACTGCAAAAGAGACTATAGAGAGGCCATCAGAGAAATACACAACAAGGACAGTAACTATAATGATCCCTACAGTGTTTATTTTTATAAGAACAGAGAACTCAACATCATAACTTTAACAATAACAACACAGAAGAACAACATAGTTTGAGTCACTTTAAGATGATGATGATTTCCAGCTGATGGATGATAAAAACATTGGCAGCTAGTCCTGCTTTTATCAGCTCAAGTATTTGAAGCCACAGATGACAAAACAACTTTATTATAAATAGTACTTAAATGTGCAATGGAGGGGATGCTAATATGGTTATTATTAATGTTACTGTTATAGTTATTGCTATGGTTTAAAAAAGGCTTTATTTAAATTAACAAAAAAAAAAATATTTTGTATGTTTTGTCTTTTTTTTTTTTTTTAATTTAAGCTTGTTTCTTAAACAATTTTTTTTTTTTTTTTTTATGTGGTGATGTAGCCTTTTATTAAGGCGAATTTAAAGGACCTATATTTAAGACTTCATGTAAAAGTCACTATTTATTACAATCTGTTACTCACTTGTAACAAAAAAAGCAAACAAAAGGTCAACCAAATGCAGAAAGGTCAATGTGTTGTGCAAACTATAGTCTCACCTCTCCAAATCTATAGTCAAGAGTTTAATAATTTGTCAAACTTTATAACCATAACAGTGTGATTTATTTATTGTTATCTAATTCGTCAACATGAGGTGAGTGAATTGTAGAGCTGGTACTAACAAAGGTTATGTCCTGTGTTTTCTCACCGCATTTTTATTAGAATAAATTTGTTATTGAGAGGCAAGTGCTTTATATTGGTTATAGCCAGTGCTTAATTTGTAAATGAATAATTTCCAGTACAAAACCAGGAACTAAAAGTTACCATGACAGACGTCCACCAACTAAGCAGTTAAAGCGAAAAAAAGCATCAAATTTATGAACGGTCTTTAATTATTTTGTGCATCAAATTTATGAACGGTCTTTAATTATTTTGTGCAATATAATGTTATAGGTCAGCCATGGATAAAAAAAACAAACATGTAGCTACAAACATAAATCATATGAAACATCGCTATTCAGTTTACTAACACCACTGACATATGGTTCACTTCATTATTAAAAATGACTCACTCTTTCTAATCTTCAAGAAGAGCCCACAGTTACCTTTCCGTCATGTTTTCTGGCTGACTTGAGATCGCTTTGCTTCTGTCTCCCGCTATCCAGGAGCGCAGTTTTATCTTTTCTTGATCAGGCTCATTGTCATATTTACTTATGGTTTTTAAAATAATAATATATGCTTGACTGCCACTGGCATTTTAAAAATACAAATAATAGTTGGGTAAGGCACTGTGCTATTGTTTATTTTCGCTGCTCACTACACACAAAACAATAATCACCAACCAATGAGAGTGATTGTAAATGTAAGAAAGTTGATTGGTCGAAAGTGACTTTAATGTGTGCACACAGCTTTGCTTAGTGTTTTTCACTCAGACTCATTCACATTCTCTCTCTCTCTCTCTCTCTCTCTCTCTCTCTCTCTCTCTCTCTCTCTCTCTCTCTCTCTCTCTCTCTCTCTCTCTCTCTCTCTCTCTCTCTCTCTCTCTCTCTCTCTCTCTCTCTCTCACACTCACACTCTTACTCTCTCACACATGCAAGTATCCACCACATAAAAGTTAATGCCGGATCAATTTAAAAAATACCGGAACGCAAAACATGAATATCTGACATTTCCCGGAACAAGATCCGGCTCAAATTAAGCACTGGTTTCAGCATATTGCTGAAAAAAAAATTTTCAACTTCTTGTATTTCAGATCTATGTAAGAAAAAATATATTTCCATTATCATAGCAGGGCATTGAATCATGTTCAGTTTAATATACGTTATATCTGCATGAGTATGGCAGTACGCAAGTTCAGACAGCAGTTCACTTAATGACCACTAGTGTGGATAATAAAAAGGTATTCTGTACTCCATTGTGTCCTAACCCTGTTCCTGAAGGCACACCAACAGTATGCAACCTCTTCCTATTCAAACACACCTGAATCAAATCATCAGAACATTAGAAGAGTCTCGTAAACCTGAAATGAAAGGTTCAGATAAGTGAGGCCATGTCCACACGTGCACGGGTAGTTTTATGAACACAGTTTTCCTGCTTTCGTTTAAAAAAAAAAATCTCTTTCTACATGAAAATGCAAAAATGCACTGTGATTCATGTTATGGGCATGCCGAATCAACAGGTGGCGATAATGGTGATTATATTCAGTTCACACCCGATGGGAAATTCAGTATATTTAACAAATGCATTGCATTCAAGTCAATGCAAACGTGAGTTCAGAGGCGGAACAATGCAGAATATGCGATTCATTTGCCGCGAATGCGCAAAATTTGTCTCATTCATGATTTCTGTTTGGAGTGAACCCTGCCATGTTGGCCAATCAGAGAGAAGTAAACAGCATGCATGCTGACATCATGAGTCTTAAACTCCATTTGTAGTGTCCACACGACCACACTGTACCCAGAGTTTTGGAAAATCTTCACCCTGGCCGGAGTTTTCAGAAGGTTTCAGTCACCTGACATTGCGTTTTTGTGTGGAATAGAAAAACGTGTGGTTTTAAAAATACCCGTGTTGATGGGCCTGAGATATCCAAAATATGTACTGTTGATGTGCCTCCAGGAACAAGTTTGGAAAACACTGCTGTACTCTACAATGCGATGCCCCTTATGGCTATACCCTATGTCTACACATTATGAGTGAGTCTATGGTAAAATCATTATGATGCAGTGATGTACAAAAAAATTTTATGATCTGACAAATTCCAAGGAAAATGCACAAAATTTCAGACTAAAAACATGGCCAAAGGAGAAAATAATAGTTTTACTGCATTCAGAGCATCTCTCTTTCTCATAAGAGCTTAATATTACAAGCCAAGAATATTTGCTACACATACAGGTTCATTTTCAGCACTGGGAAACCAGGGCGCCTGGTCACCCCATGTGTGTGACTAAATTATAAAGCCTAAAAATGCATTAAGCTCATATGAAAGCAAAAATTTCTCCCTTTTTAAACCATTACAACATCATAATTTTCCCCCTTTTTTATTTTCTCTGCTTCATTGTACTATATTTCCCAGTGGCCAGTTTGCCATTGTGCGTAAATGCAAAGAAAAGAGCAGCGGATCTGAATATGCTGCCAAGTTTATCAAGAAGAGGCGTCTGTCCTCAAGCCGACGAGGCGTGAGCCGCGAGGAGATCGAACGAGAGGTTAACATCCTTCGAGAGATTCAGCACAGCAACATCATCACGCTCCACGACATCTTTGAGAACAAGACCGATGTGATACTGATCCTGGAGCTGGTGTCTGGAGGAGAGCTCTTTGACTTCCTGGCTGAGAAGGAGTCGCTGTCTGAAGAGGAGGCCACGCAGTTCCTCAAGCAGATCCTGGACGGAGTTCACTACCTGCACTCTAAACGCATCGCTCATTTTGACTTGAAGGTACAATACTGGGATGTTTTGTTTTTTATGGGATACCATGGATAAAAAAAAACTTGTATGGTTTGATATGACTTAAATGTTGTCTCTTACTAAAATATGTAGTGAATATCAATGAAAGATTTATGCTATTTAAAAAACACATTACATTTTGACTATGAGGGTCATTATTTTAGTTGTACAGTACTTGAAATCAGAAAGTTGCTGACGATGAACTACTAGCACTGTCTGTTTCCTTTTTTATGGCAACAACTTGGGAGTTTAAAACACTAATGCAATGCCACATTGTTGGGACTTTTTAATGTCATTTTCAATTAATCTTTCAACTCCTGTTTGTGTAGACTATTTTTAAAGTTTTATTTTATTTTTATTTAGACAAAAAAAATGTAAATAAAATGTAAATATTAAAAAACATAAATATTAGTGGAAAATTTTTTAAAAACATTTTTACTACATATTTTAGTAAAAGACATAATTTTCATTATATGAAGTCATACAAGGTTTTGCTTTTTGTTAATGTAGATGCACAAAGACTCACAATATTTTACATGTATAACAATAGTCTTGTCTCACTGTGTTTTTCAGCCTGAAAACATAATGCTGCTGGATAAAAATGTGCCGAACCCCAGAATAAAGTTGATCGATTTTGGAATTGCACATCAGATTAAGGATGGAAATGAATTTAAAAACATCTTTGGAACTCCCGAGTTTGTTGGTGGGAATTTGAGCTGCTTATAGCACTTTTTAATTATGATAACATTTATTAAAAAGTCCTAAATCTTTCCAATATCTTTCATAGCACCGGAAATTGTAAATTATGAACCCCTTGGGCTGGAGGCAGATATGTGGTAAGTCAATCATTTAGTTTTTTTATTTACATTATAAATCCATGATATTCGGTTCACATTTACTCACGGTTCGTTTTCTTGTGAATTTCTTTCCTCCAGGAGCATCGGAGTAATCACTTATATACTGTAAGTAGTCGTTATCATGTTTGACTATATTGATTAAGTGTTTTTTTTTCCCCACACCTAGTTCATGCCATTGTATTTTGCTTGACATATACTAATACATTATTATCGCTTCTTAGCTTGAGTGGCGCCTCTCCATTTCTTGGTGAGACCAAACAAGAAACACTTACCAATATTTCAGCAGTCAACTATGACTTTGACGAAGAGTACTTCAGCAACACAAGTGAACTTGCCAAGGACTTCATTCGCCGACTACTCGTCAAGGATCCCAAGTTAGTAGTATAAGCCAAAGTGGTCACTGAAATAAAACAAAACAGAAGTCTTGCATGATAAGCTTTTCCACTCTCAAGCCGAACCATTCAAAGAACGGTGTGTTTCAATGTGAGCCTGGAACAGCATGGTAACAAACCATTATAGGCCCTCAACTCTAGACATTGATGTATGGAGGGGGTTCCTTTAAATCTGAGAAAAGTTCACTCTGATCTGTATTTTAAATAATAATGTTAATAATTAAAATAATAGATATCCATTTGACCACCCCTATAACGGTTCATACCATTTTTATTGCTTAATTGTGCTAATCAGTCTATTCAAGAAAAAAGTCATTCAACAGTCTGATACCGGCAGATTTAGAGCACTAATAGACACCGTAAGAGTTCACAAAACTGATTTCTCAAAAAATAGGTGTTTGTTTCTACATGTAGCCTGAAAATAAAGTCAAATTAGATGTGTAGTTTGACCTAAAGTAAGCCGAAATAGATAACAAATTCCCGAGGACGCGAGGACACAAGTCAGGTACTTCTTCAAGTGGAACAGCAGTGTACTTTATAAGTCACTTACCTCACCAAGGATTCATCGGTTTCACTGTACATTAACAATAAAATTATTTAATAATTTAAAGCACGGCCCTATAATTAATATTATATTGATATTATAAATAAATATTTTTGATTTAATAAAATGTAAACAAATCCCTATAAATGTGAAGTAAAATGTGTTATTATACACAGACTCGTGTCTTTGATTAACAGATTTAATAAACTACAATGGACATTATACAAGTATAAAGTACAAGACGTACACAATTAGAAATAAAGATAACTTTAGGCAATTTGGTAAACCAAGGACAAACAGCGTACAACACAGTAACGTAATTAAAGACAATTATAAAACGTAACAAAATAACACTGCCAAAATAATACACCTGATAACAAATAATAGGTTTAAAAAACCAAAAACTGTTCGTTAGATATGCACAAGATGTAATAAATATCATGTTTTAACTACAATGGAGAGATGAGATCCAGCGGTACATGCGAGATAGACTGGCCGAAGTAAAGGTGCTCTCGGCGGGAGAGGTGATGACGAAGCTCCTGCTGGCAGGCTGGGAGTCAGAGTCCACATAAGCTGAGGGCTATCTTTGTAAATAAACTGCTGATTTGAGTTTAAAACAACTACATTCTCGCCTGAAAAACTGTTAAAACTTTATTTTGTGTCACAGCAAATGAGTATTTTTAAAACCGTGCAGGTTTTCTCCTCCACAATTAGCGTTTGCTGATTTAGCTGAAATTCATTCTGGGATACCTGAGCTTTGCAGTTCGCACAATTCACCTCTCGATGCATCCTTGGCCAATGGGGCAGAGCAAGTACACATCCGGGAATTTTATCTGTTCCTGGCAAGATGTGAACTTTGAATTGGAACAGTACTTCGGCGACGGTTAATGACGTTTCCTTCGGACACAAGAACGCAAGTACAAACAAGAACGCATATTGAAAAACAGCCATTGTATTAATAAATTAGATGTAATTTAAAAAAAAATACATCAATTTGATTCACTGAAGCATGTATTACACAAACTAACATTACCAAAAAAGTTGAGCTCGTCCCCCCAAATCATCAATGTATAATTCGCACACTACAGAAGAGCACTATGTATTTAAATATTTGTCTTTTTTTTTTTTTGTCATTAAAAAAAGAAAACATCAGTAAATGTCCAAAAAAACAAAAACATTTGATCACTGTCCATTCCGCATTGTCCATATTGTTATGTGATTCCATGACTGGCGCATTTGTATTGCATTCCAGAGAGTTCTGTTAATAGCATCACAGTGAAAACGAAATCATTTCGCGCTGACTACGCCGAGTCAGAATGGAATAGTCAAGTAAACAGAACCGGCCCAACAGTGGAAAAGTGGCGTAAATCAACAATAATTAAATGGAATCAGTTAAAAATAATTTTTAACATTATTTAACCTTAAATATGTTTTTCTTTCCATTTAGCTTTATTTATTTATTTTTTCAGTTTTACTAAAATTAAAAGTAATAATGACATTAGCACATACAAAATAAACTAATATTTAAATAAAAGCTGAAAAGATTAAAACAAAGCTAATTTCAAATATTTATAAATGATCAAAACCAAATATTTTCATTTGTGTATTGATGTTTATCTTCATATCTGCTTTAACAATCAGAAAGAGAATGACAATCGAGGACAGTCTGCAGCACCCATGGATCAAGGTTTGAATCTGTCACTTTCCCTCCTATTTGACTTGTGCCACCACAATTTGTTCAGCGTTTAACCCAGTTTTCGTTCCATCAGGTCATTAAGAGACGAAACGTTCGACCCGAAGAGAGCGAGCGCAAGCCTGAACGCAGGCGTCTGAAGACCACCCGTCTCAAAGAGTACACCATCAAATCCCACTCCAGCATGCCTCCCAACAACACCTACATCAACTTCGAGCGCTTCTCCCAAGTCATGGAGGAGATCGCAGCGGCCGAAGAAGGCCTGCGAGAGCTGGAGAAAAACCAGCGGTCATGCGGCGAGGATGTGACTGCTCTGCTCTCCATCTATGAGGAGAAGGAAAGCTGGTATAAAGAGGAGAACGAAAGCATTGCCGCAGATCTCAGTCAGATCAAACAGGAGCTGCAGAAAGCACAAGCCCTGCGCAGACAGAGCCAAGAGGAGACCCGTGCCGCCATGCTCTCAGCCAATGCCCTCAAACGCAAATTCGGCCGACTGGAGAACCGATACGAAGTTCTGGCTGAGCAGATGAGCACCGAGGTGCGCTGGGTGGAGGAGCTGGTGCGCACCATTTCAGCTGAAAACCACACTCGCAGCACCAGCATGGCTTGAGGTTTGCTTTCTCAATCTAATAATGACTATCTACTATCTTCGCTTGGTGTGTGCAGAGATATAGAGCGTTAATAGATTAGTTTACTTCCAGAATTGACCTTTTTTTCCAATGATTTGCTTGCCCCCTTTTCATCAGATGTTCATTGCTTTCTTCAGTCCATGAAAAATCAAGATTTTTTGGAAGAACATGCAGAATTTTTCTTCATATAGATGACTTTTATGCTGTTCAGTGTTTTTTAAACTGCTCTAAAGGATTCCAGATGATGAATAAGAGTCTTACCTAAAGAAACGATCAGATATTTTTGTTTAAAAGTATATCATCTAAGAAAATGACTGATCGTTTAGCTTATTTCTTGTCTCTGGAATCCTTTGAAGCTGCATTAAAACAGCAGGTTGGACACTGAATCCAGTACAATAGAAGTCCAATATATTAAGGAAAAACGTCCCGTTTTTTTTTTTTTCAAAAACCTTCACTAATTTTCAACTAAAGAAAGGAATAAAAAGGGGAGCAAGTAAATTACAAGGAAACTTTCATTCAGAAAGTGAACTAAACTTTAAATATTGTGTTAAGCTTCATGTAATCCTGTAGGGTTCGTGTTACTCTTAGAACAAATGCTCGAGCGGGAAAAAAATGTTCTTCATCTAAAGGTGAGCATGCATTAAGAATGAGCTGTTCGCTTGTGCAATATACAGTAGTATCAGTTTGTTGCAGGTGAAGCAAACATTTAGCTTGTGTACTCGCAGCCTCAAAGTTATACATGCTGGATTAGTCGATTTAAAAACAAAAAGTTATTAAAGGCTTGAGAATCAATTACAGCACTCAAAGCAAAGGATAATAATCTACATTGAAAGAAATGCACTACACCAGTGTTTCTCAACCACATTCCTGGAGGACCACCAGCACTCCATGTTTTGGATGTCTCCTTTGTCTGTCACACCCATTACAGGTATTTCAGTCTCTGCTGATGATCTGAATCAGGTGTGTTTGGTTAAGGAGACATATAAAATATGCAGAACTAGTGGTCCTCCAGGAACGTGGTTGAGAAACACTGCACTACACAATCCTCTATGAGGAATTTTAAGATGCCAATTGATTTGTGGTGCTGCATGTCTGCTTTCCTATGCAAATCAGATCCTTATTTTATGATGTGAGATAAATTAAAATTACTTTTAAAACATATAATGTCCTAAATGCTGTCTTGGGTGAACTGTAGATATATATATAGTACTTGGTATGCTGCTTCAATTTAAAGGAATAGATCACCTCAAAATTTGTATTTATTCATTCTCAGTTCTTTCCAAATCAAGTATGACTTCATTTCTTATAAGGAATGTAAAGGTAAAAATTATTTTGGACTTTCAAAGTACAAAACAGTTCTTGGTTTGCTAAACAAAGAAAGTCATACAGGTTAGGAAATGACACGAGGGCGAGTAAATAATGATGGACTTTTATTTTGTTTTTTGGGCGAACGACTTTATTATTTTTTTTGCATAAAACGCACTTCGAACATTCCATTTTTTTGTGTGTGACATTCCATATGTAAATGAGCATCATTATCTCTCAGGAAATAATTGTGCTCATTAAAGTCATAGCAATATCTTGTTTGCTTACAGTACTGTATCCATTATTGTGTCGTTTTATTACGTTTATATAAACATACGAAAAAACCCATTCGAATAAAAGTACTGAAGAAGACTACAATCAGCGTGTCTTATTTGGTGTGTGTGAGCGCAATGGGAGGTCAAGTGGGGTGTTTCATAAATCCCAGCATTTGTCATAAACTCTTTATCTTCATTTGTAACATGTCTAGAGATGTTGAAAGTCCCCCAGTTTTAATTACACAAAGGATTTTTCTGTCTCCATTGTAACATTATGGTGTTTTGCTGCTGAGGTAAACATTTGCATTTTTGGGGTCTTGTCGATGCAGTTGTTTACTTTGACAACTTTAAACTACAGGGCACCTTTGAATATTCTGAGAACGCTTATGGCTTCCCATGAGAAGTTGACATAAATCAGCAGTGCATATCTCTCTTTGCCTTTGGCTTCAACATGATCCTTCTAGTATACACTTTTTTTATTTTTGTCATATTTAATCAATTTATAGTGGCTCAGTGGTTAGCACTGTCGCCTTACAGAAAGAAGGTTGTTGGTTCAAGTCCCGGCTGGGTCAGTTGGCATTTCTGTGTGGAGCTTGCATGTTCTCCCCGTGTTCGTTTGGGTTTCCCCTACAGTCCAAAGACATGCAGTATAAGTAAATTGAATAAACTAAATCGGTCGTATTGTGTGCGTTTCCCAGTGCTGGGTTGCAGCTGGAAGGGCATCTGCTGTGTTAAAGTGCTGGATAAGTTGGTGGTTCATTCCTCTGTGGTGATCCATGATGAATAACGTGACTAAGCTGAAGGAAAATTAATGATCATTTTATTCTGCCATCCAGTTCATCTACAAGAAAAGTCCAAACACACAGTAAAATACTGACGTTCTTTTGTCAACTGTTGTGTCTGTTCACACCTATGACTTTCTTCTGAATAAAATGAAAGTAACTGTGGCTTTAATTTTACTGTTAAAGAAATTAGCTGATCAAACGGAGTGTCCATCTCAAGCATTGATTGAGCAGTTTGTTTATTAGGTAGCCATTTTAACAGAAAAATAATAAATCAGAATTTGTTGTTGAATCTGTTATGTCCCTGATGTTAAATATCACAGTGAAAATGTTTAAATTGGATGGGGTGAGTGTGGATCAGTCCCCTGCCTTCACAACACCATATTCAGTCTAAGAATTTAACAAATAAATGTACATTGATAAAACAAAATTGGGAAGCAAAAATAGGCTTCAGGAGGGTGAAAGGCCAAAACAACAAACAAAAGTACACTCTGGCTAGTTAGGGAGTAAAACTGACTAAGTAAAATTAAATTAACAGAAATGTACACTAACTCCCCAACTAAACTTAAATGAGAGAAAAAGAGTTTTAGAAATAAAATGGCACCCACCTCCCTACAGCTACCAAACACAAAGTTAAGTTTCAAAAACACAGTTTAAGCAGTTTCAAATGCTTCACAACAGATTTTAACTTTAATAAGTTAACCACAACAGAGACAAAAATCTTTTGAAACCAGCCAGGAGACAGACCACACTCTGGAAGCAAGCTTCAATGTGGCTTGCAACTGATCAGCTTTTAAGCTTGCAGGGCAACGAGCAGCAGGTGCAATTAATTAACCTCCTCTCCTCCACACCTAGCTGAGAAACGGGTAACAGAAAGAGAGAGAGGGAGAAAAGAAACCAAACACAAAACATTCAAAACGCCATGGAATGTAACAAATTTGTTTGTTGACACTTCATACAAAACAAACGAATACCATGTTCATAGCAAACTTGTTACATAGAAATGTGTTAGTTTGAGTCAGTTGTAAGTGATACTTGAATTGTTCACAACTCATGTCCTGAAAACTTTTGTTTAGAAATATGGAATGCTAAAAGCTTCATTTTGAAATCTTTAAAGGTGATTTTCTTAAAATGTAGATCTCTTTTTTAACCCTTAGATTGCAGTATTCAAATAGTTGCATCTCAGCCAATGGAAGGCTTATTTATTTACACTGTAAAAAATGCTGGGTTCCACAAAATCCCTTCATGTCTTCCCAACACAAACTGATTAAGTTAACTTCATGGATTTTACAATTTTAAGGTTGATTGAACATAAAACAATGAATCTGTCCCCCCAAAAACACAAGAATTGTGTTGTTTCAACTCATTTTAAATAAGTAGTTTAAACAAGCAGCAACAATATTGTTTTGAGTGTAGCTTTCATATGATTAGAAACGTCAATTTCCAAAAATGTTAACTTATCACTGGTTTTGTTGTCAAAAATGTGAATTACATCATTGTTTTGGAACATATAGATAACCTAAAGGGTTAGTTCATGCAAAAATCAACATTGACACACTATTTACTCACCTTTAAGTGTTTCCATGAGTTTCTTTCTTTTGTTGAACACCAAAGACATTTTGAAAAAGCTGAAAACCTGTTGCCATTGACTTCCACAGGAAAAACAAATACTATGGAAGTCAATGGTTACAAGTTTTCAGCTTTCTTCAAAATATCTTATTTTGTGTTCAACAGAAGGGAAAAAAAATTAACACTTGATGAAGAGTAAATGAGTTTTTAGTTTTTGTGTGAACTATATCCCTTTAAGGCTATTCATAATAAAAGCTGAAATGCATTCATTCTGATTTCATAGGGACTCCAAGAAGCACAATGTCATGAGAAGAAAGGTCTCCAGGGAAATGCCAGATGTTTTCAATAACAGCAATGTGCAATTATTCCTCAGAGTACTGATAAGGTCTTTAAAATAACATGGCAGAGATGCTGACGTAGCTTCCACTCACATTCAGAGACGAAGCCCAGAGAGCAAAACACAGCTCTGAAACATCCACACACACAGCAGAGGGTTTGTCCTACACTGGATCTTCCTTAGGATGGCCCGTTCCAGCTCTGCTCAGAAGGCCCGTAACTGGGTTCTTGCTCTCCTCATGCTGTGGTCCACCATCTCTCTGATCGTCATTGTTGTTTGGGCCACATGGCCTCCGTTTGCAAGCGTCACACAATGCAGAACTGCGCAACAGGCCTTGATGGAAAAGATGGAGGGAGCCAAAGTGATGAAAGAAAAAGAGGAAGAGATCTTGAAATCTGAACTGCAGCTGAGCTGGGAGAATCAGACCAGACTGATCAAGCAGCTGGACAATATTTTGGAGATCCACAGGCGAATCAACACCTCTCTAACTGAGAGTCTGCAAATGCAAGTGAGTACCATGATGTTATCTTCTGATAAAGGGATCGTTCACTTAAAAAGAAAAAAATTCTGCACAATTTGCTCCCACTAAAGTGATTCTAAACATTTTTTTTCTTCTGTTGAACATGAAAGAAGATAGTTTGAAGAATGTTAGAAACCAGCACACATTGAAATCCATAGTAGAAGCTAAAAACACCATGAAAGTCAATGGCTGCTGCTTTCCAACATTTTCTAAGATATGTATGTTCAACATAAGAAAGAAACTCAAACAGGTTTTAAACAAGTGAAGGGTGAGTAAATGATGACCACATTTTCAGTTTTGGGTGAACTATCCCTTTAAGTCACTGTACCACCACAGTGCTGAAGTGTGGTTTAAAAAAAGAGCAATATTATGGTAATGGTAAGTTTATTAATTATTTCCCCGTTTTAGATAATCCTAAAGGAAAATGTAACAGTTTTGGAAAATCAAACACTTGTGTATCGCAGTGAACATGAAAGACGCTCTTCTGAACTGGCTCAACAGGAGGGTAAGAAATCCTAATATGGAGATATGTTGTAAAAATGATGTAAAAAAAAAAAAAGAAGTTTCAACCCAAGGCATCATCAAATGTTTTTAAAATTCTGTGTTCAGAATAACATTTTACATTTTATTTGTTATATTTATTTTACTTAAGAACAAAATAATGTTACGTGTATGAAAATGTGATTTTTAACATGAAAACAGTTCCATGCATGTTTTAAGTAAAAGACAATGATATCAATAAAACAAAAGGGTCATTTTTGTGTCGTCCCAACTTTTTTCCTCACATATTGATAATAATTAACTTATTATTATAAGGAATAATATTATTCTTATTAACAATAAGAATAATAGTAATAATAATAGGGCGACGCAGTGGCGCAGTAGTTAGTGCTGTCGCCTCACAGCAAGAAGGTTGCTGGTTCAAGCCTAGGCTGGGTCAGTTGGCGTTTCTGTGTGGAGTTTGCATGTTCTCCCGCGTTCGCGTGGTTTTCCTCCGGGTGCTCCGGTTTCCCCCACAGTCTAAAGACATGCGGTACATGTGAATTGGGTAAGCTAAATTGGCCGTAGTGTATGTGTGTGAATGAGAGTGTATGGATGTTTCCCAGAGATGGGTTGTGGCTGGAAGGGCATCCGCTGCGTGAAACATGTGCTGGATAAGTTGGCGGTTCATTCCGCTGTGGCGACCCCGGATTAATAAAGGGACCAAGCCGAAAAGAAAATGAATGAATGTAATAACAATAATGAAAAGTAGTAAATAGTAGTAGTTGTATGGCAGAGATTCTGCAGTTTAAATGGGTGGTCCACAGTATATTTTTAAGGCTTGGTTGTGTTTCTAGATGCAAAGCAATTTGTGCTCATGCTTCATTTGTAGAAAATTGCGTTATTTTATCATATATCTTACTTTAATAATATACAGCTACTTCTCTAACATTAAATGACTGTCATATTTCCTAGTACCTCCAAAGGCCCGCCCTCAACAGGCTCTGATTGGTCAGCTAACATAATGTGCTGGGATTCGTGGATTGGCTTCACGTCACCAGGAAGCATCACGTCTCTACTAGCATGTGCTTTGCCGTTGTGTAAATACTGTTAGTCAGTGCAACGAGCCATTAAAGTTTGAACCTGAATTAGACAGAAACAGAACAAGCTCTGTGGAAATAGCAGTGTTTGGACAGCATTTTAGCTTCTCTGCTGTAAAATAACAGTGCCTCTGGCCACGCCCCTTCACTGCGCAGGGTGTGTGCATGTAACCTGTTGGGTTTATGACATCATTAACCAGGATGTATTTTTTTGTAGTCCCCAAACTTCGTTCTCTGTAGGCTTTGCTAAGCTAACTCTGTAAAAGGCAATGTCTCCCTTTGCATTGAACTTTGAGTGTATTAGGTGATGTTTATGTTCACAGAGCTACATTACACATTAACTAAAGTTTAAAGTATGATATCATAGTGGACCACCCCTTTAATAATACCTTCTGATAATACTGTAAATATGATGTTCTTGTACAGTTTTTTTCACAGGTTCTTAGATAAGATGCATTTACTTGTGAAACGCTGTTGCATGAAATGTGAAGTCTTCTTAACACTTTAACTTGCTCCACCAAGAAAAAAAGTTTGGATTGCATTTCTTAACTCCTAATGTCGCTAGTTAACACGCTCAATGAATTTCACACATCCCATAATTTCTAAAATATAAACCTTTACACAATTAATACATATACAGTTGAAACGAGAAGTTTACATACACTGTATAAAAAGGCACATAACCATTTTAAAAAAGGTCAGATGTTAATGTGACTTAACTTTTTCTCTTTTAGGTAAGTTTGGATTATCAAATTGGTTTCTGTTATGCCTAATAGCAGAATAATGAGAGATATTTTTTGAGAAATTGTTATAACTTTTTTTTGAAAGTCAAGTTTACATACAATAGGATTATTATGCCTCTGAAAAAGCTCAGATGATGGTGTCAAGGTTTTGGAAGTTTCTGATTGGCTAATTGACAACATTTGAGTTAATTGGAGGCACAGCTGTAGAATAGTAATTAAGGAAAACCTCAAACACACTGCTTCCTTGTGTGACAAGATGGGAAAATCTACAAGCCAAAATCAACAAAAAAGCCAGATTACAATTTGCTAAATTACACTGGAAAAAGACAAATTTTTGGAGACATGTCCTGTGGTCTGATGGAACTAAGATTGAAATGTTTGGTCATAATGACCAGAGTTACATTTGGAGGACAAAGGGGAAAGCTTACAAGCTTAGGAACACCATCCCAACTGTGAAGTATGGGGCGGCAGCATCATGTTGTGGGGCTGTTTTGTACATTATGTAGAAATACTGAAGCAACATCTCAAGACATCAGCCAGGAAATTAAAACTTGGCCATAAATGGGTCTTCCAAACAGACCATGACCCTAAGCATACTGCCAAATTAGTTAAAATGTGCTTTAAGGACAACAGAGTGAATGTTTTAGAGTGGCCATCACAAAGCCCTGAGCTCAATCCTATAGAAAATTTGTGGGCAGAGTTGAAAAAGCTTGTGCGAGCAAGACAGCCAACAAATTTGACTCAGTTACACCAATTCTGTCAGGAGGAATGGGCCAAAATTCCTGCAAACTATTGTGAGAAGCTTGTGGAAGGATACTCAAAACATTTGACCAAAGTTATACAGTTTAAAAGCAAAGCTAAAAAATATCAAGGAAATGTGTGTAAACTTTTAACTGTCTAGAAATTAATAAAAAATTCTCAAAAAAAGAATTTCTCTCATTATTCAGGCATTTAGCAAATGTAAATGATTTAGTTAATCCTAACGGACCTAAAATAGTAAACGTTTAGTATGATTTACCATCAGACATTTTTTTTAAAATGGTTATGTTGCTTTTTTTAGAGTGTATGTAAACTTCTAGTTTCAACTGTATATGAAACATCAGAAAATATGAAATGTAAGACCAATTTATTTCAAAAGATAATCAAAATAAATAATTTTTAAACACTGAGGCCCAGTTTCACAAACCGGGTATAGCTTAAGCCAGGACTAGACCTTAGTTAAATTAGACTATTTAAGCCACATTTATAAAAAAACGGCCTCAGAAAAATACATTACTGGTGTGCACCTGGAGACAAAAAAATGACACTGATGTATTTTAAGACATCTCACTGCAAGTTATTTTCAGTTGAGAGAGCTCAAACATGCAATTTAATCTAAGACTAGCCTTAAACCATTATTTAAGTCATTCTTTAAAAGTCGTTATTTAAAACAGTCAAAATATAGTCAACCATTTGGGTGAGCAGACAGTTAAAGGATTAATGATTAAAACAATACCTGACAACGTTGGAGTCCTGTAATAAAGACAAAATCAGTTTAATACACCTCTGGAAGATGTCTAATTCAGGTTTAATATCAACTCACTCAAGTGTTTTGAGTCCAGAATGAAGTGGTGGTCAGTGTATGAAACTGTATTGTTGCTCCTCCTGCAGTTGTGCTGGAATCTGTGCGGGTGAGTGTGGCCGGTCAATCTCATCATCTGGACGCCTGTGTGTCTTTACGTGACGCTGCGGTCAGTCAGCAGGCAGCAGCAGAGAGTCAGAGGAAAGCCTGTCAATCCAAAACAACTCACCTCGCTAAACAAGTGTCAGTGACTGCGGCACAGACTAGCACATTTATACAGCCATTACAGAAAACTTTTTAAAATTGGTTCCTTTTTCTGTTTTACAGAGAAAACTGCAAAGTTGATGGATAACAAATGAAGAAAACAAAGCTGCTACTGAATAAGGAGCCCAAAAGTCATTTATAGCAGCAGCTATCTTGTCTGTATCCATAATAATATCATTTGTGTTATTATATAATTGTAACTTTGTTATTATTATTATTATTAATATTATTATTATTTCAAGTTACCATGAAGCCATCTATCTATTATGATTGCTGTTGTTATTGTTGTTGTTGTTGTTATGGCAATAAAGTTGGGAATATATATTTTCTTGTATTTATTTATTTTTTTATTGTGTAAGGTTACAATGAGGAACTTCTGAAAGTCTTCAGAAATTGTAATTCTTTTAAACATATTTCCCAAGAGTAGATTTTAGTAATAACTCCTTTCTTTTGTATAACTAGGCTTGTTAGGCTAATTAGAAGAGTCATTTTATAATAGCGGTTTGTTCTGTAGATAATAAAATATATGTATATCTATTTACAGTATGGGTTTATATTTACTAATATATTTACATTTATTATAAATAAATAAAATAATAACATTTTGTTATTTAAAATGCTATTAAAATGACTATTTAATAATAATATTATTTAATGTCAGTATTAAGCATTATTTATTAGTAGTAAATGTGTAATTTGGATGAAAAAGTAAGAAAAAAGAGACTGCTTTTGAGGTGGAATAGCAGAACTCGCACTCCTACAACTTCCTGATTGTAAAGGAGCTTGAGCAACTGATCGCGAGCGAGCGCTTCGTAAACAGCTGAAGATCCAAATGAGTAAGTCTTATACTACTACCATTTACACGAGGGCACTCATTTTATGTCACGCTTTTGAAACAGTAGATGTTTTTACCAGCTTTTGCTGATTTTTCGGGAACTCCCACATACGCTGACTGACAGTGTTTACATTGGTTTTCCATGGAGCTGCTAATGCTAACACAGAGCGCTCCGAGTAAACACTTCTCGTCTGCTTTGTACACTTACTTCAAGTTGCGTTCTGCTCGTATTATTGTTTTATCTGCAGTGGTACAGGTCTAATAGTCTTGATTTAGCATTTTAGTCTGGGTAAAATACTTGAGTTATGTTAATTCGAGTATCGCTAACCTAAGTGTGTACATCAACTAACAGCAGTTTTAAAGGCTGATTTTTTCTACATGATCATTGTTACGTTTAGTATACAGTGTGATCTAATTGGATTTAACTGACCTTTTGTTTATTTGATGTAATAAATACCAAATAAGCCTGTAACGAACAATGAGGACCAGCTTAACTGTACAACTGTTACATTGTAACTTTTTCATCGGTCTAACTTGAGGTAAGTTACATATGGTTGTTCATGACACTTTTGACGTCTAAGACAATTAAAAGACCTCGGTGTGTTTTTCTTTGCAGTCCAACACGATGAGAGCAACATTGCGTGTGTCAAAGTGCTGAGATATCAATGGTTGCAGGAATGAGTTCTTCAGATGAGTCTTTAAAGCGTCAAAGGAATCCTCACAGGACCTGTCGCACAGACTCTACACAAGTCAACAAACCAGTTTCAGGTGGCATTGATTCAATTACTCATAATAAAAGAACCACAGCACCTCAAGATCTGAATCTTGTGAAATCACGTGGAAGGAGAACAACTGAGAACAAACCACAAGCATCAAACCAAAGTCTTCCTTGTTTACGGAAATCAAGACGCCAGGTTACGAATATAAATGGATGTGTGTCTAAAAATTCACATGAACCTGAGCAGATCTTGCCTCGAAAAATTACCACCCCCAAATATCATTTAAAGACAGCACACAAGGGAAGAAAAAAGAAGAATTTTGAACCAAGTGAGAAAAAGGTAGCTGCTAGCAAAGCTAAATTGGGTGGACTAGACAATTTGTGCCCAGAACAACACTTAAGTTCTCAGAAACCTAAAAGGACACATTATCAGAACTCTAAACGAACTCAAAATCAGCAGACCCCTTCTGATGTTTCGACAGGTGTTTACACATGTACTACATTATCTCCTTGTCATTGCAAGGAGGATTCGTGCTGCCACACTAACAGACCACAAGCCCCATTACAGGACAGACTCCAGTTTAGCTCTCTTCTCAGCTCCACCTCAAACTCTGATCTCAAATCCCTGTTGCCACAAACAGGTCAGAATAGTTGTGCACCACATAGTGAGCCGGATATCTTAAAGTCCAGCATAGAAAAGGTTTGAGTGAACATAATTGCATTTTTAATCACTAACTTTTGTTTGAATGCCTGGATTAATTATTGCTCATGTAATTTTTTAGAGACCTCCGACAGATGCCTTACCATCACCTCAGAGACCCAGAGGAAGGCCGAAAGGCAACGGTAATAAAGTACAGGAGGATCCAAGTGCTTCTCCACCAGTGAAACACAGCAGGGAGTCTACAAAGTGTCCTGTTGAATACCCGAAACGTTCTCACCGTAGCTCCTCTGACCTCCAACGATTATTACCACAAACAACTGAGAACAGTTGTGCACAAAACAATCATCAGAATGCCAGAAAGTCCAGACTAAAAAAGGTCTGAGTGATAGTCATTAAATCTGTGTTGATTGCCAACTTTGGTTTTAAATTTTTGAGATAATTATTGATCATCTGGTACTTTTTTAGAGACCTCCTGCAGACGCCTTACCATCACCTCAGAGAGCCAGAGGAAGGCCGAAAGGCAGCAAGAATAAGAAAGTACAGAAGCGGCCAAGGGCATCTCCACCAGTAAAGGACAGCAGGAAGCATGAAACACCTCCTGTTGAATCCTGCAGCCCAAAACATCTCAGCTCCTCCTCGAACTCTCACCTCCAACCCCTGACACCAAAAACAGATGACAACAGTTTTGCACCAAACAATGATCCAAATGCCAGAAAGTCTCAACAAGAAAAGGTTTGTGACCATTATTATAATTTTGCCATGACAATTCTCAGAGAGATTTATATGGTAATGAATATGTATATGGCAATGTTTTTGTGTTTGGTCTTGACTGAATAGATCTGCTACGCTGCTGCTGCTTTGGTTATTGGTGCAAAGCAAGTACCGAGACTTGCTACTGCAAGTATATATACAGACTTCTGTCTGAGAATATACGGCATAACGTACATGTAACCCCTGTAGCAGAGATCTACTTTATACATGGTGGAGGAGGGTACCCAACAACGTGCTGCAGATTGCTAATGCAAACAATACAGAGGCATTTAAATACTGAGGAGCGGGCTTATTGGCTGCAGAGGTGACGGCAACCAATCATCTGTACCATGTAGTTAGAAGCAGATTGGATGGAGCTTATCAGTCTGCACAGCACACTAGGGATGTGCGGGTCTTTTTTTTTCCAACCTGCGGGTCCTGCTTTTATGAAATTATTTGACCAGCCTGCCCTGCCCAACTGTTATCTATTTTTGCAACCCTCTCCGCACCCATGACCATTACACAGACATATAGGCATTGTAATGCAAATGAAAACAGCCTTTATTTAAACCTGAAAGTGCTTGAAAACATCTCCCTTTAAACTGGCAACAACAATACTGGAAGTGCCTGTTTGTGGCTCTCGTGTTTGTATATTTTTTCACACGAGTTACACTTCACATAGCCGATACTGCTGTTGTCTTTTGCTGCCACTATTTCTGAGAACCGGTTCCAAACATTGGATTTAGCGCCTAACCTTTTTTTTTTAATGCTGTAAATTCTCGACCTTAATTTCTCACCCACCTCGTCTTCCATCTTCACTTTCATTTCTCAGTGTTTGTGCCTGGCAGCAGGAGCTGCTTGGCACTTTCGTGACTTTGCTATGTACTATGCCTTCGTATTGTAACCTTATCAAAGAACTTAATAAAATATGAAAATATATATTCCCAAATATTTTAATTTAATTTAATATAGGCTATAGAGAATTGCACGCAACATACATGCATTTAAATCTTTTTTTTATTTTTTTATGACCCAACTCGGGGCTCCATGGGTTATGAGATGACCCGCACATCACTACTGCATGTCCAATAGAGTTTCATGACAGACCATTGCATCAATATTGATTGCAAAATTTAGTTTGAGATTTGTGGAATTATTATTGTTCATGTGGTGTTTTTAGAGACCTCCTGCAGACGCCTCACCATCATCACTCACAAGACACAGAGGAATACCAAAAGGCAGCACTAATAAGACCATACAGGAGGAGCCAAGTACCTCTCCACCAGTGAAACGCAGCAGGAAATTCACAGGGTGTCTTGCTAAATCCCACACCCCAAAACAGAAAAGGCTTCAGTCCAGTCCTGTCCTAAGCTCCACCCCGAGCTCTCATATCCAACCCCTGGCACCAAAAAGAGCAGACAATAATCCTGCACCAAATGCCACAAAGTCTAGAGTAAAAAAGGTTTGTGTGATCATTATTGTGACAATATTGATTGTAACTTTTGTTTGAGTTTCTTGGGACAATTATTGCTCATGTGGTGTTTTTTTAGAGACCTCCTGCAGACACCTCACTATCAACACCTCAGAGACCCAGAGGAAGAACAAAAGGCAGCACGATTAAGAAAGTACAGGAGAAGCCAAGTACCTCTCCACCAGTGAAACGCAGCAGAAAATTTACAGAGTGTCTTGCTGAATCCCACACCCCAAAACAGAAAAGGCTTCAGTCCAGTCCTCTCCGAAGCTCCACCCCGAGCTCTCATCTCCAACCCCAGACACCAAAAAGAGCAGACAATAATTCTGCACCAAATGCCACAAAGTCTAGACTAGAAAAGGTTTGTGTGATCATTATTGTGACAATATTGATTGCTAACTTTTGTTTGAGTTTCTTGGGACAATTATTGCTCATGTGGTGTTTTTTTTTAGAGAACTCCTGCAGACGCCTCACCATCAACACCTCAGAGACCCAGAGGAAGAACAAAAGGCAGCACGAATAAAAAAGTACAGAAGGGGGCAAATGTTTCTCCACCAGTGAAACGCAGCAGGAAGAGCACAGAGTTTCCTGCTGAAATGCAAACTCTGAGTAGTCCTTTCTTTGAAAACCAGGAACCAGAGCCAAATCAAACAGGTATATTTTGTATATTTCATGTATATCGAGTAAAATATCAGCCATAAAACAGACTACTAAAGTTTAAAACAGATATTTAATTTAATAAATTACACAATCAATGTTTTTAAATTTTCAATTAAACTATATATTGATTATATATTATACATATATAATCTAATTATATATGTTCTAATTATATATATATAATTAGATTAATTAGATTAATATTTTTATATATATATATATATATTTTTTTTTATATATATATATATATATATATATATATATATATATATATATATATATATATATATATATATATATATATATATATATATATATATATATATAAAAATATTAAATACAGACTTAAAAAGAGGAAAAATCATGAGAAGCAAAAAAGCAGAAAATTTTAGTTGGAATTTTGTAGGTTGTAATTTTTTTTTTCATTATTTTGCTTGAATTTAATTGTTTTAATCTTTTGATTTCTAAATATTGTTGGTGTCTAAAATATTATTTTAATAAATATATCTGTTTAATAAATTGTTTTGTTTAAATGCACCAAAATATATGACCTATATTTACTGAGAAATGAATAAAAATATTCATTTTCAAAATCGGGTGTACTCCTATATGCTGAGCAATGTATATATACAGGGTCACAAGATTCTTTAGATTTTTTTTTTTAATGAATTAATCAATCAAACTACTAATATATATATATATATATATATATATATATATATATATATATATATATATATATATATATATATATATATGTGTGTGTGTGTGTTAAAATTACATTAAAATTTCAGTTTGATGACAGCTGTTATTTTCCTGTTGTTGTCATAAGTGAAGCCCCAAAATCAAATTTGTTGTATTTTTTATTACAATTTTTTTTGCAACTATATTTCAAATGTTAAGGTTTTTACTTGTTTGGCCCCAAGAATTTTTTACAATATTTAGTATAATTGTATTATTTTATATATAAATTTTATTTAGTACAGGTCAGAATAAGTGTTTAATTAAAATCTTTGCATAAATATATCTATTATACAGAATGGTGATCTTATTTACATTTTATATTCACTAAACTACTTACCTTAAAATAGACTTGTTTGCATTAAATGGGCTTTTTATACATGTAAATACATTTAATTTTATGTCGACACCCAAATTGGACCTCTCGTCTTTGACACAGAAAGTCTAGATAAGCTTAGTAAGTCAGTTTGTTGTATATGTAATCCAGTATGTGCCCACAGATCAAACCATGTCCTCCGACCTGTCTATCGAGCTGAGCCTGCAGGAGGATCCTCATCTTCTCAACCACTCACTCTTCATGCAAGAGGAAGAAGATGATCAGGATGATGATGATGATGATGAAGAGGAGCTGCCCAGCTTTTTGGGGCAGGACAGTAAAAGTGAGTGAGCAATAAAAGTGTGAATAAAAATAGCATTGGCCAGTGCTTTGATTTACTTGATTTTTCAGAGCCTTTGTCAATCTCAGAGGGACTTTGTGTGTGGTGCAAAATGTGGAAATATCCTTACTGGCCTGCGGTGGTGAGTAAAACACGATGTGGAGAATATAGTATGATTTTGTGCAGTTTGGATTTTTTTAGTTTACATTGTAGGTGATGACTAAAGTGCTCATCTGTATCACAGGTTAAAAGTGTAAATCACAAGAACAAAAAAGCCAGCATTATATTTATCGATTGTGACCTAAGTGACCAAAAGAGAGCTAAAAAAGGGTAAGAATTCATCAGAATTTATATATATATATATATATATATATATATATATATATATATATAGTTTGAAGTACACCACATTTATAGGTCTTAACATCATCTTCTTTTTGTTATCTCTAGGTTTACTGTGTCGCTGAGAAACTTAAAACCTTTTGATTGTGAGGACTATGAAAAATTTGTGGTAAAGTGTTGAAATCTTAATAATTTTCTTTTTGAGTGCTCATTTTCATATTTGTGTCATTTGTAAGCAGTGTGATATTAAGCATACTTAGTACATGATACAAGATATTTTTAATGATGTGGTAAGTATTATTTTCTTCACAATTACAAATAATGTCACATTTTTTTCCACTGTGTTTTTAGGATATGGCAAAAGAGAAGTATGGCAGTGCTATAACCTGGTCTGTGGAACTGATTTCAGACTACAGAATTCGCATTGGTATTTATTTAGTTTCCTCTTTTTAGAAGTGCATTTAAACATCTTAAAGGTGCCATAGAGTGGAATGATTCAGTATGCTAAATTGTTAAATATCTACATGTGATTTAGGCACGTTAAAACATTGTCCACAAATGGTTTTATACACTCATTTATAACAAGAGGAATTTCCCCCAGAGTGAAAATTGACCATTGAATTGACCATATTTGGAATGGTCTTGAATATTAATTAGCTCTGCTCCATAGCTTGTGTCAGTGCCTGCTCTTTCTCTCTCTCTCACACACACACACACACACACACACACACACACACACACACACACACACACACACACACACACACACACACACACAGTGTGATGTATCACATACTTAGTACAAGCTTAAATAAACCTAAAAATAAGAAACAAAAAATATAATTGTTGTAATCTCACCTGTAGTCATGAGCTTTGAGTCATGACTGAAAGGACAAGAACTCAGATACAAGCGGCCGAAATGAGTTTCCTTCGCAGGGTGGCAGGACGCACCCTTATAGATAGGGTGAGGAGCTCTGTCACCCGGGAGGAGCTCGGAGTAGAGCTGCTGATCCTCCACATCGAGATTTTCGCCTACCTAGGGAGGTGTTCCAGGCATGTCCCACCGGTAGAAGGCCTCGGGGAAGACCCAGGACATGCTGGACGGACTATGTCTCTTGGCAGGAGCTGGAGGAAGTGTCTGGGGAGAGGGAAGTCTGTGGTTCTCTTCTAAGACTGCTGCACCCCGCGACCCAGCCCCGAAAAAGCAGAAGAGTGAATGAATGTAATCTCACTAGGAAATGTTGTGGCCAGTCAAATGCAGCCTGGAGCATTCATATTAATAATCCAGTGTGCAATGAAACAGTTGGTCTTTGTTCCAATTGCCCTGATTTTCACCGAAATTTTACGTTCACGGGATTAAACATATCCATGGTATGTCATATCTATGTACTGAACTATTATTTTCAGCTATGCCTGGGTATATCCAGATTTCCATTCTATGGCACCTTTTAAAAAAATGTTTATTAAAAACAATTTATTTATAACGGTAAAAGACAAGTATTTATTAAAAATACTTCTAGCAACCAGTAAGAAAACTGTGACTCGAAAGTGGCTACAACTGGAACCCCCTACAGAATCTGAATGGATGGATATCATATGTAATGTTCAAAATATGGAGAAGATGACTTTTTGTTTAAAACTACAAATAGAATAATACCTGCAATATTGGGAGAAATTGATTGTACTTATTCCTTTACATATGGTAATCTGATTTCTATATGTATTTGTTAATGTGACCTGTAAGGAAATATGTGACCAGCCAACTGTTCATTTAAGTTCAAATGTGTTATTGTATTATTTATATATATATATATATATATATATTTTTTTTTTTTTTTAACTATTATTATTTTTATTTGTTTTTCTTCCTTAAAAAAAAAAGAGAAATAAAAATAAAGTATAAAAAAATATTTACACAGTCTTTTTACTGGCAGGTTGTGGATCTTTTTCTGGCTCATTCATTGAATATTGTGCCGCTGACATCAGTAGGTTTCCTTTCAATAGTCATTTGATTTTTTAAATAATACCAGATAATGGAAAAAAAATGCTTAAATATCTGTAATTCAGCCCATTCTCATTCACCGCTGTTGGTTTATCAGAAATTCTCCTTTGATTAAATGACTCCAGGTTGCCCGGTCCGGAGGAAGTACTCTGAGGGGAAGTCTGTGCTGACCTTCCCCAGTCAGGAGATTCTGGGTGAGAAATGTGACATCTCTGAAAATAGTGCAGAGGACATCTGTGCAGAAGACCAAGATGAGCTCCTTTCCCAGAAAAGGAACCTGCCTGACCGAGCCAAGGCAGCACGTACCCGTGCCAACGAGCAGTTGGTTGACTTCATAATCAGAGGAAAAGTGGAAAACCATTTGCTGGTAAGATTATTGCATATACAGTATATATATATATATATATAGAGTTATTTATATATTTACAATTCAGGAATTTGTAACACAATTTCTCTGAAATGCTAAAGACACAACTAACCTTTGTGTCTGGTGTTCACAGGCCATCATCAGAGAGTCGTCTGCATGGATGCAAGCCCTCCAGAAGCCTTTTCGGCAGGTGGTTTGCCCAGTCCTCTACTTGGAGGACGAGGGGCAGGTTGATAAGGTGTACCAGTATCTGCACGATCTCTGTGAAACTGCACCTCAAATAAACACCTCTCCAGAAAACGTCCAGGTGGACCGGGTCCGCCTTATTCTAGATGTGCTTCTGCCTAAGGTAAAACATTTGGGTTCAATAAGATACTAGAAGTCTATTTTGCTCATTAAGACTGCATTTTTGTATATCCAAAAATATTTTAACTAAGCATTTGTTGACTAAGAAATAGTTTTTATTAATGATGGAAACACTTGACTGCTAGCTATTAAAAAATATGATAAACCCATTTTACATAATTCATGCTTTTATTACATCTAGGTTGGACTACTGTAACTATATTTTGGGATTAGTCAGACAGCTTTATACCATTTGCAGATAGTTCAGAATGCTGCTGCACTTTCTTACCTGTCAGATCTACTGACTGAACATCAGCCTGGTCGGTCTTTGTGGTCATCAAACCAGAATTATTATGCACCCCTAAGTCGAGGCTGAAATGCAGGGGTGACCATGCTTTCACAGTAGCTGATCCTAGATTGTTGAATGCTCGGCCCCTCTGTATTACAGTTTTTCTCAGTCGCTTTGGTGCATTTCTCACAACACTATTTACATTTGCACAACAGTTAATGCATTTCTCAAAACAATTAGTCATTTGTGCACATCATAGTAGCAGTTTCTCATTCCTTTCAACAAATTGCAAATGCTTTTAAACATGCATCAATTGCTTTCATACAACTCTCTGCTGTTTGTAACATTATCATTTGCTTATGTCATGTCAGTCAAAATGAACTAAACTTGTGAATGCTGAATAGTCATTCCATATAAAACTAATAGTCCTCATTTCATTACTTGAGTCATTACATACACAAATGTTGAACTAGTTGTCAAAATCTGTCAAATTTTATTTTAAAAATGTTCAATCTTTTTTTCCTGAAAATGTCTTCTAAATTGAACAATTTGATGAATGATTTACAGTGTATGTTGTAGGTTCAGTTCCAATATGCACTGCAATATTGTTTACAGTTGTGCACAGCTCTACCCAAAGGAAGTTTATGTTTGTTGTAAATAAGGTGAATTTATTCTTTTGCACAATGCTGTGAATAAATTAGAATTGTAAAGAGCAAATGCAGTAAAAATGTGAAACATACATATTCAGTGTCTTGTACTCAGATACCTCACTAAATGCAGTGATGTCTAGCTTTACTGTAGTTTTCAATTGGCTGTGCAAAAAGTATATAGTGCTGTCTTGAGCATTTTCAGAAAGTGTCACCAAAATCTGACTTTTTTGCATTGGAAAACATTTACAGGGTAAACTGTCATATTGAAAACATGATAAAGCCATTTGACTATCTTGTTCATAAACAATGGTGTCAGGACTTTTCATCTTGATGACACTGACACTTTCATTGACATCAATACTTGCTTTTGAGGAATGAGCTCTCCATTTTGAGCAAGTGACACGCTTTTGCAGGTTATCCACTAAGTTTTGCAGTTTGCACTAATTGTTTTGAGAAATGCATTAACTGTTGTGCAAATGTAAATAGTGTTGTGAGAAATGCACCAAAGCCACTGAGAAAAACTGTAAATCTATATCGTCTCTGTCTGCTTTTAAATATAGTTTGAAAACTTACTTAGCTTTTTGATTTAGCATTTTTTCAGTGAGAATTGTTTGTAAAATTGACATTGACATCTTTTCCATAAATAATGTCATCTACATCATTTGAAATTGTCAAAATGTAGTTGTGGCTGTACCGTTTTGGCAAAACAGTGTTTTACAAAATAGTCAAGGCACTTCGACAAAAAACCTTTTTGTTAAAAACTAGAGAACAGCAATGATTGTAGCTTAAAGAAAAATTACAACAAAAATGTCTAAAGGATACAGCAGTCGAAGATTAGTAGGAAGTGCTTTCGAATGACTAGTTGACATCACTAATCTTGAACAGGACACCACTAGCATGGTTCTATGTGTAATGCACGGCTTTGCTTCATTGATGAATTCTGTTTTTAGGCCATTATCTATGCCATTGCTGGAGTTCACAATCTTTCCCTGGAGAAGGCAGAGGAGAAGTATCACAAAGGGCCAAGTTTTAGTAACAGGTAATATTACAACAGAAACCAAACTGATAAACATATACTTTTGAATGCCCTATTTTAATGTTATCAGACAACAATTTTTTTTATCTGGAGAGACTTTAAAGGAAATATTTTTAAGTGAATCCTTCAAAAATGCTAGTATTTTTATCAAAAGTACACCGTTAGATTTTTATCTTATGTAATATTTATTGTTAAGGATGTCTTTTTATTGTTGTAGAACGAGGAATGGATGGATGGCTAGATAGATGGCTAGATAGATGGCTAGATAGATGGCTAGATAGATAGATAGCTAGCTAGATAGATAGACAGACAGACAGATAGACAGATAGACAGATAGATAGATAGATAGATAGATAGATAGATAGATAGATAGATAGATAGATAGATAGATAGATAGATAGATAGATAGATAGATAGATAGATAGATAGATAGATAGATAGATAGATATTAATGTATTTATTTATTTATAAAAATGTTGTTAATTTGATCTGGTTTTGCCATAAAATCAAGAAGCTGATATATCAATAAATTCACAACTGCCTTGTCCTGGAGAAACTGATCATCTCCCTCGTCTTTTTAAAACCGTTTTCCTTTATTGTGTTTTAGAGAAAGACAAGAGTTTGACATGATGATCGAACGACAGATGAAGCTCAAGGAAATCACACAGCGTCCTAAACGGTGACTGGTTTCTATTTTAAAGAAACATGAATTTTTTAAAGAAACATGAGTCCTGTCGATGTTATTTAAGAATTCTTCATATAACCAGTATCAAGGAAATCAGTTTAATTATGGTTGAATTCCACGGCAAAATAGAATTTGCTTTGTATATAAATTAACTTGATCATAATCTGTTTTATAATTGCTGCTTATAATGTGTGCAGTGTGTATGGCCAACTGTTTTGTGCTACACCTAAATACAATATTTTAATAATAATAATAATTTGGCTGTTATTTGTAAGAGAACATGACTAAATGTTGCATTTACAATAAGCCACCCGACAGATTACAATAACATAGCACATTAATGCTTTTTCTACACTTTAACAGCATCTCTGTTCTGGTCTAATGTACATAGTGATTTTATACAGGACTTCATTGGTGTTTATCAATAAATCTTTATTTTTCAACACGTTATATTTTCTTTATTTTTGTAAACATCGACATGTTCTGAAAAGAGCTTCTTTTCATTTTAAAGGAACAAAATAAAGCTCATTTTACAACTCTCCTGGAGTTAAACAGTTGAGTTTTATTATTAGTTACATTGTGTACTAAGACTGATGGAAAATGAAAAGTTGCTTTTTTTTTTCTAGGCTGATATATACAGTGGCCGAGAGAGCTAAACGTGCTGCAATTCAAGAAAACACATGCAATTACAAACTACACCAGCAAATTAAGAAAAGATCTTCATCCGCTTGACAGTACACGTGCTGCAAATCCTCACAACACAAACACATTACAAAAAACATGCTTCATTTTCCCACAACGCAAACATTAATAAAACATTCAGCATTTCTCACAACACAAAAAAAACGAAACACAACGGAAATGTTTCAAGGGAACCTAAAAACGTGACGGACGCCGCTATGCCGTGACTATTGCTCAATGAAGTTGTAGGTGATCTTTGAAAGGTGAGTTTTTTTTTTGTTTGTTTGTTTTAATATCCCAATTCCCGTGTCTTTAGTATTTATTAGCCTAAATAACCATAACCTAAATAGCCGGGTCCGTCACGTTTTAGGGTCTCCTTGAAACATTTTCGTTGTGTTAAAATGTGGCACTTTTTAATTAAATGTTTGCGTTGTGTGAAAATGCAGCGCGTTTTTTTTAATGTGTTTGCATTGTGAGGATTTGCTGCATGTGTCCTCATCTTTTCTCAATATGCTGGCGTTTTTTGTAATTGCACATTTTTTTTCTGTCATTCCGGTGTAATAATCAAGGAACTTTGCTGCTATTCTACAGCTGACACAATGATATTAACCAGCTCCTGAAAACCTTGAAACCATGGAGACTTTTCCCCTTCATTATCATTGGTCTTAGTACACAATAAAACTACAGAAGAGTCGAGGTTTAAATAGGAACATTTTCAAAACTCATTTTTATGCGAGATGCTAATGGTCTCATCCGAATCAATGATCTATGCTAAGCTAAGCTAAAAGTGCTCCTGCCATACCAGGCGATCGGCTGAAAAAATAGTAAAACTGAACTGTTTAACTCTAGGGGACTTTTTCAAAAAAAAGTGGAGTGTTCCTTTAAACAGTGTTATGTAAAAAAATTAAATACTTTACACATTATGTACCAACTTCCACAAATTGTGACTTTCTTAATCTGACTTTCCAGTAGGTCTGTTTACTATGAATACAGTACACAAGGTCAGAACTTAGATTTACATATTTAAGCAAAACTTTAATCAGATTGAATGGAATAAAATCCAAGACAACTCCACCAATAAACTCTGAGGTATATGAAGTAGGTGTGTAGTGTTTGTGGTTGAACGGCCATACACTGAAGTCATGGCACTTTAGGAGGATGTGGCGGTCTTAAGTTTGCTTGAGCGTATTTATGTGCGCACAGATCTTGAGTGCAGGTCCCAGTTTGAGATTCATTGCGCTCATGAGGTGATCCTCTGTAAGCAGAAGCAGAGCCTGTCCATCAATCTCCTGACAACCAAACTCTGCAGCCACATCATGACACCCTGAGGACAAACGGAGAAACGCAGAGATGAGCAATATTTTAAATATTATTAATACATTACAGGTTTTCATCTTTTCCTCAAATTATCTTTAGAATATAAGAAATGCATAAAGGTTAGGAACCACTTTTGGGAGATGTTATGTACATTTTCCTTTTTGGGTGAACTATGCAAACGAGTAAACCAAAGTCCCTTCAAAACCGAGTGGTTTGGACAATAGTGACAAAGTAATATGAAGTAAATTTAATTGTTAATTGTAATTAATTTGTATTAATAAATGGTTCTTGTTCCTAATTTGCCTGACATGATTTTACATTTACAAAAGAAAGTTTAAAAATCCTTTCACGTTTTGGCCATTTCAATATAAACAATAAAACTGCCTAAAACGTGACCTAACACAACTGAGACCATCTTTTTTGTTGTTGCAATACTCGCAAAGCAGAATGCTGAATGGTGTAATTGTTATATCGGCCAGCAGAGGCAGACTAGGTTTAGCTAACTAGTCAAAGCCTAAACAGAAGACAGCTGAAGTGGCCTAAACGGAAAACAACTGCAAATGCTGTATCTGAAACGACGTTCTTTCAGTAGGTACTTCTTTTGAATTTGTAATTACTATTAATTAATACTTTGTATTTGCTAAAAAAAAGTTCTATTTATTAAGAATGGGTGTATCATGAATTTAATTCAGACATAACTTGGGCTACTACATTCTCCATGTTGTCACTCGACATACTTTTACTTCACACTTAACACTTCGTTCAACAGTATCTATCTTTTTCTGCATGTGACGGTGTTATAAATTCTGGGTTACACTTCTGCTTTTGAACTTCAAATCAAAATAACTGAAATTAATCGTTTTAAACCTTACAGAAATACATCGTGAGAACTCTGTTGGAGCTGTATGTTTGACTCTGTACTGTTTTTATCCATCATGGAAAAAAGCATCCCAGAATACAAGCACATCTGTGGCCAAAGCTCTTTAAAATTGAATGTGTTTTTTTTCTCCAGATGATTTTTTCTTTATATTCCCTACAGTACAGTAATATTCAATATATGTCTGTTATATTGTTGTGGAAAGGTCTCCTGAAAGTAATTTGTTAATTCTTTTAAGATGGTTTTTTTTTTACAACTGTGATGAGAAGAATAACACCTCATTGAACACAGGGTTTCTAAAATGGCTAATTCACCCCAAAATGAAAATTTACTCCTTATTTATTTGCCCTCAGGTGTAGGCCTGTCACGATATCTATTTTTGGTTGTACGATATATTGCACCAAAATATATTGCGATAAACGATATTATTGTCATTTTAAGACCATTTTATGCCACTCGTTATATAATGCCAGAATGACAATATAATATCACAATGCAAGTACACTTTCAAAAACACACAATATTTTATTCTTAAGAATATTTCATTTAATTATAGTCATTTTAAAAATTCAATAATTAGGCATTGGAATCAGAATGTGAAAACGCTTATCCTAAATGAATAATAATTAGTGTTAACAAAAAAGCGCAAGGTGAAAAGTAATATATCTGCTACCAGATCTATTTTCAGTTGTCAGACATCCACATGAAAATATAGTATCGTAATTTATAGTAAACACTTTAGTGTTTTTAACCATACTGACAACTCCAGTAGAGGTAGAGATGTTGCACAATCAGTTAAAATGTTGCTAGAATTGTTTTTATGTATGGGCGATATATATTGCATCACTAAAAATAATTGAATTGATGTCCATGTGTTGTGCGATAAGTCGATATATTGATTATTGTGACAGGCCTACTCAGGTGGTTCAAAGACTTTATGAGTTTCTTTATTCTGTTCAACACAAAAATATATTATGAAGAAAGCTAAAATCTTGTTACCATTGACCATCCATAATAGAAAATGCTACGGAGGTCAATGGTTACAGGTAATATCTTTCTCTGTGTTCAACAAGGGAAAGATAATCATAAAAGTTTGAATCAAGTAAATGATGACAGAACCTTCATTTATGTGTGAGCCATCCCTTTAAAACACACTTTATTGGTCATTTACAGTTTAAGGAAATTACTTCCATAATTCTCGTAAAATATCATGGAGCATATAGTTGGATTTAAAGGGATAGTTCAACCAAAAATGAAAATATACTCAAGTGGATCCAACCCTTTATAAGTTTTGTTTTCTCTATTAAACACCAAAAAAGACATTTTGCAGAAGGTTGGAAACTGGTATCCATTAACAAATAGTAGGGGGGAAAATTCCATATTTTTAAACATTCTTCAAATTATGTTTTTTTTTTGTCTTCAACTGAAGCTCAACCAAAACATCCAATTTTTGTTGAAGTATCCCTATGAAGGCCATGGTGTACTTCAAAGGAAATGGAAGAACAAACGTTTTTTTGTTTGAGAGCAAAAACAATTCTAAAAGGCTAAGTGATGGTATAGTGTTTTTGAACATTCAGACACCCCCACGTTGCAGGAGGCAGAGTTGTACATGCGCCACTGTCACGGTCACCAAGTTAGGTGCCCATTAGACACGATAGAGGGCACTCTACACATCACATCTGCCACTGAACCGAACTACATTTCCTATCATGTCCTGCAGTCACACACCAGTTTCGGGTCACCTCTTGATTACACACAGCTGTAGCTCGTCATGATTGATTACATGGACTATATACACTTCACTCACACACACATCTTTGCTGAGTCATGTTATCCTGTAGTGAGCATTACTATGCATTTTGTGGATTGTCTAGTTGTGTTTTGACCCTTGTTTGTTTTAGTGTTTGTGTTTGTTTTGCCACCTGCCTCGAGCATTCGCCTGTTGATACACTGTATTTTTTGTATTATCTACAAGCTACTGACTGCTCCTGTATTGAACCTTGCTTGCCAGACCACTCTAAATAAAAGCTGGATTTGGATCCAACCCCTGTATTCAAGTTGCTCATGTATACCGGTCTACTCCTAAACACCACAACAATGGCTCAGCTGAGAGAAGAAAAATTCCGTAAACATCTGCTCTGCTACTTGACTCTCCAGTTTGTTCATGTTTATGTTGTTGTTGTTCTCCTGTGGAATAAGAAACTAATTTGGAGCAGAAGTAAACACAAGACAAAGAAGGCAGAGTTCCAGAACACACTCATCGATGGTGCAAACGCAACGGATCAATAGTGGCTCAAAGGTGTTTTGGAGTAAATACACAATCCCCCCAAACGGTTTGCTTTGAGAGGTTTCAAACTGACAAAACGAATTCAAAAAGATTTTGTTTTGGCCAAATCTTGTTCGAAATGATGTAATTTCAGTTATTTTTTCGATTTCGTTTGAAGTATATTGGAGCCTTGAGTTTAAAGGGCTCTCCTAGCTTGAGACCTGGTAAAGAGCTGATGAAGGAGCACACTTGCTCCACACTCCACTGTGAAGGACTGGAGTCCAGGAGAAGCTCAGATCCGCTGCTGCTCTCCACTCGGCTCTGCTCTTGCTCTCTGTCCTGCTCCTTCTCTCTTTCAGCTTGTAAACGCAGTCTTGTTGTCATCGGACCTGGTGGATCTTCCTCCTCCTCTGCTTCCTCTCTCTCCATCCACACTGAATTGGACACCATCTGGTTGTTGCTGGTTTGATAAGAGCCTTGAAGCTGCTGAAGAAATAATGCATTGAGATTTTATTTATTATGAGATTGCATTGGTTTGTAGAGCTCAGTTACAGGGATAGTTCACCCAAAAGTGAAAAGTCTGTCATCATTTACCCAACCACCTCTACCTGTTCCAAACCTGTTCGAGTTTCTTTCTTCTGTTTGACACAAATTAAGATATTCTGACGAATGTTGGAAGCAGTGGTGTAAAGTAACAAATTACAAATACTACTGTAATTGAGTAGTTTTTCCTCAGAAATTGTAATTTACTAAGTAGTTTTAAAGATGTGTACTTTTACTTTCCCTTGAATACATTTTTAGTGCAGTATTGATACTTTTACTCCATTACTTTCCTTCAACCTGTAGTCACTACTTTTTTTTTCTTCAGTCCTATGATTTCTGTCCAATCAAATCGCACATAGAAGGTAAACCACATTATAATGAACTACCTCAAGACATGGGCGATTTATAATTGCAGCAAACTGTTCGGAAGCATTAAAAGTCCAAGTAGATGTCCAAAATCTTTACACACATTGACCCAGAGACTGTTTAGATGCATGTCACTGATGAGAAGATAACAGATGTTTACTGTATGAAGGCCGAAATGGCCTTAAACACCCAGCAGGCACAAGACGTCAACACGATGTCAGATTGACCTTGTACCCCAACGTCGTGGGGACGTTGCATTCTGTTTGGAAAAGAAAATCGGGTTGACGTCAGAACTCAACGTCCAACCTAAAATCAACCAAATATCAACGATGTTACAGCTTGACATTATGTGGGCGTTAACACCATGACGTCAATATACAATATACATTGGATATTGGTTGCCATACTTGGCAAATAAATGTCAGTGTTTGACCTCAATATGACGATGGTCACTTTTTAACACAACCTAAAATTAACCAAATATTAACGTCATTTGACGTCATTATTGGACATCAAAATAACGTTGTCCTTAGACACTGGCTAGACATTGAATTTTGGTCACCTGACATCACAACCTTATTCTAACCTAATATTAACATCTTATGACATTGTGTGCCTGCTGGGCAATAACTAAATGTACTACAGAATGTATCCCTTGAAAGTGATTAGTTTTTACTGACCGGCCTGGGCAAGTGTTCTCTAGCACTGCCGTTTAAGCATCTGGATGGTCTTCCTCGTTTTCCCATGGGTCTGTGGGGCCAATAGGCGACCTTTTCTTCTCTCAGCCGGTTTAGGCGCTTTTTACAGCTCAGGTTGAATCTGTGAGAGATGAATAGGGCTGTGTTTGCTACAGTATAGTTTTATGAAATTGCTGAATTAGCATTATTATATTAAAACAAACAATAAGGCTATACAAAATTTAATCAACCAAAAGTGAATATCCCAAAGGTTTTTAAGAGTTTATATAAATATTTGTATCTATTTCATGTAATCTTGTATGAAGTCTGGACTCAGTAATAATTATTTCAGATTAGTTATGTTTATCTAAAGTTTCTATTAATCAAATAATGTATCGGGATTGTTTTTTTTTTTAAACAAATACCTTGCTGTTTTTTGCCTTTATTATGATAGTACAGTAGTTAGATAGGAAGTGAAGTTGGAGGGGGGGACTGGACAGTTACATGTCTGTGTATTGCCCATAACGTTATCAGGGCATAAAAATAATATTTTTAACATAAAAATGTTTTTTTATCCTTAAACATAAATAATTATGTTAATTGAGCAGCAAATTAGCATTTTTATAATGATCACAGAAAACTAGAGAAATGGCTTTCAGAAAATCAGCTTTTCCATCACAGAAAACATTTTGTTTTAAAACGTTCAGAAGTCTGCTATTTTACATTGTAAATCTGTTTCACAGTATTACTGTTTTCTTAATTTATATCAATGCAGCTTCTGTGACAATAATAGACTTCAAAAACATATTAAAAAACACTTAACCACAGCTCTTTACCTTCTGGCGCATGTCATGGAGCAGAAGCGTTTGGATCTGAGGAAGGCCTGAGCCAAGCCTCTTTTCCCACAGAACTCGCATTCCAGGACATCAGGCAGCTTTTCAACTGTCTGTTCTGAAAGCACAAGAGGTCCGGATAGAAACATATTTACTGAATAAATTATGGGTGCATTATTTTTTTGTCTGTATACTTTTTTAAATTACTAACAATTATGATTACCAACAAATATGCAATTGATTTAAACGGTTCAGTGAGCAAATGATGACAGAGTTATAATTTTTGGGTATGCTCTGCGTATGCAGACACTCTTATCAACACTCTATGTTTCTGAAAACATTGTGCAATTCCCAGTGTACTTCACGCAGGTGAGAGGGATTGATAAGCCACCTGTAGGTGACACATGATCTTTTTCTCTCCGTATGCACCAGACAACTTGGTATACCCTGAAAATTCTGTGCGTGCTCCACTCTCGGTAAATTGACTTTCTCCTCTCCGTATGCTTAGATGAATAAAAAATAACCCAGACTTGCCACAGCATGTATAAACTGCAACTCTCTCATGATTTGAACCACTTCTTTTATCCTCACTTGTAAGTTGCTTTGGATAAAAGTGTCTGCCAAGTGAGTAAATATAAATGTAAACATTAAGCCTACCATCCTCTGCTGGTGGGTCATCAAGGTCGGAGTCACTGGAGTTGTCTGGATGGTCCGCATCCATCAGGGCTGACTCTCCGTCTTCTCTGTTTTCTGGCAGTGTGGCCTGCAGGTTCGTCTCTAAGGAAGCACGTCTCACCTATGAAAAACACCAGCACATCAATAATGGGCTCACCAGACAAGCGTGAAAATGTGAAGCACTTTGCAACCAGCCCTAAAGGTGATTTTAATAACTGGATGATCAGCATGTTTGGCCACAGACTCTCACCGTCCATCTTAATCTCTTCTGTCAGAGATTGAGATCTTTGAGCTCATGGCTCAAATCTATTAGAGAACCATGGGCGTCATTAGGGCTTCATGGCAGCTGTGAATTGCTACATGGTCAACCAATGGACATACCGGGAACGGCTCCAGGGCCTCTCGAATGACGAAGCCCTCAATGAGGTGTGTGAGGATGTGGGGTCTACTGATGGCTTGTGAGGGCCGACCATCAGGGCTCTCTGGAAGGCTGGCCGAGGGGAGCCTGCTGGAGCTTCTTACCGCAGAGGAGAGGAGGGGAGGGGGGGAGCTGGTGGCATGTGTGGGCTCCTCCGGTGACCGGATCACTGATCTGCTGGATGGTACACATGGCTGCTCCTGATCAGCTGTGGACAGAGGGAACTTCAGGTTAGACCAGTTGTTCCCGATTTTTTTTTATTTATTTTTTTTTTTTTTCGGCGGACCCCTTTATGTTACCCTACTCCACAAAACCAGCCATGAGTGTCAATTTTATGAAATTGAGATGCATCACATGAAAGCTAAATAAATAATCTTTCCATTGATTTATGGTAAGTTTAGATTGGACCAGCCAATATTTGGCAAAGACACAACTATTTGAAAATCTGGAATCTGAAGGTTCAAAAAAAATTTGTTTTTTAAATATGTCACCGCCAAAAGCTTAGTGGTTAAGTGTGTCAACATATAGCACTGAGGTGCCCCATATATTCCTGTCTACTCTACTGTCCTATACAGTGATGCTGAAAATAATTATACAAAGAAAAATACTAAGACCACTGCCTTTAGATTTGTCTAAATAAAGGGCTTGCCAATCCAAATTACTAATCAGAAATTGAGTTTTGATACTTACAGTAGGAAATTTACTAAATATCTTCATGCAACATGAGCATTAATCAATATGTTAATCATATTTGGCATAAAATAAAAATATAATTTTGACCTATACAATGTATTTTTGGGCGACGCAGTGGCGCAGTAGGTAGTGCTGTCGCCTCACAGCAAGAAGGTTGATGGTTCAAGCCTCGGCTGGGTCAGTTGGCATTTCTGTGTGGAGTTTGCATGTTCTCGCTGTGTTCGCGTGGGTTTCCTCCGGGTGCTCAGGTTTCCCCCACAGTCCAAAGACATGCGGTACAGGTGAATTGGGTAGGCTAAAATTGTCCAAGAGTGTGAATGAGTGTGTATAGACGTTTTCCAGAGATGGGTTGCAGCTGGAAGGGCATTCGCTGCGTAAAACATATGCTGGATAAGTTGGCGGTTCATTCTGCTGTGGCAACCCCGGATTAATAAAAGTATTAAGCTGAAAAAAAAATGAATGTATGATTGACGATGTATTTTTTTAATTTTGCCCCAATTCTTCATGTGCAACATGCATGTTTTGTGGTCTAGGGTCACATTTTGGCATTCAAAATCAACCTCTCAACCCAGAAAGAATCTAAGCAGAGAAAAATTAACCAAATATTAATTAGAAAATTACATTTAAAAAATTGATAAAACATTCTTTTATCTTCAAATGATCATTTGTTTACGTTTTCATAATGCAGAATGTATTTATTTTTATTTAATGTTTGCAATAATCTCTGACAATAGGTGGTGTCTGGAGCTGGCAGAAATATACCACTAGGTCAGAGTTCTGAAAAAGACAATTAAGGGTCTGATACATTTGTGAACTGAACTGAAAGTCAATCTGGTCTGACTAAACCGGGCAAACTTTTGGAAAAGCATGTAGCATATACTTTGGCCTTTATGAACATTTGGTCAGGCTTCAGTGTATGTTCAGAGTACCTGTCAAGTTTTCTGGTGGATCTGTTACATCATCAGAGCTTCTCTGTGATTCGTCCGGGTGGGAGAGTGTTGGAGAAGAGGACGTTCTGCTATTCTGAGGAGGACTCACATGTTCTGTATCTCTCACCAGAGTCAGGTTTTCACTCTCCAGCAATGGCGTCACCTGCTTAATGTCACAATAAATACAAGGATATAAGTACTATACTATATTCATATGAATCATATGAATATTACATAATGTTGTTTCTAAAGAATAAGTTGCTCTTTTGCATTTAATAAAAACTCAGTAACATTTATTTTGATTAAAAATAAAAATGCTGTTTATACTTGTCAATTGTATAATTGTTATATCACAGCTAAATTTCAGAATCATTATAATCTTCATTGTAACATGATCCTTCAGAACTATTCAATTACACTGATTTGGTGCTCAATAAATATTTTTTTTATTACTTTTATCAATTTTGAAGTCCTGATGTTTTCTGGAAACAATGACAAAAATGTTTTAAACCTCAATTAACTTTTAGATTAATTTGTTCCGCATTTGTTTTATTTGTGTTAAAAATTCAATTCTGCCGACAATATATTTGAAAAGCAAAAAACTACAATAAATATCGTAAATGTGGAAAATGTCTAATATATACTACGAGTATATTACTGTACTGTATAATATACTACGATATATTACGAGTTTATAGGCTATAATTTCAGTACTCTATGCGTGGACATTAAATCATTCATCATGTTTGACTTTTGTTTGATGGAAAGAGCAGCCTAAACACTCAGATTTATAGCTCCTTTTGTATTTTACCATAAATAGAAAGTATGAAAATAGAAAGTATAATAATTCAACTAGGACTAACCGATGCTTCTGTTTGTGTTGCCGGCTGCACCTTTAGATCCACAGCCACAGTCTGTGGTGGTGGCAGACTCTGAAAGGGCAGCTGAAGTACAGCTTCAGTGAGCGGCAGCTCCTCTTCAGACAGCAGCATGTGGTCCGACTGCACCTCTACAGTCTGAACTGAGCGCAGAGCCAGTCTCTGTGGCTGGACCAGCCTGAGAGGAGGAGGGCAGGACAGAGGGGTATACTGGGACACCGGCTCCAGCACTGGGCCCAGATGAAGAGGTGGAGGATCAGGCAGCAGTGCTGGTGGAACTGTGGATTTAGTCTGATTGGCTAGTTGGTTTGTGGAGGAAGGCACTGAGAGGAGTTCGGTGTGCTGTGATTGGACGGTGGCTGTCGTGGGTGTGGTTCTGGTATGCAGGGTAAAGGGTGTAGGAGAACCATTCTGGGCTGTGACCCTCAGAGTGATGGGATGAACATGTCTGTGAGTGCTGGAGCTCTGCTGGATAATCAAGTGCTGCGGTGCCACTCTCGGGCCGGACGGGCAATGCAGCTGGTGTCTAATCAGTGGATGGGACTGGACGGGTGTGAACGTTGCTGCAGTAGAGACAGACATTAGGAACAAACAGAAGGTCAGTTTGAACTGTTCAGAACTGTCTAAATCGAGAAACATCAGTGGATCTCGACATTTTTTTAATCACATGTTAACTGAAAAAAATGGTTCATTGCAAATTGTTGCAAACAAGCTGAATTTTAACAAACAAATTAAGTTGAACATTAATATCACACTGCTACGAGTGTGATATTGCGTTTATACAACAGTTTGACAGCATAATCGTGTGTATAAAAAAAAAATCAAACACGGAGAGTCTCAAAACCCTTTTGTAAGAGGAACTACTTTCTTCCGCCATTCCTTCACATCTGCAGCTGACGCCAGAACAGCAGAAACCCTTGCCAATACACAAACATCACTTTAGAGCTAGTATTTGAATGATTCTCTAGCACAATGTCTAAAGTGATGACAAAACAGGTGATGAATAAGCTGACATTTTAAGATTATATAGCTAAACGGCATGTAATGTCAGAGATCTACTGAGATATCTCCCAGTATTTCTCTGTTGCAATCGAGAGATCACAATATTACTATGGTATAAATACAGCACTACAACATACAAAAGAGAGAGATCGACTTAGAAAGTCATTTACCAGTTTAATAATGATTTGATCAGCTGTAATTTGAAATTGAATTACGCTGTTTTCTTTTAGGGCTTATTATGCGGTCTCTGTCACCATCTTGTGAATGAACATCGTCAACCGTCTTTGCTCAAAGACAGGCTAATAACCGCCGACGCACTGTTTCTCAGAAAATATACATATTTTAAAATAGACACTATCCTCATAAATAAACTGCATATTTGCAATCTAAACAACTACATTCTCGACTAAAAATCCTCAAAAGTACATTATGTTGCCCAACAACAGCTGCAATATTTGTCAAACTGTAGAGGGTCCTCTGCTTGTTGCTGTATGTGGGTGGAGTAATACACAAGGGTTAAGAGGCTGGACGAGTGCTGTTAATTGCAGAATATCGCATGACTATCAGCAAATCACATTCAAGAACCAGACAAAACTGTTGTATAAAAATATATATGTTGACAGTTGAAGTGGATCAAATCTTATATCAAAGTTGTCCTAAACACAAGTATGCGTTCTTGTTATGGATGACTTTAAACTTGTAAAATCACTTAAATTGCTGTTTACTATCTAAATGACAAAAATACCGTGACCCTTTTGGTAGTGTGTTATAGACCCCTAGTAGAAGCATTGTGTTATGCAATATACTCTGAAAATTACAGTTATTTATTTATTGGCATCGATGGTGAAGAATCTCTCACATACATGGAATCTTTTCACAGTGTGCGAATTATACATTGGCAATCAGGGGGGGTCAAGTGTTTGTCAACAGTTAGTTTGTTTTAATACATGCTTCAGTCATTTATGTATTTACTTTTAATTACATCTAGTTTACTTATAAAATGTATTTTAAGTTTTTAACGTTTTGAGGGATATTTAGTGTATTCCGACCTACAGTGTTCTCTGATTAGCTATTTCAGATGTTACTTTAGAATATTAAACTACAAACTGTGTCTAATTTGATTTTATTTTCAAGCTAAATATAGATACAAACACCTATTTAACGAGAAAACTAAGTCTTGTGAACACGATGTCTATTGGTGCTCTAGATCTGCCGCTTTTAGACTTTTTTCTTTAATAGACTGATTGGCACAATTATGCATTAACAATGGTTTGAACCGTTATAGGGCGGGTCAAATGTATATTATTTATATTATCTATTATTTTATTTATTAACATTAGTACATTGTAAAACTCAACAGTCAACTTTATCAAATGAAATGAGTGTAGTAACTCAATTTACTGAAAGTTAATTCTACTCATTTGAAAAGAGTTTTAATCTCAGTGTTGAAGAAAATGAGTTAATTAAATACCTCATTACTTAAACTTAAATGTAGTAAGTTCACAGTACTCATATAGATTAGTTTTTAACTCATGGTTTGTAGCAATTGGTTTCCTCAAACGGTTTGAGTTGACTTAACTTATTGGGTTTTCCAGTACTCAGTTGGTTTGAGTTCTCTTCATTTAATGGGTTTTACTGTGCTCAAATTGCTTCATTTACTCAAATAGATTACGTTCACAGTACTCACTAAGATTAGTTTTTGAATTTAAATGGTTTGTTGCAATCGGTTTCCTCAAACGGTTTGAGTTACCTTAACTTTTTGGTTTTTACAGTGTATTTAAAATACAGATCAGAGTGAAATATTTCTCAGTATTAAAGAATACCCCCCCCCCCCCCCATACATCTTGTTTTGACCTCCTTCAGAGGGGATCAAGCATTAATTAGGGGGGTCAATCCCCCTAAACCCCCCTGTAATTCGCACTCTGTATTTTCATTCCCCAAAAGGGTTTGTTAACTGGATAAAGGGAACTACTCACCTAAAGGTTATTTGTGGAATGTAAAATATTTCTTTGAAGACATCACTGCAAAAACACTTTTGGAAACTTTTAAGAGCGTGGCTTGAATATCATAAAATATTTAACAATTCAAATAATCGTTAAGAGCTGATATGTACTTCACTACTTCATTCTGCATGGACAAAGATAGAAAAATGATTTTGTGACTTACAAGGAGGAATGGCTGGTTGGGCTGATGGTGGCTGAGTTATGTTGTTCAACAGTGACACACTTCTAGATGTTTCTACCAGGTTCTGGGGCAGCTGTGTGGACTTGAGTGGGCAAATGGACATCTTGGGAGGGGGAGATACCAGCGTCTGACCCTGGAGAGGAGGCTTGATCTGGATGTTCTGTGGAGCGGTGAGAGCTCCAGGAAGATGTGTGCGGAGAGACAAGCTTTGAACCTTGCAGAGGACAAAACATACGGTATGAACCTGGAGCATTTGTAATCTTTTTATTAATGCTGTAGATAGTGGGGCGTTCTTTTTGTCCATGACTCCGTTTTGATATAAAGAGAGCTTTAGTTCCATCACTCTGTGTTAAAGCGCTTTGGAAAATGAGTAATGGAAATTTCAGATAAAATATGCACAAATGTTTAAAAGATTTGGACTTGTGGGAAAAAGAGTTAATGGAAACGCATATGCCATATGAGACTAATCATCTGTTTATGTTGATGGTTACTAGTTACCAAAACTGCAGTCAGCCACCTTAGCACATTGATGTAAACACACCACGTCACATTTGGGTTTTTTCTTTTTCATAAGGATGCATGATATATCGGCGGCCATATCTTTATCGGGCGATAAATGCTATTTTTAATGTTATCATTATCGGTCCGATGTCAAAATTAAGCCGATATCTTTAAGCCGATAATTGTACAGCACTGCCTGCCTTGTGCATGTGTGGGTCGAACTGTTTCAGACTTGTCCAGTGCACTAAAATGGAGCTTACCTCACATTGTTTATTCCTTCAAAGTCCGTCCGTTCTTTGTGTGGTATTGCTGCACATTAATATCTCAGTAAGTAACTATATTCCTAATCATTGTAGATGTGTTTGATAGAGTGTCATTGTGTATTTTGGTTTAAATCGTAAAGAATTTAAGGAAAAATTCTACACACGTGCTATGCACACTCACTAAACAACTTGTTGGGTTGTTTTGTAATCTAATATGATTATTTGTTATTATTATTGAGTTGCTTACCATGTGTTGTTGATGTAAGATTGGATTCAGTTTGATCGGCATATTTATAATGATTATAACGTGCGCCTAAATCAGCCAACATACACATAGTGAGCCGATAGAGCCTTCACAGCACCCCAAACATTTTTCCTGCAATCAAAAGCAAGATTGAAAATAGAAGCATTGTCTGATTGACAAGCAGCACATACATGTGTTCAAAAGAATCTAAAACGCCAAATGGGATGAATCTATGCCGCATTTTTTAAAGCAATACTATCTGTATTTAGCTTTTGATTTGTACAGTGGCTCTGAACTGTCAACATCTCTCAAAATGCTTTTTCTGACATTACATATTTGTACATATGTTCATTACTGTAACATGTTTTATTCAAGAACATTTGAGCTGGTTTCAGTTCTTAGTTCTTTCATTTTGATTTTATTTAAATATATTTATTTAACTTGTTTGTTAATTAAGTGCCATTTTGTTATTTAACCTATTATTTTTATGCAACAGTCAAGTTACATGTTAATTTGCTATGCGAAGAAAGGAAATAATTTATTTTTGGCGTGCTGATTCATGGGAAATCGTGAATATAGGTCCATATAATCAGCTTGCAATTTTGAAATTATAGCTTTTATGCTTTGAGTAGGCTATTCAGGTCAAACTTTGATGAAGTTTTTAAATAAAATCAGTTGTTTACTGTATAGAAATATAACATTTTGAGCTATTTATATTTATCTGCTATAGTATATATTGGTTATCGGTATCCAAATCTTAAATCCTAATCTATCAATATCGGCCAAAAAATCCATATCGATGCATCCCTACTTCTTCATTTTTTATTTTTTTTTGCAAACTTGGATTAGCTTAAGGGCTGCACGGTGGCTCAGTTCTTAGCACTGTCGCCTCACAGCAAAAAGGTGTCACGGTTGTGGGTCTGTGCTCATTCCTGAGTGTCTGTTTGGTCCAGGTTTGGTCACATGGTTTTGTTTTGTTTTGGTGTTCCACGTGTGTCTGTTACGTCAGTGTTATGTCACGTGCTATGTAGAGCTGCTGTTCTGATTAGCCTGCCAGCTGCGACTCGTTATCACGGCTATATCTGGACAGCGCGTCTCTTGTCTCGTGTCAGTTCGTTGTTGGTCTTGATGTGTTCTCTGTCTGTCTTCAGGACTGGCGTGGAGACTCAGCTGATACCCAGATTCGCTAATTTGTTCCTGCCTGTTCGCCCAGCCCTGTTTGAGCAAGAAACCCTTGTTTCGTTTGTTTGTTTATTTCTAGTGTTTTTTGGACTTGACACTTATTGACCACGTCAATAAAAGTCATTTTACTTGCACATTGGATCTTTCTAGTATTTTCAAATCGTTACAAAAGGTCGCTGGTTCGAGTACCGACTGGGTCAGTTGGCATTTCTGTGTGGAGTTTGCATGTTCTCCCTGTGTTCACGTGGGTTTCCTCCAGGTGCTCCGGTTTCCTCCACAGTCCAAAGACAGGTGCTATAAGTGAATTGACAAAATTGGACGAAGTGTCTGAGTGTGTGTAAATGTGAGAGTGTATAGGGTTTTCACAGTGCTGGGTTGTGGCTGGAAGGACATCCTCTGTATAAAACATAAGCCGGAATAGTTGGCAGTTTATTTTGCTGTTGCGACTACTGATAAAAAAGGGACTAAGCCGAAGGAAAATGAATGAGGATGAATAATTACCTTCATCTTAGGATGGAAACCCGGCCAATGAGTTTTTTTTTTTTTTTTTTTTGTGACTTCAGTTAACAATTAAAAACTAAAAATATTAAATAATTGAATCATTTTAGGACTAACACAAACAAATTAAAAATTGTAATAATGTATAAAGATTTATCCGCTGCGTAAAACATGCTGGATTGGAAGTTGCCGGTTCATTCCGCTGTGGTGACCCCAGATTAATAAAGGGACTAAGCCGAAAAGAAAATGAATGAATGGATGAATGTATAAAGATTTACTATTTAATAGACCTGATATTATATGAACTAATAATGATCAGCTTAGGGATTCTCTGCAATGGAAATTTTAGCTGAAACCAATAAGCCTTTATATTTTGAAGCTGATTACTGATATATAGACTGCTAAATTTAATAAATATAATTTATTACTTTTGATAAATATTTATTTATATTTAACATATGTTCTATTTGATAAGTAAAATTTTCTTCTAAAATTAGCATTTTTCTCATCTTTCTATGTTTATGTTAAATTATTTCTCATTTAAAGGGAATGAAAAGAACCTATCCATTGGCATAAAAGTGAATCTAAACACACAAGCCTGATGAAAATGCTCATTTTAGAAGAACATTTAAGATGGAACCCGTTTCCACTGAGTGGTAAGGTACAGTTCGGTACGCTTTTATGGCTGTTTTCAATGACAAAAGGTACCTAAAAGCGAACCATACCGTACCACTTTTGGGGTACACCTAGCACAACATAAGGGTACCAAAAAGCAGAGCAAGACGGTTTACAGAGTTGAGTCTATTGGTTTACAGAGATACATCACTAGCGCGAGCAACAAGCGAGAATGAAAACAAAGGAAGCGCCATTTTTAATAACACAGCCGAGACAACACACTGCAATAATATATACATATAATAAAGAGTCATGGTCGACCCGAGCTCAAACAAACCTTGTCGTCGTCTTGATGAACAGCCACATCTACCCTGTGCCCTGTAGTTGTTTACAACCGCGCGTCCATATTTTTAAATAACAAACTTCTTAAGCTGATGATAATAACATGCGCGTGATTATTGAAGTGCTTCTGACATCTGATCCTGTCAGAAACGATCAGACGCGAGAGTGACACGCGAAAAAACAAAGGAGAAGCCGGAAAAAACAAAGGAGCAAATGATTCTTTCAGCAACCTAAAACATGAACAAACTGCCCTGTTTAGATATTATCATCACCTTTTGGACTTTTAAGTTATTAAAAGAAGTTATCTAAGTTATCTATTAAGAACTCGGAATGACAGAAACTTTCTAAAAAGATGTTACATGTGCTGGTGAAGATTAAAGATACAGATGAGAGGTTTGCACTGACTCGGCTATATGTTGCATGTTGTTTCTGAACCCAAATAAGGACTAAATGTATGCTGTTTGTATGCTGTAATTTAGTTTTTCTGGTAATTGGTAACATATCGGAGACTGTAAGGGTCTGTATGTGTTCATATATGTTGCATTTATTTATTAAGTTTATATAATTGCAGACGTTACGGTAGGATATTTCTCACTATCATTGATCTGCAGTTATTAATCAAATCGTGTTCATAGAAAGGTTAGTAATAAACATTTATACACAAGTATTTATGTGTATAAAGCATCTGTTTTGTGAGAAGGGCTTCTCATATTATATGTGAACGACCTGTACAGCTTTACTGCAGACAATAACGTGGACTGAAACTTTCTGTCGTACACCACGCCCACCAAAAGAGTACCATTGGTACCCTTTTAGCAGTGGAAACACAAGCCTGATAAAGGTGACCTTTACCGACCCGTACCGTACTGTACCAGTCAGTGGAAACGAGCCATAAATACACAAGACAACTAATTTCACTCTAAAAACTGCAACAAATAAGAAAACATGGAAATTGCAAGGAAGCCTTTAGATTTTCTTATCTCAAATACATTGCCAAATTAAGCATAATCCATAATTTATTATCTAATGTATTTTTATTTACATTTTACCTATACAATTCAATGTTTATATAATTCATAATCAAATACGTAAAATGTAATTTCATATCTTCCAATATACATCAGCAACCCTGTTAAATGCACAAAATACTATACATAAATAAATGCAACGGACACACCATTTATTAGAATATCATTCAATCTCAAATATATCTCCATGTGTGTATATATACAGTAGATACTCTTTTGTCTTACCTGTGTTGATGCTGATTGAGAGGAGATTGAGCTCACAACAGTCAGATCAGGCTGGACGGCGGCTACAGTGGCAGCAGGAGTAAGAATCAGCTACAGGTTAAGAGACAATGACACAACATCAAGTCAAGTCACTGGAGACGTGAGAACACCAATGGACTCAAATAGCACAATGCTTTGCGTAAACAGTTGCTTACCATCTGAGTGCGCAGGTACATCTGGGCCTGGCTTCCTGTGGGAGAGCTGTTACCTAGAAGCATGGCCTGCTGGGAAATGGCCCCTCCTGTACTACTGGAGCTAGTGACCTGGATACGACCCATTGGCTGAGTTACAGGAGAGGTTGGTATGGTGATCTAGAGGAGGAAAGAGATTTTCATTCATTGTTAGTCAAAATGCTTAAATGTTTGGTTTTCCTTTGATCTGTTTTAAATAGAACAGATTTGTTGGACACAAAAATATGCTGTTGGGTGACTTGGGTCAAATATGGACAAACCCAAACATTTTGGACAATGGCATCACATGTCAGGTCCTATTTTGTTTGCTTCTGAAGCATTTCAACTCATTTAAAGCCTGCTGTCCATGATATTGGACATTTGTCATCCAATCAAAAGGTTCTGCTTGTTTTTTCCATTTTTCAATTCAATTCATCTTTATTTCTAGAGCGCTTTTACAATGTAGATTGTGTCAAAGCAGCTTAATATAGAAGTTCTTGTAGATTGAAACTGTGTCAGTCCAGTTTTCAGAGTTGAAGTTCAGTTCAGTCAGTGTGGTTTGATTTTCAATGCTGAAAGTCCAAACACTGAAGAGCAAATCCATCGATGCGTAGCTCTACAAATCCCAACCAAGCAAGCCAGTGGCGTCAGTGGAGAGGAACAAACTTCACCAATTGATGAAAGTGAAGGAAAAAAAAACCTTGCGAAAAACCAGGCTCAGTTGAGCACTGCAATTTCTTCTCTGGCCAAACTTTTTTTAATATCCACTAAACTAAGATTTCTTTTGAAATACAGTCTATAAAAAAAGTTAAATGTTACATTTTTCAGGTTTATAATGTCTAGAAGATACTTCAAGTAAAGACCAACAATATGTATAATTTCATTTTTAATTTCATGTTGGTAATTTGTTTTTGCAGCAATTTATTCTTAATTGATAAAAGTCAATTTGACCGAATGTTTTGAACCCATTTATTAGTGTATGTCTACTATACAGTATAAGAAGCACATGCTGTTTTAATTCATCTTTATTTCTATAGCGCTTTTACAATGTGGATTGTGTCAAGGCAGCTTAACATAGAAGTTCTAGTAAAGAAGATTTAATACATTGAAAATGTGTCAGTCCAGCTTTCAGAGTTGAAGTTCAGTTCAGTTCAGTGTAGTTTAAATTGCATTGCTGAAAGTCCAAACATTGAAGAGCAAATCCATCGATGTGCAGCTCCACAAGTCCCAAACCAAGCAAGCCAGTGATGAGGAACAAACTTCACCAATTGACAAAAGTGAAGGAAAAAAAACCTTGAGAAAAACCAAGCTCAGTTGGGCACGACCATTTCTCCTCTGGCCAAACTTTTTTTAATATCCACTAAACTAAGATTTGTTTTGAAATACAGTCTATAAAAAAGTTAAATGTTAAAATTTTCAGGTTTGTAATGTCTAGAAGATACTTCAAGTAAAGACCCACAATATGTATCATTTCATTTTTTATTTCATGTTGGTAAATTGTTTTTGCAGCAATTTATTATTAATTGATAAAAGTATACAGTATAAGAAGCACATGCCAAATTAAATTGTGGGTCTGTTTAGACTTGTTTTTTGTTGTTCCAATGGCCGATGCTAAATACACGGTATGAAATCTTTAAGCTTGTCCATTTTTGACTATAGTTTTTAGAGGTAGTCAAAAAGAAATTCATCTGGATTGCTTTCGAGCTGTTTAACCTTGTTGTTTAAAGTGTTCAAACAGCCACATACACTAAAAATACTGAGTTGTTTTAATTCATCTTTATTTCTATAGCGCTTTTACAATGTGGATGCTAATAAATGAAACAGCATCAGTCCAGTTTTCAGAGTAGAACTTCAGTTTAGTTTAGTTTAATTTTCACTGCAAATCCATTGATGCGCAGCTCCACAAGTCCCAAAGTGTGGACCAGCCAAGCCAGTGGCGAGGAACAAACTTAACCAGTTGACAAAAGTAAAGGAAAATAAACCTCGAGAGAAACCAGGCTCAGTTGGCCACGACCATTTCTCCTCTGGCCAAACTTATTGTGCAGAGCTGCAGTCTAGGCACTGGATGTGGGGAACGCTTAAACCAGTCAAACATGGACTAACACAATGTTGGGTTATGTTTTTCAATTTCACTTTTTAACCGTTGGGTTTGTCCATATCTGACCCAATGTTGTGCTTAAAACAACCCTGCATTTTTTAGAATGGTTACAGGCAAGACAGGATTTAAGCTTTGCTTCTGAAAGTGTACCTTTGTTTTGAAAACAAAAATAACATAAAAAGCACAATCTCTAACCAGTCATGATTTTAACACAAACCCATAGTGTTTTGCAGAGTTTTGCTGCTATAAGAACAGAAATAAAAGCTTTTGCTCTCCATATTCCAGTCGCATTTCACATTTATATGCAAATTGCATGAGCCTATTTTGTAATATTTGATTTAAAAAGTGTTAATAAGGGGGCCATATACATAGACCTGTTCATGGACCTTTCCCACATATATATCTCAAATAACACAAAAGTACATGCTAAAAAAATGAAAGCACTTACTGATGTTTGGGTCACATTAGCCAACTGAGGCCCATTTCCATTGGATGATGGAGGGGATGAGGTGAACTGCCTGCCATTAGTCTGTGCAGCCTGAGAAGCAGCAGGAATGATTATATTATATTATATTATATTATATTATATTATATTATATTATATTATATTATATTATATTATATTATATTATATTATATTATATTATATTATATTATATTATATTATATTATATTACCCAATCACATGGGACCAGCTGAATTCATTTAGACATGTAGTGGTTAAAGTGATTAAAACAATCTGAAGAACAATCTTGACTATCAGAATAGGGAACAAAACTGATTTAAGTGACTTTGAACGTAGCATATTTGTTACTGTCAGATGAGCATAAAAGCAAGAAAGCATGGCATTCATCCACCCAATTTTGAAGGACAGCCTGACAAACATACCCACAGAATCAGTAGAGACCCAGCTGTTATTTTAAACTTAATTGGGATTTAATCTTGAAAGATTGTTGAAAAATATAAATATGCAAATCTGTTAGCCAATCACACCATTTACTTCTCAGTCTACTGATCTACCACATCTATTTAACTCGTCTTCAAAAGAGGGGCTTAAACAGGACAAAAAATAGCCTTTTACCTTCAGCAATCTTTTGTGTTAAAAGGAGTCTAAACGCCTGTTTCACACCGCAAGCGCAAGCAGTACATGAGCAGCAGCGCGTATGGAGAGCAGAGGCTCATCGGCAGCTGCTGCACAGATCAATCTATCGCTGTCTATTCTATCTAGTTACCTATATATCTATGAATACACTTTTCTTTTTTACTTTTCATCTGCACCAAGGCTCGCGGCAACTTCCTCCAATGCTGTTTCCTTAACCTGCAAGTCTTTATTTTACAAATTATACAGATTCTGAAGAACTGTATGCTTCTCACACTCTGAGGAGTGTCATTCATGTCTTTTCAGGTGCACTCGGTCAGCCTGTGATATCATGTCATTTTGTTTTTGATTGTCAGGATGATGAAGGCCTATAGTTCTAATAATATTTATACACGTTATAATGATATTTAAGCATGATCAAACAAGCGTGCAAACTAAGCAGAACTGATACTAAAATTGTTTTAAATTTAGTTTTGTAGTTCGGGCTTAAATAAATATTTGTTGCCTTTTAATCGTTTACGTTCATTTGATTGAATATATAAAAATCTGTGTATATTATCGATGCATTGGGTAAAATTGCTACTTTTTACTGTCTTTCAATGTGTTTTTGGTCATTATCAATGCACTGTCGCTTTAATTGAGCATGAGCAGCGCAGCAAAAATAGACCCAGCGCCAAAACATCGCTCATGCCTCGCGCTGACACTCTGCTTCTGCATGCAGTTTGAAAGCTCTAATCTGTTAACATGGATGCCGGAAAAATCTTGCTCTGCTCACGCTTGCAGTGCGAAACGGCTTGGCTTAAACAAGTCTGAATTTGGGATGTCATTAAAAATCTAATAGATAAAAATAAGTTTGCTGCTTGTTTAAACTACTTAATTAAAATGAGCTGAAACAACTCAATTCTTGAGGTTTTTTTTTTGAGTTTTATGTTCAATCCACTTAAATTTGTTAAGAAAAGTCGCCGCCAGTGGTATAGTGGTTAGTGCGTCGATACATGCACTCCGGTGCTCACGGCAACCCGAGTTCGATTCCCGCCTCGCGGTTCCATGTCAATCCTTCCCCTCTCTCTGACCCCCATGCTTTCCTGTCAATACTCTCTACTGTCCTGTCCATTAAAGGTGAAAACCCCGAAAAAATAATTATAAAAAAATAATAATAATTTGTTAAGAACACTTAATCGATTTGTGTTGGGACAACATGAATGAATTGTGTGGAACCCAGCATTTTGTACAGTGTGTCTAAGGCTAGCTCAAAATGAAGACAGGAATGAATGACTCGACATGATATAATCTGTCCATTTGATAGTCCAGTTCTGGACTATTCTTAGATGTCTATTAGATTTTCTCTGACAACCCAAATTGAGGCCTGTTTTAGTCAAGACATCTAATATGTCTATTAAATGCAAAATTCTATATTTTATTACAATTTTTGACATACAGAATAAAAAGCCCAGTTAATGATCCATTTAAGGCATTTCTGAAGGAAAAAGAAGGTTCAGTTAGCTACTAGCAGGAAGGCCAGTGAGTGAATGCTATATTATGTTGCACATACTGTCATATATATCCTCTCACCGTGTCTGTAGTGGTGAGAATCTGTGTAGCGGTGAGGTTTTGTTGATGCTGCTGCTGTTGTAGCGCTGCTGTCTGCAGCAGGATGTGTTGTTGTTGAGCTGCATACATCTGTTGCAGGTACTGAGCTGTCATGCTTTGCGGTCTGTGCAATGTCTGCTGGATTACCTAACAAAACACACATCGTAAGTCTCATAAGTACTAGAGGGAATCGTCTGTTTCTCAACCACAATAAAAAGATGGCAGCAATGTTCAGACAGTATCAAATAGCTTTTTTTTCCTGTTTCTTCTTAATGTCAAATTAAGACCTGGACTGCCTGTCTGTCTGCTGAGATGTTTCCCAGAGGAATAGAGGTGCCTGTGGGGGTGGTGGAAGTGGTGGTGGTGGAGGCTGTTGTCACACCACCTTCTCCCTCCAGCACCTCCTGACTCGGTTTATCTGCGTCACCCATTAGAGTGGTGTGTTACCCAACTGAGAAAAGACAATGAAGAAAAGAAATCTTAGGGGAAACTATTTTTTTAATGCTCTATTGAGTGATTAAATAATTCACTTTTATTCTTCGTGAACTGAATGGTGACTGACTGATTAACAATGATTTAATAACATATTATAATTACATTTCATTTCAATACATGTACACTAAATAATAATATTAATGGTAACACTACAATAATAGTATTAGTTAATGTTGGTTAATGCGTTTACCAACATGAACAAATATTGAACGATACATTTGTTACACGATACATTTGTTAATGAAAATAGAGTTGTTCATTGTTAATGCATGGTAACTCCCGGTGCATTACTAATGTTAACAAGCATGAATCAGGATGTTAATAATGCATTAGTAAATGTTGAACTATGATTAAGTGATAAATGCTGTACAACTATTTTTCATGTTGGGAAACACATTCACTAATGAAACCTTATTGTAAAGTGACCATATTAATAATAATACTAGAATTGTACATTTCCTAAAAAAAATGTGAATGGGGTTTGCGTGGCAAATCGATGGGCTACAATGCATTTTAATCGGTTGCTAGGGTGTTCTCAGTGGTTAATAGGCAGTTTAGGGCGGTGATAGGGTGTTCTGAGTGGTTGCTAGGTGGTTGCTAAGGCGTTGCTAGGCGGTTGCTAGGGTGTCCTAAATGGTTGCTAGGTGGTTGCTAAGGTGTTGCTAAGTGGTTGCTAGGGTGTTCTGAGTGGTTGCTAAGGCGTTGCTAGGCAGTTGCTAGGGTGTCCTAAGTGGTTGCTAAGCGGTTGCTAAGGCGTTGCTAGGCGGTTGCTAGGGTGTCCTGAGCGGTTGCTAGGCGGTTGCTAGGGTGTCCTAAGTGGTTGCTAGGTGGTTGCTAAGGTGTTGCTAGGCGGTTGCTAGGGTGTTCTGAGTGGTTGCTAAGGTGTTGCTAGGCGGTTGCTAGGGTGTCCCGAGTGGTTGCTAGGCAGTTGCTAATGTGTTGCTAGGCGGTTGCTAGGGTGTCCTAAGTGGTTGCTAGGTGGTTGCTAAGGTGTTGCTAGGCGGTTGCTAAGGTGTCCTAAGTGGTTGCTAAGGTGTTGCTAGGTGGTTGCTAGGGTATTCTGAGTGGTTGCTAAGGCGTTGCTAGGCTGTTGCTAGGGTGTCCTGAGTGGTCGCTAGGCACTTACTGAGGCATTACTAGACGGTTCCTAGGTGGTTGCTAGGCGGTTGCTAGGGTAATTTTGGTGGTTGCTAGGCAGTTGCTAGGGTACCCTAGGTTGTTAATAGGCAAGCCTCACATACATGCTTGGTCATTTGTTTATACTTAGTAAGCAATTCTAGCAAGTTACAGCACTTGGCTAGTCAATATTAGCATCTAGCTAGTCACTGCTAGCATGTGTAGCATACAGGAAGTTCTGTTTGCTAGCATGAGCCAAACGAGCCAATCCCCATGTCTCTACGATGTTCTGATGCTGAGATATAGCTGTTGATAAATGGTTGCTAGGGTACTCTGTTTTGTTGCCATGGGCGTGGTTACAGAGTGAAGTTGGGTGTGGTTGGTTGCCTACGTCAAATGAGCCAACCCCCAAGTCAATAGGACACTGCTATGCAAAGATATGCATGTAGGCCAGTTATAATGGCCATCTATGGGATCAGTTTGGGGGCGTGGCTTGTAAGCCTCATTATCATATTGAGATGCTCATTGGTTGTCTGAGTCATATGAGCCAACCCCCATGTCTGTATGACACTGCTATGCAAAGATATGCATGAAAGCCTATTATAATGGCAGTCTATGAAATCGATTTGGGGGCGTGACTTATGAGCTTCATTAGCATATTGAGATGCTCATTGGTTGTCTGAGTCAAATGAGCCAACCCCCAAGTCTATAGGACACTGCTATGCAAAGATATGCATGTAGGCCAGTTATAATGGCAGTCTATGGGATCAGTTTGGGGGCGTGGCTTGTGAGCTTCATTATCATATTGAGATGCTGATTGGTTGCCTGAGTCAAATGAGCCCACCCCCATGTCTCTATGACACTCCTATGTAATGTTATTGATGTGGGACATTTATAATGGAAGTCAATGAGATCAGCAATGGGACGTCCCTGCCCATGTTAAGTCAATGAGGCAGTTATTAAGGGTCCTTAAAAGGTTTGGGGGGCGTAGCTTGAGAGCTTCATTATCATATTGAGATGCTGGTTGGTTGCCTAAGTCAAATAAGCCCACCCCCAAGTCTGTATGACACTGCTATATAATGTGATTGATATGTGACATTTATAAGGGGAGTCAATGTAATGAATGGGAGTCAATGGGCCATGTTAAGTCAATGGGACCACTTTGGGACGTCCTAGCACCCCAGGGGTACAACTTATACCCCCTTTCGGGGTATGTTCCCACTTAGGCTGCAACCCCCTACAGATGTTGTGAATCCCATATTTCTAAGAAATTCACACTCTGCGCAGTGATTCGTCAAAATTCGGCTCAATGTTAAGTGAATGGGAGATTTGGGATGATTTGGGACCCCCTAGCTCCCCAGGGGTACAACATTTACCCTCTTTCGGGGTATGTACTTATGCGTGCTGTAACCCTTTCGAGATGTGGTGAATCCCATATTTGTACGAAATTCAGTCTTGGCGCTACACTGTAAAAAATGAGGAGTAGGGTTTACTTGAAAAAAGCTTGGAAATATTTTTCACTCAGAAAAGGCTAGTAAATCTTCAAAGCTTTGCCAAGTAAAAGACTAACCATAATTATTAGTACATTTAATTAGAAATGTTAAGTTAAGTTTACTTGGGAAATTCTAAGTAGATTTTATTGACTTTTTGTTTGTAAAATTTACTTAAGTTATACATTTAAATATATTGCTATTTTTAGATTTATTTTTATCCAATATTCTCAGTTATCTTTTTTAGTTATCCTGAGTAAACTTTACTTCAAACTTTTGAATGAAATTTCATCACCATATTTTATTTAACATTTTGAAATAAAGTTTACTCAGGATAACTAAAAAAGATAACTGGGAATATTGGATAAACATAAATCTAAAAATAGCAATATATTTAAATGTTTATTTAAACTGTTTCTTAATTAAAAACACTGCCAGACATTTTCATTCAGTACTTTAATTTGAATTAAACTTCTCAGTAAACAAATTTAAAAAGTCCTTTCAGAGAGAATGATGGGGACATCTATGTTGGCATCTTCCTCTTCTGTAGTACTGCCCAGTACAATGATCTTCACAACGATTCTGTCAAATACACAAATAAGTGCAAAGTGATTAAAATACTGTAAAGTTAGTTGCAATGTTATCAGTGTTACCTCTTGCTTTATGATATAATAGACTGTATTGATGTTAAGACCTGTGCTCTGTTGCATAAAGTGATTAAAGTTTTTAAAAGTTAACCAAAATTAAAAAAATTGGGGGATAAAAATACTGACATGTTTTTAACACTTAAAGAACCTCACATATCCAAAGTTAAAACTAATTTAGACATTTTTAATGTACCTGGGAGTCTTCAATGAGCTCCTGAGATGATTCTCCCAGGTCGGAAAGCAAGCAGTGGATCACGGCATCTCACTTGTCTTCAACTTGCTGATTAAAACAAAAGTAAACTTTAGTGGTCATTAACCAGTAACAGTGTAAATCTCCATCTACATATAACTGCATATCTAATAAGTCAGGATGCAGCTGGAAATTGGATGTGCAATGTATATATTTACCTGGTAAATGTAGTCCAGTTTTTGCAGAAAGGCTGGCTACAGGGAGGTTGTGGTTATGCTTTTGTTCTCATTACTGATCTAAGATAAATGAAATAAAATGTAACACATTTACAATTTAGTAGTCAAATCAACTATTTTTGCCAACCACACACACACACACACACACACACACACACACACACACACACACACACACACACACACACACACACACACACACACACACACACACACACACACACACACACACACACACACGTTGTTTACATTAGTATATCTATAAATGTGCTATCCAACTTACCTTGCATGAGCTTGAATGGTGAGAGAAATCTGTTAAACATATTAGAAATGTTAATGTCAGAAAATTAAATAAACATACAATGATATTACTGATTTAAAATTTGATCAGGTAATTTATTTTGGACTCTTCAATTATCAGCAATAAATGTTCACATGTATAGAGGCTGCCTGAACATACTCAGTAATGTTAGTAGAATATATATCACTACAGTTTAATAAGGAGTATATTTGCATATGTTAATGTGGATGGATTAATAAATATGTCTTTCTACGTCATGTTTTGGCCTCTCAGGGCTCAGGTAACTTATCATTCTGGGCTCAAATGAGTTCTGAGGCTGTCCAATCTAAGATAACTCGAATTTATAGTGCAGACAGCAGGGAGGGTAACTTTAATGTTCGGTTAATTATGTCCTTATTGCAATTTACCGATATGCTTGGACACTCGTATTAGTAAAAAAAATCATCTTAAAGTTCACTGTAGATTATACTTTTCTGTAGATTATATTTAGAATGCAGCTCAGTTGTTTTAGACTTAGACTTATGCTTATGCTAATCGGAGCTTTAGCTAACTCACTCACTTCGGGCATTCTCTTTAACCACCAAAACTGCAGACATTAGCTCTATACCTTTCTGCAAACGAATCCAAATTGATCAATAAACAAATAATGTAACTTACCTTGTAAATATCACATCAGTCTGTGTGAGGAAATGTTCAGTTGCTCTCATCTGCTCCACCCGTGCCAAGTTTGAATCAGAGAGCATGCGCTTAGACTTACTGACTTTGTGAAGTAAATTTTACTCGCGTATGTCTTTTTTTGCATTATTACGAAACACTAAGTAAATATTACTTGGGTATATCCATTTCAATTTACTATTGTTTTTTAAGCACAATAAATTAAAAAGAAATATTAAGTAGCTTATTGAATTAAATGTGACATTTTAAAGTAAAAAGACAAAATATGATTTATTTGTAAAATGTACTTGAATTATGCTCTCTTTATTTACAAGCCCCAAAAATCATTTTTACAGTGTATGACGATTTCCGGGAATAGTTGTTACTGTGCAGGGCTGTGTTCTAGAAAATGAATGGGAGTCAATGGGGCCATGTTAAGTCAATGGGAAACTTTGGGATGTCCTAGAGCCCCAGGGGTGCAACATTTACCCCCTTGTGTGATATGTTCTTACTCAGGCAGCAACCCTCTCGAGATGTCGTGAATCCCATATTTGTAGGAAATTCACTGTTGGGGCTATGATGTGTCAAAGTTTGTTCCCATGTTATGTCAATGGGATTTTGGGAGGGGTTTTTTGGCCCCTGCGGGGCCAAAAATCCCCCGACCCCTTATAAAAGTCATAGCACACTATTCCCGATATAACCGGACGATTTGACCCCACTTTCAAGGGTCTGGGGCAAAAACTGCGGGACTAGTTACGCGCCGAAATTTTGTGTGGAAGAAAAAAAACAATAATCATAAGAAAAGTGAACAGTAAGAATGGACTTTGCCTATGGCAAACCCCATTAATAAGAGGCAACACTTTACTTGAAAGGGGCATTCATAAGACTGTTATGAGACCTTTATAATCATGACATAACACGTCATGAATATGAAGGAGATTTTAAGCATGCTTATGACATTAAGTGTCAATAGGTCCATTCTCATTTTTTATGCAAAGTAGGAGTTGTTTCAGATGTCTTTATAATAACTTGACATAAACAAATACATCATAACCTGTCGTGTCTTTGTCATGACAACGTGACATTACGAAGACAATATAACTTGTCATAAATCTGTCATATACATGATTTTCATGTATTGTTGTGCCATTATAACTCTATTTTTTTATAACTATTTAGTAAAACAAGCAAATTTCTAAGTAAAAGTGTCAGTACTATTGCAAATACTTTTATAAGAGTGTCATTAATATATATATATATAATTTAACACTGTCTTTATTGATTTTAGTAGCTTTTAACATGTACAACAGAAATCAAAACCAAACATACAAATAATAATAATAAATAAAACAATAAAATAGAAAAAAAATACAAGAAAAACCTAAAAATAATAATAATATACAAACATATACGTAAATGCATGTAATTACACATACAATATAAAGGTACATCATATAACAACTACGGTATGTCAATAGCAGGTAATACAAGTTATACAGAGAAAAGATTTGTATCAGTTTCCTTCAGAAAACCTACAAAGTGATCCCAAATTTTGAAAAACTTTTCAGGTTTTCTCTTGACTATATAAGTACATTTTTCTAAAGGCAAATAATGAGACATTTCACACAACCATTGTCCAAAATGCCGGCTTTCTGTATTTTTCCAAAAACGAGCTATTATAAGTTTTGCATGTGCATAACAGAAAGTTAACATTTTCTTATCTGAACTAGTAAAAGTGCTTGTAATAGGAAAAATATTTGGAATACACAGTTCTGGACATTTGGGTATATCCTGTTTTAATACTATGGATAAAAAGTTTGGAATTTTCTCCCAAAAATGTTCAACCAAAGGGCACTTCCATAAACAATGATACAGAGTTCCTATCTCTTTATTGAATTTTATGCATTGATCAGGAATGTTTTAATTAAATTTGTGAAGTAATTCTGGAGTTACGTACAGTCTCATATTCCATTTATATTGCAGAAGTTTGAATCTTGTATTAATTGCGTCATTAATATTTAACTACATTTACCGAGAAATTAAATTTGTCCGACTCTATTTGAGGTCAAGTAAATTATTAATGACACTGAAGACACAATTATAATGGAATCATGACAATCATCTTTATAACAAGTTTTAATGTCTTGATAATGTTAAGTTTTTATGACAAAGACGTGTTGTGATACATTGGTTTATGTCTTTGCATTTAAAATGACATGCCTGTATTCATTCATTCATTTTCTTTTTGGCTTGGTCCCTTTACTAATCCGGGATCGCCACATCGGAATGAACCACCAACTTATCCAGCATATGTTTTACGCAGCGGATGCCCTTCCAGCTGCAACCCATCACTGGGAAACATCCACACACACTCATACACTACGGACAATTTAGCTTACCCAATTCACCTGTACTGCATGTTTTTGGACTAGTGGGGGAAACCGGAGCACCCGGAGGAAACCCACGCCAACACAGCGAGAACATGCAAACTCCACACAGAAATGCCAACTGACTCAGCCGAGGCTCGAACCAACAACCTTCTTGCTGTGAGGCAAACATGCTACTCATTGCGCCACCGTGACGCCCAACATGACTGAATGATGAAGTAATAAAGTATCCTTCATATTCAAGACATGTTATATCATGATTAAAAAGGTTTTATATCATGACAGTCTTATGAACACCCTCTTCAAGTGAAGTGTTACCATGTTCTTCTTCACACTAAGAAACAAAAGGCTGTTTTTATTTATAGAACTGTTGACTAAAAGTTGACTGTGAGCAACCCGAATGTTCTTCTATGGCATCGCTGTGAAAAGTCTGTTTTGGAACCTTTATTTTTAAGAATTAATATACTTTTTTTATTTATATTAAAATATAATGGGGGGGGGGGGATATTTAAAGATGGAAAGTAAAATAAAAATAAACTTCAAATACTAGTGTAACAGATATTTGAATACAGTATATAACAGCCTTTGTTTATTAAATGTTCAATTGACATTTAGGCACCTATTTTTGTATAAACTGTAATTTATTTACATACAATATATTCTAAAACTAACAACATACATTAACTAATACAGGAACAGTAGATAGCATTGTCTCCTCAAGCCAAACAAAATGATCAAAAGGCCTAAATAAAAAAAACTAGCAAAACATAAATAAATAAAATAGCTGGCCAGGGTACAGAGAACAAGAACACATCCTGACAAAATCTCATGTCACAGTTTTTCAACATAATCATGTATAATGGTGTTCTGTTTTTCTTTAAGTTTCTCCCGTAACATAGTCTGAGCTCAAATGTTAAATAAATGATAATGAGGGCCACTGAAAAACAAGATCTTAAGAATTACACATGCACTCAGTACAGTACAGTACAGTAGGCTGTAGCTGGGAGATTTTACAATGCCCAACAAAAACACAACACCAATATACATTCTGGAAATTAAAGTGCTGAACATATTTTTAACCAAACTAAATTATGTGTAAATTTCACATTTATTAGGCATTATTACATTAAATTTAAGTTTATTTTTAAGTTTTCAAAATTGCAAAAGCATAAAATGTCATTTAAAAAACAACAATTAAACAATTCATATAAATGTCAAATCTAACTATATCTTCAATTCATTTTAGTTTTATCATTTAAAAACTTTTTCAATATTTGATACATTTACAATTAATCTGTTAAAATTGTTATGAAAAGTAAATTATTTACATATTTAAATCTGGATTAAAAGAATGTATGAACTATAAGGCTATTTTGATCCTTTTTAAAATAAGAAAGTCATTTGTTTAAAATTTCTGTACGCCAATGTTGCGTCTTTCGTCTGGAGAGTTTTTATATTACAAAGGTTTAAATTCTGTACTCATACTGATTAGGTTACATATCTGTATTGACTTCATATCTAAACAGTAGCCATATAGTTCATATTGTCACACTGTTACAAAAGGTTAGGAATATAATTAATTACTTAAAATAAAATAATGAAACAGTCGTGCGGTTATTTGCGCATGCTTAAGCAGCCGCGTGATCTTCCTTTTTAAATTCAGTTATTCCAGTGAGGTTAAATGACTAGTTTTCATTTTTTTTATTTTTATTTTTTTATTCACACAAGCTACGAAAATGAAAATAGTTAATTAGGCTACATAAGCGATTCTAAACATTCCTTTCTGTTCACTTTTTGTAGCCTGCAACCATAATTGGTCGCAAAAAATAAATAAACGAACACGTTTTAAACAGTTATGCCTAATTAAAATACAAAGTAGCCTACAACAAACCAATTAAGCTTGGAATAATATACAATTCATTTAAAGGCAAATTAAATTTTGTGTCACTTCCATAACGACGCATGCAAAAAATGATTAATTAACGTGTTATGGAATATGAAATCTATAGACACATCTCCAAACTATAGAGAATCACCTTTATCGAAATTATATCAGAAACACTTAATAAAACAACGAAAACTTACGAAATGCGCTATGAAATATTTGGTCAGGCCGATGGTTCATGCTGCCTCAGTCCAGTCATCATCTGAGGCGCTTCATCTCTAGTGCTTCTAATAACCCAGTGACACAGAGAAACGCCCACCTCTGACAGCTTCTCGTGGGACACTGATTTTTCTAAAACCCGATTTGACGGGAATCTTTTACAACAAATGTTTTTATTATTATTAAGTGTGTACGTCTCCAGCTTTGGGCAATGATGCGATCATGACGCGTCTGTGTCCTGCATGCAGTGTCAAAGGCGCATCAGCGTGCGTGCGTGCGTGTGTGTGCGCACCTGCCTGGTCATATGAAAGCTGCGCGCTGCTGCTGCTGTCTGTGTGTGATTCAGTCATGCTGTGCTGCGACATGGAAAAGATGGAGATAAAAACACAACTCTACACAGACTCAGACATTTCTGAGCCAGCAGCACCACTTGCTGTGTAGGAGGACTTCGTGCAGCGCTTCTCTAACCAACAGTGTATAACAGTATAAATAGCCTAATAAAAATGATAGTTTTTTTTTTTTATTAGCTAATCTTTATTTTGAATATGTGACCCTCACCCTGCACCACAAAACCAGTCTAAAATGTTTTGGCAAAAAGTACATTGTGATGTGGGTCAAAAATATGCTGGTCAATTTTATCCTTTATGCCAAAAAACATTAGAATATTTAGAAATTATCATGTTTCATGGAGATCTTTTCTGAATTTACTACTGTAAATATATGAAAACCCTTTTTTATTTAGTCATTTGGATTGCACTTCATTTAGTCAACTGTTTTTCCTCAGTAGGCCTTTATTTTCTTTTTGAGTCCTCAGATTTTAGATTTTCAAGTCATATCTTTGCCAAATATTGTTTGATCACAACAAAAGTATATCAATGGAAAAGTTTATTTATTCAGCATTCATGTGATGCATAAATCTCAATTAGTGGTGTAAAGTACAAATTACAAATCCTCAAATTACTGTAATTGAGTAGTTTTTAAGATGTGTACTGTTAGTTTCCCGATACCTGTCCAATCAAATTGCACATAGAAAGTAAATCGCAACATACTGAACTACCTTAAATCATGCAGCAAACTGTTTGGAAGCATTAAAAGTGTCCAAGCAGATACTTCACACATAATGACCCAGAGTTTGTTTAGACTGAATGTCACTGGTGAGAAGATGACGGATGTTTACTGTATGATTACCAAAATGGCCGTAAGCAATCACTAAATGCACTACAGAATGTTACGTTTACACACAAACGCACAAATTACATGTAAACGTATAGACCTTTCACAGCGTAATACTCACTACTCACTACTCACTACTTTTGAGTACTTTTAAAAGGGCTGCTTTTTACACATACTTTGAGTAATGTTTACAACAGATACTTTAACTCTGCACTACATATTTGGGCAAGTAATGGTACTTTTACTTGAGTATGATTTTTCAGTACTCTACACCACTGATCTCAATTTCCATATATTGACACTTATGACTGGCTTTGTGGTCAAAAGTCACATTGAAAACTGCTGAAATGCTCTTAAGTCATATATTTTAATGATTAATTGAGTGATCTGTCCTGTATAGACTAAACAATGTCTTTAAGAATCTAGGCTACATTTTTATTAAACTAACTGAAATAAACTGAACTGAACTTCAAGAGTGACATTTGCTAAACTGAACTGAGTTGATTTCATTTTAACTGTGACCACGTCAGCATTCACTACTCTCCTGCTGGGCTGATTTGCTGGAATGTTCCAGAAACTGAAATACAGTTATGGCTTTTTATAATATTTTCTTCATCAATGTTAAGCTGCTTTCTTAATATACATTGTAAAAAGCACTAAAGTGAGTTGAATAGAATTACAGTCTTAACTGGTATTTATGGTCCTAAAACCTTTAACATACATGCAAACTATTTTTAGACAGAATATTCATGTGATGGAAAAAGGTTTTTCAGATTTTTACAAAATGTTCTTTTGTATTGGTGTGCTGGAAAATTAGAGGAAATGGGTCTTCAATGCCATTTCTACCAAATCAACCGTTTGGTACCCTTTACTTTAAAGTGTTACTCTGTGTATTTACTTCTATTAAGGAGTTTTCCATGAAAAATTACTTTGAATTTGGACTAAAGTCGTTTTACTTGCATTTCACTATAGTTGCAGTACGCAAAGTAAACGATTCACTAACCTGATCTTTTCATGAGGTTTACACATTCATATAAGCTTTACACTTTATTTTTAATAAATGAGTTTTGAAGTAAATTAATCTATTGAGCTGCACATTTGTTTTAGTCTGCATACTAGTCTGTTTTAAAAATACATAATTAAAAAAAAAAAACATAGTCATGTTTAAGAATATTCAGCCTACCAGCTCATCAGCTTTAGCCTACTTCGTTATGATATTTATCTTAAAATGTCATGCTTTAATAAGGTGCTTAATATAAACATTCTGCATGCGAAATACTTCATATATAGCCATGTTATGGACATAGTATTTTGGGGTTTTATATTAAAGAATAACAATTCCTTAATTTAACTTTTTGTAAAAACTCATTTTATTTATTGGAAAGTTTTTTTATACATAAATGCAAATATACTCAATGTAAGCCAAATGTTGTATTTTTAAACGAGAATTGGAACTGTAGTTAAAAAGAGACTATCACGGAGTCTCATAACAAGAAATCAGTTAAAACTTAGAAAACATGTGCTTTATTTAGTATTCTGTATTAATTTGTATTATTTTTTTCATGTGCCCTTATTTATTTATTTTTTGTTTCTTTTGCTTTACCTTTATTATATTTCTTTAAAATTGTCACATTTCTCTTGTTGCAAAAAAGTAATATTTGTATTGATTGTACTATATTTCTATCTGTTTGTATTTCCATCTGTTGTAATTGCCTGTTGTTATTGCAATAAAAACCTTCATATATAGCCATGACACTGTTATAATAGCAGTGGTTTCGCCACTAGAAGTCGTCTAACACCGGAGTGTGGCACTGCAAAAAGATTCTGGGGAACAGAAGAATCGATTCACAAACAATTGACTCTTATGAGCCGGTTCTTTATAACCAATCTTATTTTTAAATATTTTTTTATCAAGCCGATAAACAGTGTATAATTATCTTTAACAATGGAGAAAAATACATTTAAAAACAAAGAAAACATAAAGAAACAGCTAAACACAGGGGGGTATAAAAATACATAGCCTATTGAAAAAGCACAAATTAATTTAACATGGGAAAAGAGCCGCAGACAGATAAAGTTTTTTGAGCCTTTTTGTTATGAGACAGTGGCATCAATGATAGGTATTGTTTAAATTCGTTCAGAAAAATCATAAACATAGGTCTGGAGTTTGAAAATTTTGACTTATTAATGTGAAATTTAGCGAGCAGCAAAACTAAGTTCACCACATACAACTGTCAACACTCAACAAAGCCCAACATCTTTCCAATACAAACTATACCCAATCTTGAGTGTGTGATTTTACGAGACATGTGTTAAAGGAACTAATTTTTAAGTAGACTGCTTGAATTAATTTGGCTGTCTTTATGAGTCCAGAACTGTCATTGTTAATAATGTGCACAGTTTAAGAAACTGCACTTGTCCGAATATTAAAAGGCTATGAAGTCTTTGCGGTTGGATTTTTTAAATATGTTCTGTCTGGGAAGTAGAAGGTCAGAACCAAACAGAAGCGTTAATTTCCTTATTAATCGCATCCCTACAATTATTCATAGACCAACAAAAAGCAGTAGCTACAATGTACTTCCTACAAAGGCTGCTCTTCTCCACCCTCAATTTCTGTGTGGTATAATCGGAATGTTACCAGACTCTCCCATTCAACTGGACCCATTAAACCATATTGCCATAATACTCCACCATCAGTAATATAGCAGATGCTTAATATTTGCACCCCTTTTAAACTATTCTGACAAGTTTTTTGTGTGTGACACAATCAGTCGCTGTTACTGTGTAATATTTTTTCTTCTGGAAATCCCCCTCATCCTCCTCCCCCTCCACATTCCGCTGTTTGGATCAGTCCGTCTCGAGGCCTGCGCGACAGAAGAAGGGAGTATTTCCCCGTCAGACAGAACTTCTAGTAGTCCGGTTAATCTCCGTCTAAACTTTGCTATTTATATTTCAGTCAGGCTGTTTATTCTACCAGGGACAACACTATTGTTGTCCAAGAAATACGTTCAGTGTTAAAACTCCGGTAGTTTTTCCTCGTCAGACGATAGCTGGCTAGCATCATTAGCTAAGCTAGCAGGAGTACGGAGAGTCCATAATGCCCACGCTGCGGGACAGCACCATGTCCCACCCCGGAGAAAACCCGCACCAAGTCCGGGTAAAAGCCTACTACAGAGGGTAAGTAGCCAGTGAGACCATTATATATATAGTTGCATTCTTACTTATACTTAACGGTGCGCGTTTTTAGGAAGTAATGAAAAGCCAGCTAGCAAGCTGTGTTAGCTAAGCTCAAAACAAAACTCTGATGAAGTTGTCAACTGAAACCAACCATAACAAATGAGCTGTTTCTTCATTACTCTCTCTGTAGCTTGTCTTTTCTCTTCACCTATAGTTGTTCACATAAACAGGGTGATTAATTGTTAAGATAATAAAGGTTTATATGATGTGTTGTTTCACCTTAGAGCTTTCCCTGTCACGGAGCCCATTTGCAATCTGTCACATTTAGGACATTCTGTAAAACGGTGTAAATTAGGCAATTTCATCTTTAGGAAAACCTCTAATTAATATGAAATATTTTATGTGAATAAATAAACAGATTTATGTATAACTGATTTTCAGTTAGCTATTTCTTCATGATGACTCTTCCTCTTGTCATGCACCTGAAAAACTTGTATGGCCAGTATCTTTTGTCAGACCTGTTGGAGACTGCTCTTTATACTCTTCATGAATTCTATAGTGTATGTGCATTTTTCTTGACTCTCGTCAGTTTCTGTTTCAGGTAAATTTGTTGATAAGAGTTTATTTACCATCATTGTAAGGAACTGACCGGTTTACCATCCCACAGTACAATCTTTTGGTTTTGAATTCTGTTTTCAGTGAATAAAGTAAAATCCTTTAGGATATGTAATCCTTTTGAAAACTCTGGAGTGAGCATGAATTGATGGTCTATGCCGTATAAAAATAGACACAGAATTTCAGGGTGTGGACTATCTTGAAACCCACCATTTGTGTCTGAATGTGTGTTTTCTCTGGTTTCTTTTGTTTTTTTCAGTAGGTCATTTTAGACAATCTTTGAACCAGTTTTAACCCCTCTTTCTATATAAACTTCTGCTGTGGATGTGATTGAGGCGATCAGGGGTTGTGTGGAGGCCTTAATGGCAGGTTTCTGCCTGAATGCTGTAGAGCAGCAGTGGTTCACAAACTTTTTTTCACCAAGTACCACCTCAGAAAAAAATAGTCTCTCCAAGTAGGGCTGTGCGATTTGGGGAAAATGTCTAATTGCGATTTATTTGATTTATTTATATATTGATTTATTTGACAGATATTGCGATTGCAATTTGAATTACGATTTAATTCAAGCTTTAGGCTGATTTTTATTAATTAATTTATTCATTTTATTATTAATTTAAGCTTCAGCTCAATAATCTTTAAGCCGTGTAAACATTTCTGTGACAGCTCTAAAAATTACCTATTTTTGTTCGGTGTCTGTGACTTTGAAACCAAAATATCCCCATATTACAAATGCTGTTTTTCTTTGATATTAATTTGTCTATTAATGCTTCTGAAGCAGCAGACACTATAATCCCACTTGTTAGCGCTTTCCTGTTTGTTTTCTTTTTTTATTGTGGATGCAGTTCAGTTGCTCAATTCTGATTGAGCAGAATGAAAGTGTGCTCACTCAGTTGTCTAGTTATAAAGCCTCACGATTTCACGATCAGATCACACGATTTTGGCACGATTTCCTTGACGTAGGGTGTCGTGGGAAGTTGTAAACGACAAATGGACATCATGACACAAGATTCAATTGTTTCTTCTTGCGTAATGTGGCATAGTTCATGAAAACCGATACCATGTCTGAGATGCTTCACGACACCATCACAGAAAGTCTCGCATGTTTAATTTGCATTTTAATTTAATAATGTTTAATCTGAAGCATAGCAGACTGTTTTTGAAGATGGTATTCATTATTTTTGTTTACATATATACATATATATTATATTGCAGCCTCTTGCGATTTAACTAATCGCAACATTTCAAATTGCGATTCGATTTCAGTTAATTGCACAGCCCTATCTCCAAGTACCACCATTATGATCAGTATTAAAATACAGTAGCGTAGCAGGCCTAATTAAGCAGCTACAGCTCTGTACAGTTCAAAAACAAGGCACATTGATTCCTAATATTATGAATATTTATTAATGTCAGCCACTTTAAACATTATAAATAGTTTGAACAATAACACTGCACCGTGCTTGCATGTAAAAAATAAATAGTGTTTATTAAATAGTGGCTTTTAAAAGTTAATTAAAATGGCACTCTTTTTAAAAAGTAAAAGGAAAACTGCCGTACTTAAATGTAAAGTATTAACATAGTAGCCTATTCATCAAAACCTGCAAATGTTCCTTGAACTTCATAAATATAGGCTATATGTCATCGTATTCATGTATAAACTCTTTTTGATAAATCGTCACCTTGGAATTTTAAGGTTCTATCTGCGTTCCGAATGATTTTGAGATATTGAGCTTCAAAGTTTTTGCATTCCATTGCAAACAGTATGTGTGTAACATTTGTTTTTTTTATTAAAATGTCTTAAAATGTAAACAACTTATACAAAAACATCCCATAATGTAAATATGTTATTATTTAATAAGAATGTCAATAACTCAATTTTGACAAAAATGTCAGAGAGAACCTTAAAATTCTAAGGTGACGAAATGTGTAAATGTTGCATGTATTTGTATATCTTTGAAATCTAAACATTAACTTATATTTTAAATATATGATTTGGATTTACATGTTTAAATTAGAAATTAGATCTGCTTACTGCGCATTAGAGTAGGCTTTGTGTGTCAGAAAAGCAAGTAATTTAACAAAACCTGTCAACATTGGGATATAAAAATACGATATATGCCCCCATCAAGCGTTTTAAATATGGGGAGAAGATTAGCTTCAGATGATAGAATACATAACAAACATTAAAAAATTACAAGTAAAATAAAAGGTTTAGCCTATTAAAATCAATTTACTGATTACACCGGTGTTATTGTATGCATCAAAGGGTTAAAAGTGTGTTCATTTTTTTACTTTAATTATTCAGCAATTACTCTGCGTACCACTCAAAGGAAGGGTACCACAGTTTGAGAACCACTGCAGTAGAGCATTGAATAAAGTGAAGGACATGTTACTCCCTGCACCTTTTATATTCTGATTGAAAAGCCCCGGAAGCCTGGTGAAGATGAATTTATTCTCCTCCTCTGCCCTCAGTTCTTCCTTTTATTCACTTATTGCTCATTCTATCACTCATGCATGATCCTTTTCTGTTCTCTGTCACATGTAGTATGTCTGTAATAAGCATTTCAGATTTGACCTATATTGCAACTATTAAGCTAAAACATTTTTCGACAGTAGAGATGTGCTTTGCTCGTGACCCCTTCTCTGCCTGTTTGCAATGGTTTAAAATTGACACTTAAAATAATTTTCTTTAATCTTTTTTTTTTTTTTTGATTTTTCATATGCATTAACAACCTAATTTGTGAGGACACTAAATTGCTAATATTAATTTTAATAATTCCAATTTTAATATGTTTATTGTAATACTTTACAATTTCGTTGGTTCATGTAATTAACATTAAATAATATAGTACCAATAATAGCAAAAAATCCATGTTGTATGAGTGCGTTTATTCACCTTATTCTTCACGAACGAGCAGACGCAACCATTTGAATGTTTTGGGCTCTAGACTTCCAGTCTCATTCACCTCCATACCTTTTTAGACATTAAAGCTCGTATGCTAGTTGATGTTGCAAACTGATATTTTCTTATATTATTCTACCTGGTTTGTATAGTCATGCCAACACTTGTTTTGTAGAGCAAGTGGTTTGACCGTTTTCTGACATTAATTATTTCTAGTCATTTCTCCCATATATAGACGACTGAATCGGGAGTTCTAAAACAAGCGCAAAAACAAGCTCACTTCCGCATTGAAGAATAAAGTCAATACTTTTTAGGTTTAGTTTGATTAAAACAAACTGCGATAGTTGCTATGATGGCATGGGCGTAAATCTTAGGGAGTCAGTGAGGGTCTGAGGGCTGCCCCCCCAGAAAAATATGATTTAAAAACCACAGCTTGTATTGTTAATAACAATGTTTTTTGTCCGGTGAGAGAAAACAAATGTTAACCATTGAGCAACTCCAGTAAGTAAGGTTACTGTCGTGTATTTTATTCACTTATATAAATAAAGTAGTTATTTTCTTATGAATGCAGATGATGCCAGTGTATTTTTTGATGAGTTTGCTATGTTAATAAATAAGAATGTTATCTGTTTGACAGTAATGTCGAACAATGAGGTGGACGTTAAAATAAAAAAAAAAACAGTATTGATTGGTATGTTTTTGAGAACCCTAATTTTAAGCACAGTATTAGCTTTTTTAATTTGAAATTAAAATAAAAAAATATTTATTGTTCGCCTCCAACCGTTCCCTCCTTTCTGTTGGTTAGGGGTGTAACCGATCACGGTTGATCCATGTGACCTGTGGATAAATAACTTTTTGGAATTTGTAGGTTAATCCAACATGTATAACAATTGCAGAGAGATTGCCTCCCGTGTCATTCAAATCACGTGTATGACAGCATTTTGGCTTCCTTGTAACATATAATGATGACGGAAAAAGTTGTGGTGGGACCTACCTAAATGCTTTCTTAGGTTATTAATTAAAGGTGTTTTCTGTCACTATTTAGCCTGCATTAATGCATTCAGTTTAAAGCTGCACAATTAAACATTAAAAAATCGTTATCTCAATTTAAACCCGTGCAACATGAATGATAAATGATAATGATTTGCATATGCTTATTAATCCTTCTACGCGCTGCATTTAAATCTGTGGTTGACCGAGAGAGATTCAGTTTTTACACTTTTTCAGTGAGGTACAAACAATTAAATAACACAGAAGTACTGGGATAACAGTTTATATTTCAGATATAAACACTGATGTTTATGGTAAAGACTGAAACCACCGGTTAATGGAACTTGACGCTGGTGAATGTTGTAGCAATTACATTGTGTAACCACTGGGTGGCGACAAACAACCATCAAAATTATGTCATTGAATAATTCAAAAATGATATACCTTTATTGAAACATGAAGTTTTTTGTGTGAATTGTTGAATCATTATTGGAAAATAAATATAATATGTTGTACAAAATGTTAGATTTCTCTATTTAGCATTATCAGCAACAATAGCAAAGATCATTTTTCGTATTTAATATTTTCCTTTTTTTCCAGCTGGTTCTTTTATGATTTTTATTTTTTATTAAAATTACAGGTTCTAAGTTCTGTTTGGTAAAACCAATGGTTTTTGCAGTAATAGTTTTGTATAAATAGAAAGCAATGACATTTGTCTCATTCCTTTTTTGCTGATCCGAAAAATGATCTGAACCATGAGATTTGTGATCCGTCACACCACTACTGTTGGTGCAGCTCAATTCAAATTAGTGTAAAATCTGGCAGTCTTGATGTGCAGCATCATACTTGTTTTTAATTATAGTCATGATATTGGCAGGTATAGTTCAATACCAGAGTCGAAAATGCTAGAAGTTAGCATTGGTGAAAAGTGCAGCAGACTGCATATTTACCATTTTGGAAGTTATATATTGAATTGTGTTTTTAAAAAAAGATGCTGGAGAGTTTAACGTCATATTTTGAATGTGTTAACTAAATAATTTATTAAAAGTGTGGTGTCATATAATGATCATGGCAGGCGGAATACATACAGATTTTGTTGCTTAAAGGGTTAAGATGTTAGTATCAGTATTTGATGCATTTGAGCTCAACCACTGTCACTGGCAGAGCGGTGATAAAACACTATTGGCTGTTTTAAAAAAAAAAAAAAGGAGAGCTACACAATGTCCCGCCCTCTCTTTGTTTCGGTTGAGATTGTGTCAAACATCAAAACAAAATGCATATTTCAAAGCACTTCACGGGACCTTTAAAATCTAGTGTCACTGTCACCTGATGTTTTATAAGCTCATCAGAACTAAATACTAATGTTTGAAGCTAAAACATACCATGAATAAGCTAGTATGAAAGCACCTTAAATGATGACATAATTTCAGCGAACCCTCCCTTTAATACACCTACTGTTTACTTTAAAGGAATGGTCATATTTCCTTGTGTGCTATTCCTAGTATTCTACTTGACTTCAGTACCTGTAAGCTTCCTTACAAATTCAGGTTCAGAAAATCGTGTTTGAGTTTCTTGTAAGTCCTATTTGACCATGGGATTGAGTGTTTGCTCATCATGCTTGTTGTAAAAGCAGTGTGTACTGATCCATGTATGCCCTACAGAGGAATGAGGCTTCACTGCTTCCTTTCAGAGATGCTGAACTTTCACAGGGTGCATCTCTTACTACTATAGTGGGCACAAAACCTTTAGTTATATGCCAGAATAATGTTATATCATTTATGCAATTATAAGAGGAAATGTGTCTCTCTGTAAATATGAACTAAGACACTAGTTTAGTACTGCTGAGCTATTATAATCTCAGAGATATTTATCACAGGACACGCATAACTGCCTTTTATGTCTCACACAGTAGCTTGATCGTAATAGTCCTGGATCAGATAAAAGCAGCATTTTGTTTTGGTTCGTCATAAGGTGGTGTGTGGGATGGTTGCAGTGGCCGCTCGCAGGCATGTGTGGGTCAGTGCACTGGCTCGTAGACAGGAAAGACTCCCTGCTGTTAATAATTAACCAAAACAGTGTGAACTCAGTAGACAACAGAGAGTAAAAAGCTGCTGTATGCGTCCTACTATGGGAATATGCTAGTATTACAGCTTCCTAGAAACTCGCCATCTCCGATACTCCCTGTATGGTGTTTTTGGTCTTTTAAAATGTATTGATATAGTATTTAGATTTCTTTAATTACCACACTCAAAATTATTTATTATATTTTTAACAGGGCTGTGCAATGTGATGATATATAGATATAGCAAATGGTCATACAATTAAAATATTATGCTCTATTGTTTATTTCTTGGTGTAATAAAAGATATTGTTTACAGTAATACTTTTTTCATAATTTATACGAGCACAATATAACACGCTGTTACTGAGATGCCGACAGACATGAATAACCATCGCCACTCTAGGCAATTCATAAGTTTTTGATTTAGTAGCTAATTCGTACGATCTCACTGGTACAGTTTAGTACAATTTGCTTATCCCCCAATTTCAGTTGTGAGAGTTGAGGCATTGAGAGGCACTGTGAGAGTTGAAAGTACAGTGTTTAAATTTTGCTTTTTATTTAGGATTTTTTTATTCTGATGATCTGTAATGATTAGTTTTTGAAGAGTGTTGTGTATTTTATTCATATTTATTCTGTACGTCTACATTTATAATCAATTACTCTGAAGTGCTTAATAAAGTGAGAAATAGGGTCACATATAAATGACAACATTTCTGAGTATGTACTTTAAAATGTCAAAAAGAAATAGTCCTATATAGTGGTCAGTGTGTGTGTGCGTGCGTGCGTGCGTGCGTGTATAGATATTTATATTGTGTATATATATATATATATATATATATATATATATATATATATATATATATATATATATATATATATATATTTATATATATATATATATATATATATTGTGTATATATATATATATTGTATATATATAAATATATACAAGCTTTATATAACTTTAACAATGCATACAGCACATTTTCCCTCTAAGTTTGATACTTAAGTGGAGCTTTCTTCTTTCCCAAAGAATAAATGAAGGATGTTGCATATAATCCCTTAAACACATTTGTTATAACCATTTAGTGCAGACAAGTCATATTTTACAGAAAATAATAGATTAAACGGATAAAAAATTTGGTAAGAAAAATGACTGAAAATGCAATTTGGAAACAAATGATGGAAGAATAATTCAACATGCCTCAATGAAGAAAAAGTTTGGAGTGCATTTTTGATACATAAGAAGTTAAAATGCATCTTCCTTTGCTTGTAAACCTGTAAACTAACACTTACGTTTGGTTCATGTGATCGGCCAGATAAGCAAGTACCGATTGATTCTGATCTCCAGCCAATCGATCAGAGCAACTATTTATTGATTGAATTTACAGAAATGTATTATATCCTAACATAAATTGATATGAGATGACTTTTATTGTGATATTAGGTTTGTCATATCGCCCCGTCCTAATTTTTCATAAGTAGGGCTGCACAATATATTGTTTTAGCATTGATATTGAAATGTGTGCAAATTGCAATACTGGATCTGCAATGTTGAAATTGTGATATAGTTGACCATGAGCTACAGTCATTGAAGATTTCTTCCATAATGAAGCAAAAGGTTATTATTTACATGTGATTTTCAGGCCTGTGATAAAGCATATCAAAAGAGTTTAAAGCATTCAGGCACGAGAAGTTGTACCAGTGTTTCATAAAAAAAAATTACATTGAATTATTTATACAATGAAATCAATGCAGTGCTATTTTACATTTGATTAAATTCTGTATATGAATTCTTATTTAATCGAGGTATTTAAGTCATCTGGTGAAATTATATACATAGCACAATTATTTGTATGTATATATATATATATATATATATATATATATATATATATATATATATCCTAGAATAACAAAACATTGCATTGTCAGATTTTTTTCAATATCATGCATCTCTAAAATGTAAGATTTTAATGAACGTCACTTATTTCTGTTTTAGGGACATCATGATCACACATTTTGAGCCTTCGATCTCCTATGAGGGTCTCTGCAGTGATGTGCGGGATATGTGCTCCATGGACAATGACCAGCTCTTCACCATGAAATGGATCGATGAGGAAGGTTCGTCGTTTCATTCATGTGCCTTTCTGGTCTTTATTCACAGCAGGTGTTAGCATCTGTCTCAAGTGATCAGATCTCAGTCAGTCGAGACAGATTGACATTTGCACCTGGTTAACATGCATCTCCTGTGACCTCTTGAGATCAGATTTCACTAAAGAGACCCTCTCTCATTTCATGATTACACACAACTTGTTAAACCAAAGAGAGTGTTTACTTGTTAAAACCGAATTTTTGCTATTACATTTAATTGACCCATTTTCTAAATGAGCTGTTTTATAGGCTATCGTCCCAGTTGCTCGAGTATGAGGGTCACTTCATGAATAGTTTAATGTTTATTTTACTGTTTAATAATATAATGCACTTTTCGATGTAATACTAATGGTAAACGGCCATATTATTGCCAGAATTAATTCAAGACATAATTCTGATTGCTCTTAGTTAATTCAATTTAGGCATTAAACATAACAATACTCAGGTAGGCTTTGGCATTAACATGATGCTCAATTGGTACTAATGGGCCCAAAGTGTGCCAAGAAAATATCCCCCACACCATTACACCACCATAACTAGCCTGAACCATTGATACAAGGCAGGATGGATCCAAGCTTTCATGTTGTTGATGCCAAATTCTGAGGCTACCATCTGAATGTCGCAGCAGAAATCGAGACTCATCAGACCAGGCACCATTTTTTCAATCTTCTATTGTCCACTTTTGGTGAATTGTAGCCTCAGTTTCCTGTTCTTAGCGGACAGAAGTGACACCCATGGTGGTCTTCTGCTGCTGTAACCCATCCCCGCCTCAAGTATTGACGTGTTTTGAGTTCAAAGAAGCTCTTCTGCATATCTCGGTTGTAACAAATTGATATTTGAGTTACTGTTGCCTTTTATCAGCTTTTATCTGGCAATTCTCTGACCTCTGGCATCAACAAGGCATTTGCGCCTACAGAACTGCCGCTCACTGGATATTTTCTTTTTTTCGGACCATTCTCTGTAAACCCTAGAGATGGTTGTGCGTAAAAATCCCAGTAGATTGTGTCAGAATCAATTTAAGACATGATGTTGATTGCTCCTAGTTAATTCAATTTAGGCATTAAATATAATAATATGTTGTTTATTCATTCATTCATTTTCTTTTCGACTTAGTCCCTTTATTAATCTGGGGTCGCCACAGTGGAATGAACCGCCAACTTATCCAGTATATGTTTTACGCAGCGGATGCCCTTCCCATCACTGGGAAACATCCATACACACTCATTCATACACATATACTATGGACAATTTAGCTTATCCAATTCACCTATACGACATTTTTTTTATTTTATTAGAACTTTATTCCCACAATGCAAGAAATCTGGTCGGGTCCTGTGGCTCCCGTCGTACAGCCGCGGGAATGCAGACCTCTGCTCTGTTGATCCTTATTTGTGAATCACACTTGTGGTCTTCGGGGTCAAAAACAGACGTGCCTGTAAAGAACACTCCGAATTTTTATTTTATTAATTTTTTTTTTTTATTTTTTTATCTTTTTATTTATTGATTTTTTTTTTTGTAAAATCTGTCTAATTAATTTTTGTTTAATAATATTTTTATATTCAAAAATGTTTTTGAGAGAGTTTTGTTGTAAGAATTAATATTTAAAAACAATAGAATAAAAAAAGAATCTTCTATTTTTTACCAAATACCAACAAAGTAGTAGTCAAGGAGTTTTAGACCATTCCGATGATTCTGTAATTTCTAAAAATTCATTAATTCGTTCATTCAGTCATTAATTTTCTTTTCGGCTTAGTCCCTTTATTAATCTGCGGTCGCCACAGTGGAATGAACCGCCAACTTATCCAGGATATGTTTTTACGCAGCAGATGCCCTTTCAGCTGCAACCCATCACTGGGAAATACTCATAAACTCTCATTCACACACATACACTATGGACAATTTAGCTTACCCAATTTACCTATACAGCATGTCTTTGGACTTGTGGGGGAAACCGGAGCACCCGGAGGAAACCCATGCGAACACAGGGAGAACATGCAAACTCCACACAGAAATGCCAACTGACCCAGCCGGGGCTCGAACCAGCGACCTTCTTGCTGTGAGGCGATTGTGTTACCCACTGCGCCACCGTGCTGCCCTATGTTGTTTATATGATATTTTAATATGTTATTACATCTTATGCAATATGTCATTTTGTGTTATATGTCCTGGAATGACAGCAATGATGATATAAATATAAAGTGTGTGTGTTTAACTACCCACAAATGTGATTTGAGTCATCACAAAATCTTATGCACTTTATTTGAACCTGCATTTAGTGCTGCCCACTTGATCAAATCCCTCGACACAGATGTTAATGCCAGGTGTAAATGTGGCCTTTCCGTCTGTTTCTTTAACTGTCTCCGTAGCAACAAGCTTTCTCCTGCCATTCTGCTGAAGCGTCTGCCTCATTTGCACCAGCACTTTATATATTACAAATGAAGCCACTTTTGGCAGATTGCATTAGAGTCTCCGAATTACCCTGGACTCCACCGGCAGAACTAAAATAGATGGCTTTTACATGAGGAATAATGCGAATCTGAATGCAACACACAGCAGGGAGCGGGGTTTTATGCTAGAAAGATTGACTGCGTGCGATGATTAACTGCTGCATTAGTCATGCGAGATGGGAAATGGAGATGGAAGAAAATTCATTTAAATACCAAAATCTTCACCGTGCCATGCTGAGCCCAGAGTCACGCTGCTCATTAGCATAGCTGATCTGAGCGGGCCGTCATGGCGAGAAGTTAATCCCGTCTGTCTGCGCAAGCCTTGGCAGCGATGCCCGCCGTCACTCATTGCTTTCTCTGTGATGTTTGATTGAGGGCCGTGTGCGTCTGTGAAAGCAGAGGCAGTCGGTGCCACAGGCTACTCTTCAGACAACAGCATTGACGTCAGCTTCGTACAACACCACGGGCCATTTTACTGCTTCATGATGTCAAACGAACATATTTTTGATATGATCATAGCGTTCGGTTTCTTTTCTCTTTCTCAGGCCTGTTTAAATTCTCCCTCACTCGCACCGTTTGTCTCTTTGCAGTGTCAGTTATGCTGATGTCTTTGGTGGAGAGTTGTGATTTGAGCGTTCTCTGTGCTTGTCATTGCAGGGGATCCGTGCACCGTTTCTTCTCAGCTGGAGCTGGAGGAGGCCTTGCGTCTATATGAACTCAACAAAGACTCGGAGCTCATTATTCACGGTATGCTGGGATTTGGCTTTTGATGTGGGTTAGCTAGAGTGCGTTTGCTTTTGTGCTCTCTCGATTCTTGAAAGAATTATGAGGGATGAAGTTTTACACCAGGTCTTAAGGCCCCGATGTACTCGCAGCAAAGTTCTCTTTTGTTCTGGAAAAAGTTTAAAATGCCCAGAGCAGCAGTAAACTGAGCAGAGAACATCATCGTCCTACACTGTTTAGATCAGTATGTAAATATGTAGTTTGGGTTTCTTTGCAAAAGAAAATAAGCATAGATGTAATTTGATACATCAGTTACAATACCTTTGTTTGTTGTATGTAGTAGGGCTGTACAATATATCGTTTCAGCATCGATATTGCAATGTGAGCATCCGCAATAGTCACATTGCAAGATATGCAATGTTTATTCTGTATTATAAATCATAATTTGCATTCATTTTTGAGGCCTGTGACTGTTAAAGGGATTTAAAAGCATTCAGATTTTGTACCAATTGTAACTTAAATACCAATTCATTTTATTGTATTATTTATACAACAAAGACTATGCTGTACTATTTTATATTTGATCATTCAATTACTGTTCCTAAATACTGTTAGTATTCAGGAAAACAATAAATAACAGTTTATTTCATTTATATTTTTTTATTTATTCCATTTTTCTATGCTTGTAGAGATCTTTCTTAGGTTTTATGCAAATGCACCTACAGAATTATAACAATCAATCAACTAAAATGATCAATTCTTTCCAAATAGAATTAGTTAAGGCATCTGGTGAAATTGTATTCATATTGCAATATATAATTGGAGAATAACACAATATTGTTATATTTTTCCAATATTGTGCAGCCCTAGTATATAGCAATTAATAGAGTAGATTTCATCAAAGCAAGCCGTTTTACAGTAACAAACCTGACAAACAGTCGTTGTTGTTTTTAAATGGAGCTACTCTTCAGTTTGAAACCATGAATCTGAATGCGAAGGTCTTCTAGTTGACCTTTTGGCTTCAGAATTATTTGTGTTCTTTGCATTTTAAATAGAAAAATGTTTGCTGTCATAAGCTGTGTTTCAATCCAAAGAGGAGAATTAAATCTATGAGCAAAACTGGAATACCGCATAAAAGACATGCGAATAAAGCAGCGTTTCCATCCAACGAGTCAAAGAGAACAAAATCGTCACTTTCTGATTAACTGGCACCAAATATCAACAGTAAAAACGGAATTTGCTGCAGTAGGAGAAGCTGCGTGAATATTTATTTAATAAATTACTTACACCTCAGAAGACGATACTGACACGCAATGAACACGTGGTGGTGTTTGAAGGCGTGAGATACGGAGCACAGACGATCTTTACTATTCTGGAGGAAGTTAATGTAATAACATTAATACTGAAATGGTTAAGACGTTTTATAATGACCAAAACAACATTTCAGATGTTTTGCAATGTGCTCAGCCTGCTGGTTTGTGCATTCACACATTTTTATCATCACATGATCTCTTATATCAAAATCACATGACTTTTCTAATGCACATACAGGAATTTGTTCTGTAAAAGTGTTTCTATCATAGTTTAAGCACATTTTTTATTATCGAATAAAAAGTTTATCCTACTTAGATATGCGTATATGTTTTTTAAGCGCGTTTTCAAAATGGATGGCATCTTGGCGTTTCCATCAACTGCATGTCCAAACTGCGCATAAAAATAGGTGGACGAAAACATAGCTATTGTTTCAACCTTAATGTTGGTTATCGTCAGTGTTTTACTGATGTAAAATTCTTTACAATGCGTTTAGCTTCCTAAAATTTTAAGATTTTATATAGAATTAATTTTATTTAATATACTGTAGTTAGTTTCTTAATTTGTCATGACAACTGACAACATTATTTAAAAAAGTTGCAACAATGCTTAATGTTTTAAATAAACAGTAGCATACTTTATGATTATACTTGGTCTTTCGTTGGTGCTGTTTAGACCACTATATCAAACCTGCTCTTCAACCAAGACATCAAACCACTTTTATAAAATAGCAGTAAATCGCAATTTTGATCAGAAAAATCATAACTAATTTGTTTTTCTCTAATTTGTGCAGCCGTACTTTTAATAAGACTGTATAAAAGTCAGGAGCTATTTTTGTTAGCTGTGATTAACCTCATTTTTATGCTGTTAAAATGTTATATCTCATTGTTAGTTCATTTTAGAAAATACATTAATATTAACAATTAAAGCCTTACCAGTCAAATTAATTTTAAAATGTAATCAAATGAATTTTTGAATGATTCCTTTTACTTTTTTTGTTAAAAAAATAGCTGACATGCAATCTTTAAAATGAAAACAGATAAAAATGGTCATTTATTTCTTTCTACATAATGATTATAATGACTATACTGATTTGTTTTCATGAGTCATAATAACACGCGTTCTTTCAAGCATGTCAAGACCCTAGTGATGAGCTCAGATGAAGCTCCACATTTTGATGTTATGGCTTGTGTACATGTGTTAATTTATTTAGAACAACCCCTACAGTATCATACAGGTCCTTAGATGCTTATTGGACTAGAGAGAAGGTATTCAGGTGATGTTTGACAGTAGGGCTGCTCATTATATTGAAAAATTATTGTTATCATGATAATAGTATATGCAATATCTGTATTTCACAGCGGTGCAATTTAAATTCAATTTATGTTCCAAGCATTTGTGTTGCATGCATAGGTTATTTATGTAGGGTTTATCTTTTTTATACCTGTAATTATTTTTGTACCCAGTAGATGATATTATTACCAAAGGTGAATCTAGTGCCTCAGAGCAGAGATTTGAAAATAAATACTAATATCAGGAGCAGGGAAATGACAATAAGAAAAAGAATGTCATGACTCATGTTGAGGTTTACAGTCTTCACATTGTTTTAAAGTCTAAATGTTCATAGCTTGTTTTGTTTTTTTACCCTAAATTAGGTTAATAAGACCTGTTTATTTTAGTAGATTTAATTTGATTAGATTAGATTCAACTTTTTTGTCATACAAGTACAAGTACAAGGCAACAAAATGCAGTTTAGGTCCATCCAGGAGTGCAATAGCAGCAAGTCTATGATATAGGTATAGGTTATGAGTGCAGTTATAGAAAACTATGGGTAATTTTTACAGATGGATGCACTGTGAACATAATATACAAGTTGTATTAACTATATTTAGGGATTTACCAATAGATTAACATACTGAACAGGTTGCTATTAATAATTAGGTATATGCAAATAGATATGAACATAATATACAGATAGTTATTTGCTATAAACAGGAATTACAAATAGATATGTAGTATGATCATTGCATAAATGATTTTAAACAATAGCTAATAAAAATGTAATTTCTCTTGGTAAATGTTATATCACAAGAAATACTGTTATCGCAAAACCCAACATTACAATATCGCATTTTTTCAAAGTATCATGCAAGCCTAATTGACAGAGATGCATTGTTCTGCCTGCTGGGTGAGTTCATTAGTCATGCTGAGGAGACGACGGCTGGCCACAAGGGCTTTCAGAAAAACACCCCCACCGACTGTCCGTCAATAGACACTGTCCACACCGGCTGACCTTGTAGGCCTGGACAGACTCTGTTTGTTGACCCAAAGTCCTTATCCGCTGTCAGACGAGAAGAGGTCACAGAGAGGTCATGCAGGAGCTGTTTTTTTACAATCTCTCTCTTTCTCTCTCTCCACAGTGTTTCCTTGTGTCCCTGAAAAACCTGGCATGCCCTGTCCTGGAGAGGACAGTATGTGTGTTTTCTGATATTTATATCATATTTAGATCATATATTTTCTTTTTTCTGCTCTTTATAGTGCTGAAAACATGCATTTTTGGCTGTATTGATTCTGTGTAAGTGGTGAATAGATTTTATTGACTTGTTGTACTCAGAGTCTATATACCGGCGGGGAGCTCGACGTTGGAGGAAACTCTACTATGCCACTGGACATGCGTTTCAGGCTAAACGCTTTAACAGGGTATATGTTTTTTTGTTTTTTTTACACTCAACTGTTAATTTCTCTGTAGGATGTTGTGTTTGCTTTAATGTGCCTGTCCCTTTGTTTTGTACAGCGTGCTCATTGTGCCATCTGCTCAGATCGTATCTGGGGTCTGGGCAGGCAAGGATACAAGTGTATCAACTGTAAACTTCTGGTGCATAAGAAATGCCATAAACTGGTCATATTGGAGTGTGGTAGACAGGTAATACAGGTGAGGCATTTACATGGTCAGAAGTTTGCTTTTCTAATAGTTTGCACCATTTGCCTTCTCTTTTGATTTCCATGGAGCTTTTTTTTATCATTATCTTGTCAGTTGTGTCAAATCCTTCAATGAATTAACCCTTTATAGGCCACTCATTGTAATGCTCTTTGAAAAAATGAGTGGAATGTTACTGGGGTTAACTTTTAAGACTTAAAATAAAAATAATAATGTAATTAATATCAATGAAGTTACTATTTATGGTTTCTATGGTTAAAACTGTTAGCAATTAAAAATTAACAATAAAAAATAATCAACAAACTGTTTATTAGAGTTGTATATAATTAAAAAGCAGCATGGCTCAAAATTACTTACTGCTGTCATAATAATGTTTATCAGTAAAATGCATATAAAACTGCATTATTCTGTCAATTTATTTAGACCAGTGGTGGGGAACCACATGTAGCTCTTTGACCAAAAATATTTGGCTCTCCTGCTGTCTCTCTTCAATAATATTTTGCAGTTTAAAACAATAAAAAATCCAAAAGTTTCTTATTAAAAATACAATCACAATTCTCTTTTTAGTGTATTTATTTTTTACAGCAGAATGAATAAGAACTCTGTTAACAATAAAAGGACTTTTCGATCAATGCGTGTGTGTGGCTCTGTGGATAAAGTTGAATCTTGACAGCAATAAATGGCAAACAACATTCATGAGTGGTGATGGCGAAAAGAAAAAAAATCTATAATTTGCCCTTTCTTCATTCATGGACTTATATTTGTTTATTTTTGAGTTGTGGACGGACATAAATAAAGGTTTTGTTTTAACCTGTATTATTTTTAGTAGCTATATATATATATGTATATGTATATCTCAATGGCTCTTTGAAAAATGCATTTCAAAAAAATCTGAAATGGCTTTTAAAAAGCTGCCTGACTCCTGATTTAGACAAACATGTGTGGTTGTGGTTGGTTATAAAGCTCAGGATTGCAACAAAAAATTCCAAGCTTTACAGATTTAAATGTAATTTCACAAATTTCGCACTTTTGTTTTCACATTTTACTTAATTGTAAAAAAAAGTTTAGTTTAAATTTGGTGTTCATTTGCTTTATGTATGTGACTTTTTTTCCTCATTAAAGCAGATTTTTAGCTAAAATAATTAAGAACATTATTACCTTAAAAAAAGAGAGCTAAAAGTAATCCATTATTCATGTTAGATTAAACACTTTCTGAACAGAGCCTGTTCACATTTCACATTCTCTTTCTGGTTCAAGACCTTTACATTAGATGCTATTACTGCTAATAATACTCTGAATCTCAGTCTGTCTGTCTGTCTTTGAACTTCTTACTATTCTTCTAGGAACCAATGATTGGAAGAATCGATCCAGGGTCGACTCAACCAGAGCACCCAGATCAAGGTACGATAGGCTCTCATCTGTGTTTGCCCTTGTCATATATATATATATATATATATATATATTCATTCTATATCATGTCTATAATATTTCTATTTCCTGTTTGAACTTGAATATCAGACTAATACATTTTAATGAAAGGATGCCTTTTTGAGATTTTAAAGTTATCTCACAAACAGTTCAAACTATTCTGCCTCGGGTCACAGAATAATCTGCCTTCTGTGCATTTCTTGGCTTTTTCATATACAGTTGAAGTCAGAATTATTAACCCCCTATGAATTATTAGTCCCCCTGTTTATTTTTTCCCCAGTTTTTGTTTAACAGAGAGAAGATTTTTTCAACACATTTCTAAGCATAATAGTTTTAATAACTTATCTCTCTAATAACTGATTTATTTTATCTTTGCCATGATGACAGTAAATAATATTTGACTATATATTTTTCAAGACACTTCTATACAGCATAAAGTGATATTTAAAGGTTTAACTAGGTTAGTTAAGTTTACTAGGCATTTTAGGGCAATTGGGCAAGTTATTGTATAAGGATGGTTTGTTCTGTAGACAAAGAAAAAATATATAGCTTAATGGTGCAAATAATTTTGTCCTTAAAATGCTTTTATTCTAGTCAAAATAAAACGAACAAGACTTTCTGCAGAAGAAAAAATATTATCAAACATACTGTGAAAATTTCCTTGCTCTGTTAAACATCATTTGGGAAATATTTAAAAAAGAAAAAAAAATCAAAGGGGGGGCTAATAATTCTGACTTCAACTGTATCTGATAACATAAACAATGTATATATTTGATCAACTTTTAGATTGTTTAGTAATTTAAACAGTTCAGTATTATTTTTTGTTTTGCAACTTAAGTTCAATCTGGTAAACTTTCCTGAACTTAAATAGTAAAATGTACATATTCTAATTTGCAACCTGGAACAATCAGTCCTTAATAACTGGCTAATCGTTTTGCCCACAGATCCGTTTGCAAACATACAAAGTTAATCAGACTTTTTTTATTGTCAGCAATGTGACTAACTAAAAAGAAGCTTGTAATGCAGAGGTGTTAAACAATGTTAATCTGAGTTATTGCATTCATTAAGTGGCTAAATTGATTCACTAAGATCTATAGTGGCTCATTGACGCCACTGATTTTCATCTTGAGGGATTTGAAATGACTGGATGGGTTAAGCTGATGTTTCCTCTTAGTAATTAGGTGTGCTCGCACTCGAACAGAGTGATGCATTGAGCAGCCCACGGGCACGAGTCTTCTCACTAGATTAAGCTTGTTTGTTGGAATTAATGACGGGAACAGGCTCGTGGCTTTAGTTACAGTGCTGGTCAGATACATTTCAATTCCTTGTTTTTTTTTTTTCTCCTCAAAGTGCCCTATTTGCTTTAGAGGTTTGCGAATAATTGTGTATAAATGAATAATGTCCGCAGGCTATTGAGCGATGACTTTTCTTGTTTCTCTTTGTTGTGTTTCAGATCTAGGCAAAAAGAACTCAACAGAAAGCATCAATCATGAGGGAGAGGAGCATGAGGTAAGACATGCTTTGCTGATGCATTTACTAGTAAACAAGTAAAATACTGCTTCTCAAGATGTCCATGTCTACTAGTGTTCTGGGGACCCTCAGGGTGTCACAAGGAGGTTCCAGGCAGTCCATGTTTAAAAATATTTCATCATTTAATGATTCACATCAATAGTTAAAAAAGCTAAATGTAATTAACATAGATGAAATGAACAATAATAATACATAAAATTAAATAATAAGGAAATAAATATGTGATTAAATAAATAAATGCACTACTATAAGTATTAAATGGTAATTAAGTAACTGAATAGAAGCTAAATCTTTTCCAAATAATACCCATTTATAATACACTTAAAATGGGGGGTTCCTCGCATAAGATTGATCAAACTTGGGGGTCTGTAGAATGTAAAAGATGTCATTTAGATATGTAAAAGTTCGACTTATATGGATATTAGTATATGCAACACCAACCAATCTTCAATGCTTCCATTTGTATAAAGATTTATTGGGAAATATATCATTAAAAAAAAGAGTTTTTTGGAAAATATAATGTTTGTATAGATATTAGTATTGAAAGAATACAATTTTTATTAATATCAAGACGCTTTTATAGTGGAATAGTAGTGATTTTGGGATTTTTTGAAGTTGGATGTTTATAATTTAAACCACAATAAAATAATAATAGCAATAGTTGTTGACTTAAAATGGTATTTTTTTTTATCTTTAAATGATTGCTTGCTTGTTTAATGTTTTTAAATGTGGTTTGGACAATTCTATTCGTCTTTAACACTCTCCACCTGCTTATGAAATCAGTCTAAATGTTAGTTGCAGGTGTAAATGTGGCCATTATGAGCGGTGTGTGTGTGATTAGATGAGCTTTCAGCAGTCGCTCTCAGCCGATGATTAGACTAGACTTGTCACTCATGCAGTGGGATGGGGGTGTGCACAAGGTCCATTCGGCTCTATTGATTTCCTTTCGTACCGCTAATAAAGTAACCTTCTATCAGGGTTATTAGCATTTGATTAAGGGCCTGGGCTTTGTGGCAGTCATAGGAAATCAAGCGGCTCAGGGGAAAAACAAAGAGAGAGGACAGAGAAGAACATCCAAACCAGGAAGCAGAAATGTGTGATTGTATGCTGCTGGTTTAATACTCTTTTCATGCATCCTTCAGGCTGTGGGCAGTCGGGAATCAGGAAAAGCGGTGTCCAGTTTGGGTCTAAAAGACTTTGACCTGCTGCGAGTGATTGGCAGGGGCAGCTACGCCAAAGTTCTGCTGGTGCGTCTTAAAAAGACAGAACGCATCTATGCCATGAAGGTGGTGAAGAAGGAGCTGGTCAACGATGACGAGGTGACATTTCACATTTCAGAAAACCAGGAACTTGCAAACAATGCCGCTGTTATATCATTAGCATGATTTTGGATTATGAGTACCAACTGACTTTTAAAAGCAAAATCACTTTAGAGAACTTGTGAACTACCTGTATGGTGTGTTTTTTTTCCTTGTCATAGCAGTGTGCATAATACACAACACAACGTTGGCATTTGTGGTGCTTTTCCACTGCATGTTATGCCACAGTTTGGTTTGCTACAGCTCACTTATGCATTCAGCATATCTGTATTAAGCAGATGATTTGCTGATATTCTTCTTTATGTGAAACGTCTGTCCGAGTATTTTGAATCATGAAATGTAAAGACAACAAGCAGCGGAAAAATCAAGTGGTGATTTCTTTTCTGCACAAGACAGAAAGCTTTCTCTCTCTCTTTTTTAACACAAGAGGAACTCAGCGTGTCTGCACAATAATGACATACAATGTAAAGTTGAAAGTTATGATTGTAATAGCATCATAAATGAGTGCCTCTCAGAGCTGAATGGGGTGATTCAAAATGTCATGGGAATGCAGTTCAGACGGCACAACTATGACAAAATGTTTGTAATCCACCCATTAAAGCGATACAAAACTGCAGTGAAAAAGAAAAGTGAGAAAAGACTAAAGCTGCCCAGAACCGAACAGAACCAGGCAGAGCCCAGATGTACCATGCAGTGGAAAAATGCATTTTGTCAAGAAGTTGTCCAAGCCAACAGCCAAAAAAGAGATCTCACATACATTCATGAGAGAGATCTACGCTTTCCTCCTTTAGCTGCAATCTGAAGGTTTTTGTCTCCGCACTTGGAAATCTGTCTGTGATGTGAAAATCCAACCAAAGTTGGATCGAACCAAAGGCCTAAACGCGCTAAGAGAGAGCAGTCAGGCACAAGAAACACCAACATTTGCATCTTTACAAGGATTAATTGCATTTAATTTATACAGTGATTACTATGCTGTGCTTTATTTAAATTTGATTAATTTTTGCATGGTTAGACCACACAGAAGGAAAACAGAACCAGAAAAGCAGTGTTTATTTCTTTTATAATTTTGATCTTTTGTTTTTATCTTTACTGGAAATTTGTTTGTTATATTTTAAGCAAATACACTACCATTTATCTCTAAAATAATTGCTAATCTTAATATAAATATATTATAAATGCAAGTTAATATATATAGTCTGAGCTTGACTTTAGTTGTCATGTCAAAACTGCATTGTTATGACAATAAATAAAATGTTTTATGTATTGTAGTTCCACTCGATCCACAACAGATCCAATTCAGAACAGAAAAATTAATGAAAGCTAAAGCTATAAAAGAAGCTGAATACTATAATGGCATTCATCATGCGCAACAATTATTATAAACATCTAAAGTGAATTTAATTGCAGTATACCTGTCAATTTGGATTAAATGTTGCTGCACGTTGCAGATGAAAAACGACTTGTATACAAATTGTCAGATTGCATTCATAGCTATTATGAACATGGCCGTAAATCCCGGGGGGGACGGAGGGGACATGTCTCCCACCCTCCGAGGGTTGTCCCCCAAAAAAATTATTTAAAAAAAAACACACTCTCTGTTGTGAGAAATATATGTATGTATACCTAAAACAATATGTATAAGAAAAAAAAGCAAACAAAAAAATGCATTTAGAAACAGTTGAGTTCCCCCTCCCTTTGCCTACAGTGGTTTGCCCCAAGGCCTGCTTTTCCAGTTCATCTCACCTAATCTACACGCATGAGTCAGGTTTGTGGCTGCGGCTTAATTCATGTTGAACTTCAGTATGTAGGGTATTTTATTCACTTTATATGAAGGGATTCTCTTTAATAGAGTTGATGCAGATTCATTCATAACTTAGTTGCGGCAAAAATGCTGATTACTGATGTAATTTTCCATGAATTCTCTGTATTAGCGATTAAAATATTACTTAGCTAGTTAACATTAGCTTGTTTACAATAGTTTGTTGCGTAGTGCACTGCAACTAACACGCCAAAGCCATTTCCCATGCATTTTTATATTTGTGATGGCTTGTTATGATGTTAACTTATCATTAAAGGCCACATTTAGCATATTGTTTAGCTGTGCATTGTATTATTTGTGAGAAATTGTATATTTATTGTCCCCCCCTACCGTTAAATAAAATGTACGCCCCTGATTGTGAATCATAATTGGTTCAAATAAACCACATCCTACACAGTCGTCATGAAATTTACAACATAAAATATTTCTCCTGACAAACAAAATAACTAAATAAGTCATGACTTTGCAGAATAAATCAAGCAAAGAGGCGTCGTTGGATGTAATCTTTCCAGAATGTGTTGAAGTGCACACAAACAGACGAGGTAATGATGAAGTGACCATTTAACGATGATTAGCCGCACTTAAGGCTTGTGTGATGAACTGACAGCAGAAGCCGATGGTCAATAATGGCAGCTGTGCTCTACTGGCCCCTCAGTGCTTCTTTAAGCAAGTCTCACGGTCAGAGGGATTTTTACCAAGCTGTCAATGAAAGGTCTTAGTTTTTCACTCTGTATATGTCCATTATGAGTATCCTCACATACCAGGAGCAACTCCTCGGGAAGACCTGGTGCCCCCGTCTTTAAAACCTTTATCAGTTTTCAGCCTTGCGAGGAGCCTCTGCTCAATACTGTCCTGAATGTCCTTCCAAATGTTTTCCCTACTGACTGAAAGAATGCTCTGCTTTTCAATGGGAGATTGATTTTGTGTGTTTGTGTGTGTTTGTGTGTGTGTCTGTGTGTTTGTGTGGTGTTTGTTCTTCTCTTTCTTGTTTTTTAGGATATTGACTGGGTTCAGACTGAAAAGCATGTGTTTGAGCAGGCTTCAAACCATCCCTTCCTTGTGGGACTTCACTCCTGCTTCCAGACGGAGAGCAGGTCTGTCCATCTCTACTCAAGCTTTTAGATCATCAAATCAAATATAATATCATGTTATTCACGATTGTTTAGATTTATTCTATTTTACAATTTATGCAGTTAAGCTCTAAATTGTTTTCTTTTACTAAACTATTAGCTCTTTTTTATGGAACACCTTTGATTAAAGGTGCGGTATGTAAATTTGACACCCAGTGGTTTAACTAGGTAATGCATTCCTAAATCAAAACAAATGCAAGCGCAGGTTGCCAGATTAAAGACCAACAGGAGCGAGTGTTCTATATAAAAGAATCGGCACGCGATAGAAGGAATATTTTCCATGTTAAAAGGAGTTTTTGTCCTAACTAACTCCTCGAATTGATATATTAGAAACGGCTTCTATTTCTTGCAGCTGAACAACAGAAAACTTTGACAATGATCATCTCAGGTACACCTCATGTGCTTAATTCAGTGCTAAATGCTAACAATGTGAGTTTGAATGTCATGTAACATGACATTCATTGCCATACACTGAAAACAGCAGCAGATACTTCACCTCAGATCTTGAAAATAAAATAAACCGTTTCAAATTGAACTTTATAGCTCTGACTTAGTGCAAGCCAACACATATCAGTGATTCAGCATCTACATTTAATAATGTTAAAGAGGTTTAATATGTATTAATTAGAGTATAAACCTCACCATTTCGTAAGTGAGTGCACTTTTCTGTGCTTCTGAATTGCTGTATTTAAATTTCGTCTGGTGCGAACAGTCAAATTGCTTATCACTACAAATTTCGTCACGTAGCGTGTTGTTGGGAAACGGGGTCACAATGTAACCTGCTCACCTAATGTTTATGTTCATAGTATTTATATTATTTGCTATTTAATAACGGCTTCATGTGGAACTCTGAATCTGAGCCTCATTTCAGAGTCTGCTACTGTCCACCGGAAATCGCATTTCGGTCACAGGCGCATGCTTTGAGAGCTTTTCTGATTGAATGAAAGAAATACGTGGTTTTAAATCAAGGCAACCAGGGGTGCTGAAATATAATTGGCTAAAGTGGCAGTGGCTAAAGTGGCAGTTAAAACAGCAAAAACAAAGACAGCCGTTCTGGCATGTAACTCACATTTTCAAAGCAGAACATATGACTTCAGCATTGTTTTTCAGATAAACAAGAATGTTTACTTAGCATGTTTCTTAGATATCTGCAAACATATTATGGTATTTTAATGCTTTAGAAGAGTCAGAAACTTACATACAGCACCTTTAACTATAGCTAAATATTAATTGATTTATAAACACTTTTTTTTTTAATGAGATGGTATATACTTGCATTATGAATTAGTTTATATTATGTTTTAGTTAGATTTTTTTACCCGCCTTCATATTTTTCAAAGTTTTGTAACGTATTTTATTATTATTTGTGTTTTTGTATTTGTGTAGATCAAAAGCTTTTATAGTTTTGTAATACAGATGCTTTTAAATACATTATATTCAATTTAATTTTATATATTTACATCAAATTAAATGTAAACTATTTTTTTGTTTTTATATTTCATTTTAAAAAGTCAGGCGATGCAGTGGCGCAGTAGGTAGTGCTGTCGCCTCACAGCAAGAAGGTCGCTGGTTCGAGCCTCGGCCTGGTCAGTTGGCGTTTCTGTGTGGAGTTTGCATGTTCTCCATGCTTTTGCGTGGGTTTCCTCCGGGTGCTCCGGTTTCCCCCACAAGTCCAAAGACATGTGCTATAGGTGAATTGGGTAAGCTAAAATTGTCCATGTATGAGTGTAAATGAGTGTGTATGGATATTTCCCAGAGATGGGTTGCAGCTGGAAGGGCATCCGCTGTGTAAAACATGTGCTGGATAAGTTGGCGGTTCATTCCGCTGTGGCAACCCCAGATTAATAAAGGGACTAAGCCGAAAAGAAAATTAATTAGTGATTTTAAAAAGTCAATAATATTGTGAATCTTACCTAATTAGCAAAATAATATTTTTATGAACAATAATTTATTAATTTACAGATTTATACTTAAGAAAAATCTATAATATTTTTCACAAACATTTTATTCCTAAAGATGTTAGGTAAGCACACTCTTCATTCCTTCATTTTTTTTTTTTTTTGGGCTTTATTTTGTCCCTTTATTAATTCTGGGGTTGCCACAGCGGAATGAGCCGCAACTTATTACTGGGAAACATCTGTACACACTCATTCACATACACTATGGTCAATTTTAGCATACCCAATTCACTTGTACCACGTCTTTGGGCTTGTGGGGGAAACCGGAGCACCAGGAGGAAACCTGGTGCAAACTCCACAACATGCAAACTCCACACAGAAATGCCAACTGACCCAGCCAAGGCTCGAACCAGCGACCTTCTTGCTGTGAGGCGAACGTGCTACCTACTGCGCCACCGTGTCACCCAAGCACACTCTTATTTTAATCAATGTTTAATAAAACAGTTTTATTTAAATGTGCCAAAATATTTTGTCTATATTCACTGAGACATGAATAAAAAATAATATTTGTTTAAAAGTTGTAGTCATTCAATGGTCATTAAGTTAATAATTAGCTATAGTTAATTAAAGGTGTTCCATAAAAAGAGCTAATAATTTAGTAAAAGTTAGTTGGTTTAGAATTTGTTTAAATTGTTATCTTATATTAATTACATTTATATTTGAAGAGTTTACATGCAAAAACCTCTAAATGCCGTTTGATATTTTCTTCTAAATTAGCTTTTTTTCTCAGACTCCTGTGTGTAGGCTCAGTAATTTATCTTTTATAATAACGAATAAGTTCTTTTCATTGCCTTTAAAGTGAAATAACCGAACATAAACATATAAGGCTGATAAAATGCTTATTTTAGAAGAAATTTTCAGATGACATTTAGAGGTTTTTGCATCTGAACTCTTCATTCATTTTATTTTACAGTTTATGGAGTTAAGCTCTAATTTGTTTGTTTTTAAGTTTTACAGTTGTTATACGCTCTTTTTATGGAACACCTTTATAATTAACTATTGCTAACTATTAATTGATTTAAACACTTTTTTAAACAAGATGCTTTTCAAATTTGGTGTTGCTAATTTTTTTTTAAGGACTTTTAAGTAAAACTACTTTTTTTTAAACTACTTTTAAGTAAGGACGCAGTATATTGATCAAAACTGACAGTAATGACATTCATGGTTATAAAAGTTCATCACAGTTTCCTCTAAAATATTAAGCAACTAAATGGTTTTCAATGTTGAAAATAAGAAATGCACTTCTGCAGCACCATAGGATATGGTTCAGCATAATAGGATTATTTCTGAAACGCCTTGTGACACTTAATATTGGATTTAATGGCTGTTGAAAATTATGCATTGTCATCATAGGAATGACATTTTAAAATGCATTAAAGCTGAAAAAATACTATTACTATAACTGAAATAAATGCAGCCTTGATGAGTGTACTTTTTTTGCCACATCATTGTTAATTTAGTCATAAGACATCATTAAAATACATGTATAAAAAGTATAAAAGGTTGTGAGAATGGAAAAAAAGGTAAAAGTGAATTTTTTTTTTTAAAACTTCTATATCCCAAATTCAGTAAAAGTGCCCCTTAGGCCATTTATTGTTGAGCCTTTTAGTTAAGTGTGAACTGTGTCTTTGTCTGATAATGAGGGCTAATGATTATTTAATGCTGTTTCACAGACTGTTCTTTGTAATCGAGTATGTGAATGGAGGAGATCTCATGTTTCACATGCAGCGGCAGAGGAAACTTCCGGAAGAGCATGCCAGGTATGAGGACGTCCAATGCGTAACACTTTTAACATTGTCTGAACGGCTCGCCTCGCCACAGGAACAGAAACACAAATGAGGTCAATTACTGTGTGTCTTGTTTTTTTTTTCGCTCGCAGGTTTTACTCTGCGGAGATCAGTCTTGCCTTGAACTACCTCCATGAGCGTGGCATTATTTACAGGGACCTGAAACTGGACAATGTTCTGCTGGATTCAGAAGGACACATCAAACTCACTGACTACGGCATGTGTAAGGTAAATCTGAATGTGGTCATTGGTTAAATATTCCACTTGCTCCAAACCGGTATGGCTTTCTTGCTTCTACTGAACACAGAAGGTAAAAAATGTGAAAATGTGAAAAATGCTGTGTACCAAACTGTTGATGGTAACCTTTGAATGAGTACACCACCTTCGAAAAAATAAATTTTTATACATGTCTCTCTGAATATAGAAAATATATGTATTTTGGTGCATTTAAACAAAACAGTTAAATATTTATTTACAGTTAACAGTTATTAAATATTTATTGAAATAAGAGTGTGTAAAGACATCTTTAGGAATAAAAAGATAATGCATTTAAATTCAAATGAGGTGTTGTCAAAAAAATGACAAACTGGAAAATGTCAATACAATTTTTTATATATTTTTTATGCTTCTTATTTTTATTTTTTTATTTTTGTATTAAAGCTTTATTTTACATTTTCCCCAACATATTCATTAGGGGGTACTTATTTTTGCCCATCAATCTTAAGGTATTTTTAAAAATAAGTTTCAGTTTTGGCTTTAGTATTGACTAATGTGATGTGTAGACACAAATATCTTATTGTATAGCATCCTATAGATAGCAGACCCCCTAGTTTTTCACTTTTTTTTTTTTGTGATTTTTATTTTATTTTTTTGCGATTTTTAAAAATGACTGATTTTGTAGTGGTAATTCCCAGAAATTTGCGGACAATTTTGCGATATAAAAAAAAAATAAAATAAAAAAAAATAAAAAATATATAAATACACACACACACACACACACATAAAAAAAAAATAATATATATATATATATATATATATATATATATATATATATATGTATGTATGTATATATATATATATATATATATATATATATATATATATATATATATATATATATATATATATATATATATATTAGGTAGGAGAATTTAAAAAATAGGTGGATGGAAACGTAGCTAATATGTGTTACAAGTTTCTTTGGTTTCCTCATTGTTATCTGTTACGCAGGAGGGACTGAGACCAGGAGACACAACCAGCACTTTCTGTGGAACTCCCAATTACATCGCACCAGAGATTCTGAGAGGAGAAGACTACGGTAAACTCAATTGACACACAGCAGAGACTTTTTATGAAGATTTTCAGTTAGCAACTATGTGTGCTAGCACAGTAATCACACATTTGCTAATGCATAAAGGTGCTCCATGTAAGTTTAGGGCTCTTCTAAATCTTAAAAATTCCAAAATATGTTATATGTAGACATTTAAGATGCATGCTTAATGAACATAGTTGTTTATCTGAAAAATGACAATGCCAAAACATGACGTATACATCTACATGAGCTAGTTTTTAATTGGCAAAAAATACAAACATAAATATTAGCTGATCAGTTTACAGTCTAAGGCTTAGACTAAAGGCACACTTTCTCCTGTTGGTGTCGTTAATCTGGCAACCTGTGTTTCAGAGGAGGGGCTGAGTGGAAAAAAAACATTTGAATATAGACTGCAACAGCTAGTTCAACCACTAGTTCAATCGATCCTATATACTGCACCTTTATTATTACAGTTAGCGTTTGCTTCATAACCCCTCTGCTGATTACATTTATGCCAGTATTAAGCTTCAGAATGATGCGTGTCATTTGGGTCCAGGTTTTAGTGTGGACTGGTGGGCTCTGGGCGTCCTGATGTTTGAGATGATGGCTGGACGATCTCCCTTCGACATAGTCGGCAGCTCTGATAACCCTGACCAAAACACAGAGGATTATCTTTTCCAAGGTACACAATCAGCAGCATGAACGTTTCAGAAATGCTTTTTCTTTCTGTGTGTATCTCATGTTTTCCTTTACACTTCTTCTGCAGTCATTTTGGAGAAGCAGATCAGAATTCCCAGATCGTTATCGGTTAAAGCCGCAAGCGTGCTGAAGGGATTCCTCAGCAAGGTGAAGCAGACCAGACAGATCAATGCTAATGTCCTTACGTCAGATGAGCTTGTTATAGTGCCGTCAGAATCATTCTTTACTTTACTTCTTTCTGTTGCGTCTTAATCATTCTGTATGTATCTGTTTATCTCTTTGCATTTACACTTATTGATTTAGCAGATGGTTTTTTCTAAAGTAACTCACGAATGAGGTCAATAGAAGCAAGTTAAATCACCAGAAATGCAACAATATGTAGATCCTCTTTTTTTAGTCTAATATTGTACATAATACTGTTTCGGTTTTAATCAAACAAAGACCAGATGAATATCAAATTAGACTGTTAGCAAGCAATTAAAAGGACAATTAGAGCCAACAAGAATTAAAATGTAACTTGTTTCTTCTCACTGACGATTTGTCCTTTTTTTTTTTTTTTGTAGGAGCCGAAGGAACGGCTGGGATGTCATCCTCAGACAGGCTTTGCAGACATCATGGCCCATCCTTTTTTCCGAAATGTAGACTGGGATCTTGTGAGTCATTGTTATCTCCGTTTCCTTTATCTGTCTTCTTGGATGTTTTGACTCGAGACGCAGTGGAAGCAATGAGTCATTCACTGTAGCCTGACGTTAGTGAAACTAAACAGAGGACTTACTGGAGCCTGAAGAGCTGTTTACTGTTGTTTATGACCTTGAGGAATCCTTCATTTGATTAGTCATTCCTGTAATTTTGTCGTGACCTCTTACCACTTCAAGTAGCATTTCAGGAGCGTTAGCTTTGAAAGTACAGCTCTCACAAAAATGAGTCATTATGAACACTTGTATTTTTTTCAACACATCCTATTAGTTTTGTGTATATCTATTTTTTTCTACACAAACAAAAAAGTGAGGGGTGTATTTTAAGATTAAGTACGTTAGATTTAAAAATCAAGAACTTATTTGTGGCGTCAAAATTAAAGGTTCAAGTCACCCTGGAGTACTTTTTTGAGATTTTAACAGATTGGTGTGTGTTGAGCATCATTTAAGACAACGTCAACGGTCAGCTTTAATTGTGGGGAAAACTGGATCATTTTGAGCTTTTGTCATCTTCCGGGTTTAAAATAGTTTTTGGGGCGGGATCAAAATTGGTCATGTAGCACTAATCTGTGACCCAATGACTGGGTGAGACCGTGTCTGTGCAAGGGTCGTATGTGTTTGTTTCCATGATCCACGGGGTTTGTTGCATCATTTTCCCCGCGATGCTGTCAGGGCTGTTACAGCAAACCTGTTGGTTTGCAGCAAGCATTTTTGTCAGGAGAGCTGTACGAGAATTGGAGAATGACGGACTTTGTCTTTTATCAGTTGAGTTTGTTACCATTCAGACACATCGGCCATCCGTGCTGCTGTGTTCGCCATATGTTTAAAATTGTCCAGATTACCGGCAGGACTAATGATTGACATAGACAGGGCAAGAGACCTGCTGCACTGCTATCTACTGTGTCTGCATTCAGACCCAGGGGTTGAGGAGGAGAGAAGTCCCCCTCATTTATAGTGTTTATATAAACACAATTATCTTTATAATGATATAATACATTTTGTTTATGTGTATATGAAATTATGAATAACATATGCAGCAGGGCATTAAATTACTTACTGTTTATTTCTTTGCATTTTAACCTTGTAAACTATAAAATCATGGGCCTCCTCAAGGTTTGTCTCTCATTTTGTGAGCCAACTGACAACAGTTGTTTCCTGCCCTTTTTTCCCCTGCTCTGCCATCCACGTCCACTCCTCCCTCTGCTCACAGCGCTCCACACCCATCGCGGAGCTTTTTTAAACAAAAATTCTGAGGTACACTTGAACAGAAAGAGGGGTGTTTTATGGCCCTTTAACACATAACTACATAACAGTAATACTGACGTTTTTAGAACAATTGTGGTACAAATTAATAGACCACTTAAAATATTTCAGTTTCAGCTTTTATTACATATTATTGTTGTGTTTTGAGTAAAAGGCCATTTTTTGGTTTTATTCACACTGATGACAATTTTATCAAAATTAAAATACTTTTTTTTTTCATTAAATAACAAAAATTACATGTTTAGATGTGATTATATTAATCTTTAATGACACAATGCCAATGTTTTAACTGTAGAAGAGTCAAGAGATCAGTATATGGCAGAACACCCTGGATATCAATCACAACAAATGAAAATGTTTATTATAGAGACAAAATAAGTCGAAAATATATTTGACATTTTATCAGACCTTTTTAGAATAAAACCAATATTAGTGTTTTACTTTAACCAATGGATAATAAATCCAGCAAATCCTCAAGCAGTTTATAATTCTTTTTCTGATTTCTGTAGATTGTCCATACTAATACATATTAGTATATCTGAATCTGTAGAATATAAATAAATCTGAGTGTTTTATTTTATTGTGGTTGTATCATGATCACGTGTAAGGTCAGTGATATAATGAAGGTGATAAGGTGTCATGTTATTGATTTTTTTTTGCTCTGAGGGTTGAGATGGTGAGCTGTAGGTTTAAATGATGTCAAACCAGCAGACGAAACTCAGACGAACAGTGACCTCTTGTCCCTGTTTGGTCTGGGCAACACACACACACAGACAGCTGTAGCGGTCAGACAGTGAAGGATCAGATTACACTTTCCTCTCAGACAGACTGTGGTTTTTGTGGTGGCCTGCAGGGGGAGCTCATCCTGACCTTACAGCAAGGGCAGAGTAAGAGCTGGGAAGAGCAGCCCTAAAAACTCAAAGTATTAAGTCTTTGCTCAAAGTAACAAAATAAAAAATGTCAGAGAATTTTTATCACTCATTTTTATTCTTCTCCAAAAAGATTTATGTGAAACGCAATTGAAAAATCTCTGTGTGTTATTTTAGCATAAACAGACAAAATGAAAATGCTTATTTTTGTTTGTCATGTATTACACAAAAGAATAAGTGAACATATATTTGATACATATATAAAACAATAATTGAACGTATTACATTTGTATTGAATTAAAAACTCACAAAAGGGTCAAATATAGTGGCGGGAAGGATAAAGGCAAAGTATAAAGTATCTAAAGTAGTATTTTGGGGCTAAATCTTTTAATATGTCATCCAGTGATTCTAGTTCTAAATATGCCAAGGTTTTTTAGGTGTATAAACAATTGCTACACTGATTGATATTATGGTAATTGTCTTCTGTAAATCATGATTAAAATATACGTAATTTTTAGCTCAAACACATTGGAATGTACATGCAGAATTCTTGCTTCCTTTACTGAAACATCTGTTTTTTATAGTTGATGGTTATTTAACTTTAAGAAGTAGTAAGCTCCTTATGATGAGTATGTTTCAGTCATTATTTGACTCATGTTACCTGTATTTCAGATGGAGCAGAAGCAAGTGGTTCCACCGTTCAAACCCAACATCTCGGGCGAGTTTGGTCTGGATAACTTTGATGCCCAGTTCACCAACGAGCCCATTCAGCTCACGCCTGACGATGAGTGAGTGTCTGTTAATGTACATCTGTCTCTGTCACGCCTCATGCTTTCTGAATCACAGGCTCAGACGCCACTGATCTACTTTACATCTTCACCACAGCAATGCAGCTTTCATCAGGAAGCAATATCGCTTTTTACGATGCCTGATGACACATTACAGTGAACTGAATTCACTCATTTCCACATAACCTGGTTTTCCTGGAAGTTATTTTACAGCCTGTCTCTGTTTGAGAATAGTGGTTAACTCTTTGATGCGTACGATCACACTGGTGTGATTAAAATGGTCAGTTGCTGGATAATAATGTCATAAATCTAATATTGTTGGTGTTTTCAGACCTTTATTTTAGGTTTTAGACATTTAAATTATGGCTCCACGATACTTGAAAAATCTGACATTGCAATATTTAATTTTACTGCGACATATAGTGCGATATGAATCTAATTTTAGCAGATGATTTGAATAGCTCTATTTGGGAATATTTCATTATTTTACATAGACTGGGATGATTCAATGCAGTGGATCTGCATAAATTATTATAAATTACATGCAAAAACAAATAGATAAACAGTGCTTTATGATTTTTTGTTAAATCTAACAGTATTCACGTACAGAAATCGAGCAATCAAATGTAAAACAACATGCTCATCATTGTATAAATAATTTAAATAATAATAAAATTTTATAATATCTTTTCAACTTTAATAAATAATCTAATTCCGCAATGTGACTATTGCAGATACACACATTGCGATATTGATGCTTAAACGATATAATGTTCAGCCATAATTTACCCAAGTGCTAGCAAAACATAACATTTAATGGTTTGTAAAACTTCACGCTAATGTTTATGATAGTCTATGATAATCATTTTACACATTATCTGATGATGTGTGTCACACTGTTAATGTTACTAAAGCGTTTAAGGTCTTTGCACACTGAAGTCCGAAATTTTCGCATGCATTTGTGTTTTGTATTCATATTCATCAGGTAATGTAATGTGTATTCATATAGCGCATTTATTTTTTATCGCGATACACCCAAAGTGCTTCACAATCATGAGGGGGTGTCTTGGTGGAGTGGAGACATAGTGATACAGCCAGTTTAGTGGATGGGGATAATTGGGAGGTCTTGATGGATAAGGACCGATGGAGGAAATTTGACCAGGACACTGGGGTTCCACCCCTACTCTTTACGAGAAATGCCATGGGATTTTTAATGACCACAAAGAGTCAGGACCTCGGTTTAACGTCTCATCCAAAAGACGGACAAACACAAAGCTTGCACACTAAGTCCGATGCGTGTTAATTAATTCATTCGGGAAAATAATGCAAAACATTTCGGAGTCAATTCAAGCAGGGATACTTTGTTTTCCTCTCTTCTCCAAAGTAGAAAAAGAAAGAGGAATGCAAATGCAAAGTTTATTTCAGAAAATCAGTGGAATTTTGATACATTGCTTGTGATGCTTCACATAGACTGAACAGAGACTGGCAGTACCATAGACATTATAATAGATGGCGGCCACATTGACATATTGGAGCAACAGACCGAAATGAATAATGAGGTGTCTTATCTATTATAAATGTCTATGGGCAGTACGTCAAATGTATGGACACACACACAGAGAGACACGCTCAGCCCAAACAGCAGCAGGAGAAAAGTGAATCTGACATATGGGTTTTCAACTCTCTGCCACGTTCTGTCTTATATTATGCACTGTGTTTGTCATAAAGTTATCTGTGGCTCAAGTGGCTCTTTGTGTGTTTGCCTTTCGCTTGTACGGTGGCTCTGAACTCTCAAAAGGCCTCTTAAAACGCCTTTTTGGACGTGAAAAATAAATAAATCGAACCCGATTTAAAAAATTTTTATGAAGGACGAAAGTTTCAAAGGCAGTGTGTCAACACGATAGACACAACGTGAGGTTGAATTTATTTTTTAATGTGCAAAAATTACGGACGAAAATTTCAGAGTCAGCGTGCAATAACCTTTACTCTTAATTTCTCAGTTAAACAGCAGCGAGGGATGTCTCTATAGGAACTATAGTGGAGATATCAATTAATTGTATTCGGATATCAACATTGTTTGGCCTCTTTAAATTTCACACTAGGAATTTTTAATTGATTTTGTTCCTGACACCACTACAAGCTGATTTTGAGGTTTTTATTTTAATGATAATCAGTGGACCAAAGGTCAAGCCGACAGTTACGATGCCTGTTAAAGGGTTAAGACTGATTGATCATGTGTTTGCCTTTCCCCCAGTGATGCTGTAAAGAAGATCGACCAGTCTGAGTTTGAAGGCTTCGAGTACATCAACCCTCTGCTGATGTCTGCCGAGGAGTGTGTGTGAACGGGCGCTTCATCCCTCTGTTACACGCATATCATCGCTGCCTTTATTTGCATGGTCGCAAACAATCACACGAAAGGAAACAACAACAACAACCTGACTTCGCTTTGTTGGGACCAGATGAAACATTAACTTTGCCAAATGTCTTTCACTTTCTGCCATTTGTAACCACTAGTCCTTAAGTCTATTTTTTCTCGATTATTTTTCTACCATGTTTATCAGCAGCACTGATGAAAGGACATTTATCAGTGCCTTCGACCAACAGTTTTAGCTTTCCGGACTCTGCAAACTAAAGGAAAAAAGAATGACTGTGATGGTACGCTGGACCTCCCAATGCTAAAGATAAGCATTTTATTTTGTAAATATGAAAGAGAATCCTTTGAGCATATATAGTAAGCCATTTTAAAACTCTATACCACATGGGATATTCTTGAAGAAAGTTTCTGATGATCTGTTCTGTAGCGTAAGGATGAGAACACTTTGTTTTATTACTATTTTTTTATTTAAGAGTACTGTCATCTATATAGAATGTGCACAATGTGTTGAATCAGTTTTCCAGAAGTTGTTTTAAGACGGTTGGACTTGTTTCCTCGTTTTAGATTGAAGATTGAACGGAGCAGGGAACATTATTGAACACTGTTGTAGATACACAGTAGATACTGTGAATGGAGGAGAAGTTTTCTGTATAGAGAGGTGAAAACACAACAGCTTTCTTCAATGCAGGACCAAAATAAGACGCTAAAATGAGTGTTCCTGTCGGCGGTCTCCAAACAGACGAGGTAAACGCATGTTACTACTCTAACTGCAGCATGTATAAACTATTTCTTGCTTTCTTTTTAGACTTCTTGCTCTTTTTCTTGCGTTAAATGTTATATATTGCCTTTCTGGTTATGATATTCCGTTGATGTATTTTTGCATTGAACAAACTGAGCATCGGTGAGCATTGTTTCTCAGTACAGTCACCAAAAAGTGGCTTCTTTCATCCCTTTGGGGGATTTCAAGCCAGATCAGACGCATGATGGGGTTTGTGTTTACTCCACAAGGCGCCCAGTTCTTCGGGTTGTGCGTTTTGGAAACAGATCATGTCTGGACGCGTCTTTTGTTTGTGGACTAAACTGAAAGGACCTTTGACAATAATGACCAAATGATGACATTAAACAGGCTACTCGTATGCAGCATCACCCTCTCTCATTCCTCTCCATGCACGCTTCAACTCGCTTACTATTTCACAGATGTTCACACTGGTTTGGAGCTACGAGGATCTCGTTAGCAACCCGGCGTTAGAAATGATTGAATCGCTTAAGGCCCTCGATGCATTCCCAGAAAAAAGAAAATGATGTGCTAATATGCTTTAAAGAAGCATCGGGGGGCTGAGTTGGACCTTTTTTTTTTCTCCTCTCTGTATGTTCTGTGTATTAATATGCACATTGAAAAACACTATCAACTGACTGGAATAATAAACTGTACCACTTATTTTGTTAACACCTCATTAAAGTATTTAAGGAAATCTCATTCTCTTTCAAGCGTGAAAGCAGTTTGTTTTGATGTGATTGGACAGTTCACACCTGACTTGTTACTTGTATTTAATTAATCCAGCTCAAAAGGACTGCATAAAACTAATAATTGCTCTTGGCAACGTTATGCATATTTAATTCGGTGAAACATCTGTAAATTAAGCAAGAGAAAATATTTTTTGCATTTTTAACTCCAGTGTCAGATTAGCTAACAGCATCGCAGTGATAAAAGAAACTGAACATTTGTCTTATCTTGATCTACACTGTAAAAATGCTGGATTTTACACAATTTCTTCATGTTGTCTCAAAACAAATCGATTAATTGTTTTTACAAATTTAAGTGGATTGAACCAGAGTTCCTTTAAAGCAAGTCATTTCACTCAGCGACCATCTTTGAAAGGCCTCTCTAGAATTCTGTTTGATTGGAGAAACATCAAATTCTCTAAAATTGCTTGCCAAGCTTGCGATTAAATTTCATATTAGGAGTCACCAATAAAATTAAACAACTATATGAGATGCCCAAAGTAGGGCCTGCAGGCCAAAGTTGGCCCATTGTAACCTTTGATTTGGCCCACTGTCCCAACTGAGAGGAAAGGTAGAATGATGGAGAGGGTTGGGTGAATGCTTTTAACACAGAGATCATTCATTCTAATTAGACGTAACATTTTTTGTTAGTGCGAGGTCCCTTTCATTGCTGCTTGCAAAAAAAAAAAAAAAGCAAACTGAAATAAAATTTTTCAATTAAATGTTGTAAATGAATCAAATTTTAAAAAATTGAAATACATTCACTCGACGGACTATGCAGAGGACATCGGTAAGCTAATCAAGGCAAAAGCTTCTGCAATTCTGTTAGAAATTAGATTTTTACTGTAATAAGTTACAATACTGTATTAGTTAATATAAAGCAATGTTTACTAGTCATTTTTAAATCTTATTAAATAAATTAGGAATTTAACCATGGCTACTATATTTACATTCGCCCCACTAGCCTCAATCAAGTTTGGTTTTTGGCCTTTCATAAGAAAACGTTTGGGCGCCCTTGCTTTAGATTCATTTCTGAATGTTCGATTCACACAAGATCTGCAGAAACACATCTGGTCCAAAAAAATCTAGTTTTTCTAATTTTCTAATTTTTTCATAAAGTTTGACCGATTCACGATTTCGATTTTTTTTATTTTTATTTTTTTATTTTTACTGTGTAACTATAGTCAACTTAAAACAATACAACAACATGACTGAAGTAACAATCTCTTTATAAGTAACTTGAAAAACCATCTGGTTAAGGAACATGTATTTTTAATGGCCATACATAAATTGGTCAACAAGGTGTACCCTATTACATTTCTATAGACAAATTCCTGCCTGACGTTTGAGAAAATATTTGTGCGTAGCTACACCACCGAGTATATATTAAAGATCACCGTGAACAACAAAAAAACCCACAGAAACCGGTTGCATATCTATCTTATATTTAACTGAATCGTATAACAGCCTATAGCTGAAATGTTGGAAATTGCTCAATTTATTTTTATAAAACATTTGTCAAAATGTATTGATATTTTTGGAGTAAAAACAATACCGACATTTAAGAATCCATATTTATTTTATTTATTCATTAATTTTACTTGTTTATTGGTGCATATATGAGTTATGATTTAATTCATAGCTACAGTACCTTGGACAGCTACTGTGCCACTCCGTAAAGCTTTCAAGCAAAAGTCCAAATTAAAGAAAGATTTGACTTTCTGCGGTGACAGCGGACATTCACAACATGCCGTAACCGTTCTACAGGTGCTGCGCGGGTATAAAATACAAAACCAGATGTCTGGGCTTTGAATTAGGTGCAATTATTTCCTTGTTGTTCAAAGAGTCTGCAAGTTCGTGTTCCATGCATATATGTTGTTGTTGTTGTTTCGATGCGCAGCAGGAAAAAAAGGCTTTCAGCAGTGCATGAAGTCACTGGTAAAGTTCTCACCCAGATCAGAGCGATCTGTGCTACCGAATGCAGCGCAGCATGCAATAAACTCACGCTCAGTCAGGCGAAGTAAAGGTCGCGACAATGGGCTAGCGCGCTTGCGCTGAGCCAGCTGTTGTAGCTCATGAACAGAGCCGCGACGTCAACACACAGAATCTATCAGCACAATTCAGCACGGTTGTCTAATAGTTTAGAACGGTTTGGCACGATAGTGAAAAAGCTGCTTTAATATTTTTATTTTAAAAAATCGCGATACCTCGATTTTATAAAAAATGTAATTGTCTTAAAACATAAATTCGATTAATCAAAAAAATCGCCCAGCCCTACGATCAATGATGACTTTTCTTGAGATCTTTTGGGATCTTAGAAGAGATGATGCCAACCGTAGAGGACTTCTAGAGGTCTCCATAATCCTGGACCAGGCCGTACCCTGAGCAAATTCTGTGGCTGTCATGGAGGAGTGGAGAGCATGAGACTGATTTCTAAAAAGACACTAGTGACCGACGGATCTCGGCAGCCTAAACACCCGCCCGTGAACTACTCACACCTGCCGCTTCTGCATGATGGACCTCCAGCGTTCTTCAGTCTCCAAGACTGCAGCTCTGCACAAGAAGTTTGGCTAGAGGAGAAATGGTTGTGCCCAACTAAACTTGGTTTCAGTTTTTTTTTTTTTTCCTTCACTTTTGTCAATTGGTGAAGTTTGTTCCTCGCCACTGGCTTGCTTGATTTGGGACTAGTGGAGCTGCACATCGATGGATTTGCTGTTCAGTGTTTGGACTTTCTGCAATGAAAATTAAACCACACTGAGCTGAACTAAGCTTTAACTCTGAAAACTGGACTAACACAGTTTCAATTTACTAGAACTCTATGTAAAGCTGCTTTGACACAATCAACATTGTAAAAGCGCTATAGAAATAAAGAAGAATTGAATTGAATTGAATGATTGGCTCTTCTACTAGAAGATGGGGCTTCAGTCGCCATATTGACCGTTACACTTTTCCCCATTCAAAACATACGAGTCTAAACTATGTCTTGTATATTCTATAGTCTTTGATTGAACATAATCAAGTTGTTTTAAGAAAAATAAAACTTAGGAATTGTGTTATTTCAACTCATTAGAAATAAGTAGTTTGAACAAGTCATTTTTGGAGTGTAGTTCATTATGTATGCGCTATATCTTGTTTCATAGAAAGGTCAGTACCACTCTCACAAGTCATATAATAGGCATTTGTAGACTAAACGAATGAAGCTCAAAAAAGTTCCGACGTCAATCAGACAATTTCTTTGCTGTAATTTTCTTTGAACTTGAGCCGTCTGTAAACATGATACAGAAATTTGGTACAGTAATATGAAGCAGTGGCCTCTGTGCATGCATATTCAGACTTCAAAGTTTACAAAAGTGAAAGCCACTTCCTGTGATTTAAATAAACATATGTAGAACATGGCAGTGTGTGGAGCTGCATCTTGTTGTCCAGATGGTTGAGGGCTTCACCTCACACGTCTGCCTTTGACGACTCTCCTTGTGTGACTTTGGCCGTTACTGTAAGCCCTGGAGGAGCGATGAATGTGGCTGTTTTCTGCTGTATGACATTGTCTCAGTGTCCTCTTTCTCTGGAGAACAGGGCACACGATTCCCTGCGGAAGACAGAGCCGAGCTGCCCTCCAAACTGGAGATGTGTGACCTTGTTTGATTAGTGGTAGAGAACAATGATATGCTGCAAGGAAAAAAAAAGAGGCTGTGGGATTTCCTTTGAACCCAGGAAACAGACCGTTCCCCAGAAGTTACCATTTGGTTCCTGTTTGGTTGTTTTTAGGGAACCAAATTGGAACATTTTGAGCGTTCTTTCTGTTCAACAAAAAATAACCTTCAAAAATCTTTCAGGGAGGTTTTTGTGAGAGCACCTAAAAAAGGTTGTTCCAGAACTTTCTTCTTACCTGGAGGGAATGTTCTATTTGTGTAAAGAGCATTTCCTGCAAATCAACAGACAACAATCTTAAAAACCAAATGTTACATAAACTCAAAAAAAAAAATCATTGGATTTACTACATTTGTAAGGTAAGTGGTTGCAAACAATTTATATGGGTTGAATTTAAACAAATTAAGTTAAACATTACTAAATTTAGGCGACGCAGTGGCTCAGTAGGTAGTGCTGTCGCCTCACAGCAAGAAGGTCGAGCCTCGAAGCAAGAAGGTCGAGTTCGAGCCTCGGCTGGGTCAGTTGGCGTTTCTGTGTGGAGTTTGCATGTTCTCCCTGCATTCGCGTGGGTTTCCTCCGGCTGCTCTGGTTTCCCCCACAGTCCAAAGACATGCGGTACAGGTGAATTGGGTAGGCTAAATTGTCCGTAGTATCAGCCTATATAAATTGTTTGCAACCACTTACCTTAACCCTTAAGTACTGTTGGAGATGTTTTCATCCACTCTGGACTGATTTTGAGACTAATTTGGCCATAACCTTTTCTGTGTTTCAGCTAGCAGAATGATTTTTGGTGACAAATCTTATTTTGACACACACTTTTTTTTTTTTTTTTTTTTTTTTTTTTTTTTTAAACTCAACGATAAATTCTGTATAAATTTACTACCCTTTTATTATGTTCGGGATGAAAACTTCCGCTGAATTAACCTGCTGTAAAAATGCATCAGATAAATATTTTTTTAAACTTTTTTTTTGCATAAATCTGTTAATCAACCTCAGTCCTGATCAAAACTACTAAATTGCTTAAAAATGACAGGATTTTAACTCTTTAATTTGCTAAATTAAAAAATGATGTCACTGATTTGGTGAAAAAAAAAACAAAATGACGTTTTTTCAATATAAAAAGTAATTGTGGGCTGGATTTCTTTGTTACTTTTTATCAAAGTCTTGGTCATGTGAAACCGCATTGCCTTTTATGCATTGTTTTTGAATGATTTTCATTTTTTCTCCCTAGTTTAATGCATGTCGGTGGCTGTTTTTGCCACATTGACCTCTGTTATAACCACATTTTTTTGACAATAAATCATGATACCATATAATCATGCATTTTTGATTGTTGGTGGTTTTCCCTCTTGGGAAAATTTGGGATTTTTACTGTTGATCCTCAGTTGGCAATATTAACCATTTAGATAGGTCTGTGCAAAAAAAAGCTTAGTTTTTGGATTTTATATGGAGTATAACAGCAAATTAAAGTGTGTGTGAGAGTGACCTTTGCACACTTACCTTAATTTGTCTGAGAAAATCAAAATATGCATCTCCACTCTCAGAACATGGAGTAAATGAAAACAAAAACTGTATTTATGCACCATCAAATGTGTCAATAATGGAAGTCAATGGGGCAAAAACAGCCACCAAGAGTAAATTAGGGAGAAAAAACGAAAATCTAACAATGCATCAAAGCCAAGGTTACTAATCATTTACATGTCCAAGACCGTGATAAAAGATTTTTAAAAAATCAGTCCACAACTACTTTTTATATTTAAAATGTCCAATTTATCATTTTTTTAGTGTGTAGGATAATTTTTTTGTATGGAAATTGCTCATTTGCAAAATAATTGTAAACTTCAAGTAACAATTTAAGTAATTATTTCTTTTGTTAGAATATTTACCCCAGCTTCCCTTTTTTTGTTGGTAGCCTTTACTGAAATTTCTTTTGCGGTCTGTATGTTTAAATGGACCAAAACATAAAACTATTTTGTCACTTTCTGTTTTATACTAGGGAAATGTGCAGTTTCACACACAAACAGACTAAATCGCTCATTGCTTTTAACTGAATAACTTAAATAGCTTTAGTATTTATTTAAATTTACAATGAAGTTTAATCTTATGTGAAAGCATTTTTCATCTTGGTGATAAAGCAGCTCAAAATGTCTTTCATACTAAAATGTGCAATGTTTCAAAAGTCATTTCTCTAATCCTACCTGTGAAGGGGGGTGGTCAAATACAATGATTGAGGCTATACAAATGGACCTTTTTCCACAAGCCTGTTATGATGCGGTGATCATAACGTTAAATCTTTAAAATTTTTTAATATTTTGATTTTTAAAAACAACATAGTCAGCCCCAATAACCTAGTGGTTAAGTGCACCGACATATAGCACCATGGTACTCACGGCGACCTGAGTTTGATTCCCGGGTTGAGGTCCTTTGCCAACCCTTGCCCTCTCTCTGCTCCCAATACTTTTCCTGTCTGCAATCTCTACTGTCCTTTCCAAATAAAGAAATAAATATTTGAACATTTATATGTATTTATGAATGCATTATATCATCTTTGTGTCAAATTACAAAAAACAAATTGACGCTTATGCGAGGTGTTTCTATATTTGATATTATTTTATTGTTTCCTCTGGCTGCCGTCATCAGTCTCACACTATTTTTGTTTTCTGAAAGTTTTGGTAACACCATCGTGGAGTTTTTCTTTTATTATTTCAGCCAATAGAATTGAAAAAAATTATTTGTTGTGCTCTCCTATTCACTGCGCTCTGTTTACCAAACTATGACGACTTCTGCTGCTGAGAAAGCCAGAAATGTGAAAAGGGTCTATTAATTTGAATTAGCTACTAAATAAAAGTTACAAACTCCTGAGAGGCTGTGTTGGTTATTCAATGACCTTTCACAAAATCCTAAAGCACTCTGTCATTTGCTTCTTGTTTTTAATTGTGTTATAGCTGTCTTTTTTTCATTTGTGCTTGTTTTATTGTTAAATGTTTACTTAAATATATTTAAATGTATATATATCTATATATATTTGAGCTTTATCTGAGAATTGGTAGGTTTTGAAGTGTTTTAAGTTCCTTTAAATTAAAAGTTAAATATATCTTTTTAAAGCTTAATAAATGTTACAGGTCATAGCTTAAAGGTGCAGTAGGTAATCTGCCTAAATGCTGTCCATTAGCATAATATCTTTGAAACACAGTCCTTCGCCTGCCATCCAAAGCCACGTCTTCTAAAATAACTAACGCGCACATTAAAGAGGACAGAGATGCACCAGATCAAGTCATTTGCCAGTTAGAAAACTTTATAGTACTCTATAATACTACAATTCTGAATGAAAAACTGTTAAATCTAGCGCATTTTCAGTTGTGTAGCAAGCAAAACTTGTCATAATGTGCAATATTTCATGCATGCAAGGATCGCTGGTCTCACTCTCGATATTGTCCTAAAGAAACTACTGTATGGTTAGTGGTTGGCCAGCGGCGTACAGGAATTAGACTTATTATTAAGCCATACTTGCATGCTATTTCAGACCGAATATTCAAAGTAGCATGGAAAACCATATAGGGAACTTGTCACAGGTTGTCTGTTCAAAAATTAACCAATCTGAATATAAAACCATCTTCACCTCAGTAAAGGCGGAATAGCACTATTTACTGAAGTTTTGTTGTTAAACTAAATAAAAATCTACATTATCGATGCTGTAAAAAGTCCCTTCTGAAACTGAAAATAGTTTCATCAATCTTTCGGTGGAAGATTTCAGTGGCTGAACAACACTTCCATGCACATAACCTATTCATAACACAGCAAAATCTACATCAGCTTTGCCTGATTATAAAAGTTTTAAAACATACTGTAACATTATTTAAGAGAAATACTTCAGCCATGGTGTCATCCTTCCTCCAGGGTGCAAAAGTAACTCCAATATTCATTCAGGATTTTAAAGTTTTGATCCAGCATTTGTTTTAAGCGCTGTCACTCTCTCTCTCGTGTGCCAGCCTGATATCACGAGAAAACGTAAGTATTTTACGTTTTGTCAGTTTAGTGGCTAATTCGTACGAGTTGAGTCGTACGAAATTGTACGATTTTAAAAAGGAGACGTGGCTCCTAACTCCACCCCTAAACCCAACCGTCATTGGGGGATAAGCAAATCGTACTAAATTGTACGAATTAGATCGTACGAATTAGCCACTAAATCAAAAAGTTCTGAATTGCTGTGAGATTATGTTGCGTGTGCAGGTGAATGCTGCGTGCATGCACGCACAAACGGCAGATTTCACTTGATACAGATTTCGGCAGATACTTGTCAGAATTATGGGAATTGTCAGCCCGACAGTATTTAATTGGATGAACATTAATTGGTAACACTTTATTTTGATGGCCCATTTGAGTATTAGACTGTCTGCTTAATATCTGTTGATACTGCTCCTTTAACAGATATTTAACTGACTATAAGAAATTTTGCAAGTACATGTCAACTTACACTAACTCTAACCCCAACCTAACAGTCTACTTATAATCTAATGAGAATTAGTTGGCATGTAGATGCAATGTAACGTAACTCAACAAACGGACCATCAAAATAAAGTGTGACCCATTATTTAGTCTTATACCTTATCCAGAATATAAAAATACATATAAACACATTTAGATCATTTACTTTAATCAGTACTTTTGGAATGTAAAGAGACTTTCAACCAGCACAACAAAAATGTTTCTGAAGACAGTAATCTCCTGCACCTTTAATTACTCTCATGATCAATTTGTTTTTGTTTTTTATTGATTGACAGAAATAATCTAAACATGAAGTAGAAAAACTGAAATAATACACTGTAAACAATTTCCTGTAGAATCTAGAGTAACTTACTGGCAGCAGTTCGCCAGTAACTTACTGTAACTCAATTACAGCAAAGAGAATTTATCTTGCTGTATATGTAACTACAGAATTTTAGAATAATCTTTACTGTAAAATATGCAGTAATTTTCACAATACAATAACATAATGCATGAATGCTTTACAGTAAAATACAGTTTATATTACAGTAAAATACTGTGTAATTTACAAAAATCAATAACTGTATTTTCTTGCAAACTGTACTTTTTTATCAAAATATTTACATTTTTAACTTCTATTAGTATGATTTGCCATTTCCATTTGTTGTTGATGTTGTTGGAAGCACTCACACATCCTAAAAAAATTCCTTCTATTTACACCAAACACATCTGCCGTTTTGAATGGCTCTTTAGGGAGGAGGGATCCAGGTGCGTTTCCTTTAGTCCGTCTGTTCAAACAACAAGCAGAATCTCCTTTTCGGAGCAGGTCGCAGCACATGTAGCAGTAGTGCTGGCGATAAGCGTTTGTTTGTCTCTCTGATGATGCATTTGGCTATAGATTTCCTCTGAAGCTCCGTCCTCAGGGGGTGCTTAGGGTTTAGTCCCATAGTCTGTAATGAAGACAGCTGCCTGACTAACTGTGTGGCCCATCAGCGCTAAATCCATTTCCCTGCCATTCTTTATCCTTCATTCTCCTGCACGCAAACAGCATTATGTCAAGCTTTAAATGAACTATCAGCTATTGGAGAGTAATTACCCATATTAAGTTTAAATTACTCCTCACAATACCGGGATGATGTTATTACCCTCTGGAAAAAAAATCAATGTGGCAGTGTTTGGAGTTCTGTGTGTGCGTGTGTGTTTGTGTGCAAGTGTGTGTGGGCGCACCTGCTTTATAATACATCTGCTGACCTTGCTATCTGCAGCCAGAGCTGAAAACGCCACTGAAATGGGCCTTGATCACTGGAGCATCAAACCACACACAGCCTGCTGACATTGAGCTCGGGAAATTTGATTTGATACACGTCATGTTCAAATAATAGTTAGTGGCTTGTTGACAACTATCTTGTTCATATTATATTATATTATATTATATTATATTATATTATATTATATTATATTATATTATATTATATTATATTATATTATATTATATTATTTATTCATTCATTCATTCATTTTCTTGTCGGCTTTGTCCCTTGCGGGGTCGCCACAGCGGAATGAACCGACAACTTATCCAGCACGATTTTACGCAGCGGATGCCCTTCCAGCCGCAACCCATCTCTGGGAACTTTCTACACACACATTCACACTCATACACTATGGACAATTTAGCTTACCCAATTCACCTGTACCGCATGTCTTTGGACTGTGGGGGAAACCGGAGCACCCGGAGGAAACCCACGCAAACGCAGGGAGAACATGCAAACTCCACACAGAAATGCCAACTGACCCAGCCCAGCCGAGGTTCAAACCTGCGACCCAGCGACATTCTTGCTGTGAGGCAACAGCACTACCTACTGCGACACTGCGTTGCATGTTATATTATATTATATTATATTATATTATATTATATTATATTATATTATATTATATTATATTATATTATATTATATTATATTATATTAAGGGGTGGTGCAGTAGGTAGTGCTGTCGCCTCACAGCAAGAAGGTCGCTGGTTCAAGCCTCGGCTGGGTCAGTTGGCATTTCTGTGTGGAGTTTGCATGTTCTCCCTGTGTTCGCGTGGGTTTCCTCCGGGTGCTCCGGTTTCCCCCACAGTCCAAAGACATGCGGTACAGGTGAACTGGGTAGGCTAAATTGTCCATAGTGTATGGGTGTGAATGAGTGTGTGTTGATGTTTCCCAGGGATGGGTTGCGGCTGGAAGGGCATCCGCTGCTTAAAACATGCTGGATAAGTTGGCAGTTCATTCTGCTGTGGCGACCCCAGATTAATAAAGGAACTAAGCCAAAAAGAAAATGAATGAATGAATGAATGAATATAATATATTATATTGTCTGTCTGTCTGTCTATCTCTAATCTCCTTGGTCTGTCTGTCTGTCTATCTATCTATCATCTCTTTGTAAGTGGCGTTAATAATTATCCATCCATTCAATTCAATTCATCTTTATTTGTATAGCGCTTATAAAATGTAGATTGTGTCAAAGCAGCTTCACATGGAAGATTATAGTGAATTGAAACAGTCAGTTCAGTTTTCAGAGATTAAGTTCAGTTCAGTTTAGTTCAGTTCAGTGTGGTTTATTAATCACTACTGAGAGTCCAAACACTGAATCGCAATTCCATCGATGCGCAGCTCTACAGATCCCGAACCATGTAAGCCAGTGGCGACAGCGGCAAGGAAAAAAACTTCACCAATTTGCGAAGTGAAGATTTAAAAACCTCAAGAGAAACCAGGCTCAGTTCTGCATGACCAATTCTCCTATGGCCAAACGTCTTGTGCAGAGCTGCAGTCTAGGCACAGGAAGCTGGACCTCAGCGAAGACTCGTCTGTCTTTGGAGCATCACAGGAATCAGTCTCATGCTCTCACTCCACGATGACCACCACAGCAGTTGCTCTGGATACGGCCTGGTCCAGAAAACCTTGGGATCATCTCATCACTGGTCTCGGATCCCGTCAGTGGCACTGCATAGTCTGAGGGCCTCGAGATGAGTACCCCCAGGTGGAAAAACAGAATAAGGAGAATAATTAGCGTAGCTGCTGTTCATAGTGTATATAAACGAGAAGCAAAATCATGTGTGGGGCACATCATGCATCATACCGCTATGTACTGCACTGAGTGTATGCTTTGCTAAAAAGATAGGTCTTTAATCTAGTTTTGAAGAGTGAGAGTGTGTCTGAGCCTCGGACATTATCAGGAAGGCTATTCCAGAGTTTAGGAGCCATAAATGAGAAGGCTCGACCTCAATAAAATTGGGGTGATATGATCATATTTTCTAGATCTGGTAAGAACTCTGGCAGCTGCATTTTGCACTAGCTGAAGTTTGTTAATAGAGGATGGTGGGCAGCCAGCAAACAAAGCATTACAGTAGTCCAGCCTAGAAGTCATGAAAGCATGGACTAGCTTTTCTGCATCTGATATAGATAGCATACTTCGCAATTTAGCAATATTTCTTAGATGAAAGAAGGCAGTTTTTGTGACATGGGATATATGATTTTTGAAAGTTAAACTGCTGTCTAATATGACACCCAGATCTTTTATAGTAGAGCTATCGCTAACTTTGTATCACTCTAGTTGCAGGTCGAGTTGTGAGATCTGCTGTGTACAGGATTTAGGCCCGATAAGTAATAATTCTGTTTTTTCTGAATTTAAGAGAAGAAAATTGATGGTCATCCAGTCTTTAACATCTTTAATACACTCAGTTAGCTTAGACAGTTCAGACATCTCATCAGGTTTAGTTGAAATGTATAATTGAGTATCGTCTGCATAGCAGTGAAAGCTGATCCCGTGTTTTCTAATAATGTCCCCCAGGGGAAGCATGTATATTGTAAACAGCAAGGGGCCTAAAACTGATCCTTGAGGGACCCCGTACTTTACTGGCCTGACTTTACTCCATCCATCCATCTATCTATCTATCTCAAATCTTCTTGGTGTTTTTATCTATCTATCTATCTATCTGTCTGTCTATCCGCCTATTTATCCATCTATCTATCTATCTGTCTGTCTGTCCGTCCGTCCGTCCGTCCGTCCGTCTGTCCGTCTGTCTGTCCGTCTTTCTGTCCGTCCATCCATCCATCCATCCATCCATCCATCCCAAAATCTCTAATCTCCTTGGCCACCCATTCAATTCACCCATCCATCCATCCATCTCCTTGGTGTCTATCTAATATCAATAGTTTTCAGCAACTTTGCATTACCTAGAATTATTTTATATAACAATTTACAGTTTTTCTCAGTGGCTTTGGTGCATTTCTCACAGCACTATTTACATTTTCACAACAGTTAATGCATTTCTCAAAACAGTTAGTACAAACTGCAAAACCTAGTTGATAACCTGCAAAGCGCGTCACTTGCTCAAAATGGATAGCTCATTCCTCAAAAGCAAGTATTGATGTCAATGAAAGTGTCAGTGTCATCAAGATGAAAAGTCCATTGTTTATGAACAAGATAGTCAAATGGCTTTGCATGTTTTCATTATGACAGTTTAGTCTGTTAATTTTTTCCAGTGCAATAAAGTCAGATTTTGGTGACACTAAAAATGCTCAAGACAGCGCTATATACTATTTGCACAGCCATTTGAAAACTACAGTAAAGTTAGACATCACTGTATTTAGTGAGGTATCTGAGTACAAGACACTGAATATGTATTTTTACTTTTACTTACAGTTTTTCTCAGTGGCTTTGGTGCATTTCTCACAACACTATTTACATTTGCACAACATTTAATGCATTTCTCAAAACAATTAGTCATTTGTGCACATCATAGTAGCAGTTTCTCATTCCTTCCAGCAAATTGCAAATGCTTTTGGACATGCATCAATTGCTTTCATACAACTCTCTGCTGTTTGTAACATTATCATTTGCTTATGTCGTGTCAGTCAAAATTAACTAAACTTGTGAATGCTGAATAGTCATTCCATATAAAACTAATAGTCCTCATTTCAGTACTTGAGTCATCACATACAAAAATGTTGAACTAGTTGTCAAAATCTGTCAAGCAAATTTTATAAAAATCTTAAAATCTTTTTTTCCTGAAAATGTCTTCTAAAATGATCAATTTCATGAATGATTTACAGACCTGTGTATATTGTAGGTTCAGTTCTAAATATGTACTGCAATATTGCTTACAGTTGTGCACAGCTCTACCCAAAGGAAGTTTATGTTTGTAAATAATGGTGTATTTATTCTTTTGCACAATGCTGTGAATAAATTAGAATTGTAAAGAGCAAATGCAGTAAAAATGTGAAACATACATACTCAGTGTCTTGTACTCAGACACCTCACTAAATGCAGTGATGTCTAGCTTTACTGTAGTTTTCAATTGGCTGTGCCAATAGTATATATTGCTGTCTTGAGCATTTTCAGGATGTGTCTCCACATCTGACTTTATTTGCATTGAAAAAAAGTGTACAGAGTAAAGTGTCATAATGAAAACATGACAAACCCATTTGACTATCTTGTTCATAAACAATGGTGTCAGGACTTTTCATCTTGACATAACTGACACTTTCATTGACATCAATACTTGCTTTTGAGGAATGAGCTATCCATTTTGAGCAAGTGACACGCTTTTGCAGGTTATCAACTAGGTTTTGCAGTTTGTACTAATTGTTTTGAGAAATGCAGCAAACGACTGAGAAAAACTGTAATATCTATGTAATATCAATAGTTTTCAGCAACTTTGCATTACCTAGAATTATTTTATATAACAATTTAAATTGCTATATTAATCTAAAATAATTCAAGGTAATGCGAAGTTGCTGAAAACTATATTAAAATACTCCATATTATTTTATAATACTCCAAATTAAATAAAACAAAGCAACTAAGAAAATATGTTTTGTATTTGAAAAAGAATTGTCTAAATAAGTAAATGTATCTACTACCTGACAAAAGTCTTGTCGCCTATCCAAGTTTTAGGAACAACAAATAATAGCTTGACTTCTATCATTTGGTATCTGAAGTGGCTTATATGAAAGGCAAATGCCTCTAGATTACGCTTATTTTACCAAAATAAAATATGATCAGGCCTTGACATCTCTGCACTGACTCAAATAACTTATTAATAAAGTCATCTGGAACGGCAAAGAACACATTCTTTTAGGAATCCCAGAGTTCATCAAGACTCTTTGGATTCATCTTCTGCCTTCTCTTTCATCTTACCCCAGACATGCTCAATAGTTTTCATATCTGGTGACTGGGCTGGCCAATCCTGGAGCACCTTGACTTTCTTTGCTTTTTTTTTATGTGGAGGCTGAAGTATGAGAAGGAGCGCTATCCTGCTGAAGAGTTTGCCCTCTCCTGTGGTTTGTAATGTAATAGGCAGCACAAATGTCTTGACACCTCAGGCTGTTGATGTTGCCATCCACTCTGCAGATCTCTCCCAATATTGAATTTAACCCAAAACCATGATTTTTCCAAACTTGACTGATTTCTGTGAGAATCTTGGGTCCATGCTGGTTCCAATAGGTTTTCTGCAGTATTTGTGATGAGTGGGATGCAGTTCAACAGACGATTCATCTGAAAAATCTACCTTCTCCCACTTTTCCAAATGATTAAGTCAAGTTATTATTTGTTGCTCTTATAACTGAGATCTAAGACAAGACTTTTGTCAGGTAGTGTATTATTTTGTTGTTAGAGTATACAAGTACACTAATAAAAATGTATATATGTGTATGTATATTATCCATTTAAACACCCAAAAATCCATTAACCCATACATCTCTATTTTGATCAATTGTTTTTTATTTATAATTATATACATATAATTTTATAATTTTTAGATTTAAATATTTAAACCTAATCATCCAAATTAATCTATAAATTAGTTTTTTTTTAATTAATGGAAAGTACTCAATTAAACACACACACACTATTTATTTTCCCCTCTAATATTCCAATAACAGTTTGCCGTTCCACAACAACAAGACATTTTTTAAGTGAAATGTAAGATTTTGCAACATAAGCCCTTGCTCTTTTGTGTGAGCTTTCAGTCTAAAGAAAAAACACAACACCTCGGAGCACAAACATCAAAACTACTGGAATCTCCTGAAAGCTGTCTTGCCTGAACATGACCTGGGTCAGTGTGGAGGAGGAGCCTTTAAACGTGTTAATGTGCTGCTCTGTGCTTGTGAAGGAGCTGCTGAATGCCCTGCCTCTCCCATTTAACTTTTAAATGACACCTAACAAATGGCTCACACAGAGATGGAAACCAAAGCAAAGGTGATCCCAGCACCCCATCATGGGTCCATTGACAAAAACATGAAGGCCATTGGATGGTTGAAGCCCTGTGGACCGAGCGAATTGCTGGATTGGCTCCAGGCCATTACTCAGCCATAGAGAATGTTCTAGTGTTATTACTTAATGTCCTTGGCTAAAGCCTCCACAACATTTGTACTAGCGTAACAGTTACTCACACGCTAATGTCCATAAACATGTCTGGGTGGTTTATAATTAGCTCAATTCGGATATAATATTCGATAAAGTTCTTTTTAAGCTGTTGTGGCCACGCAGCGAGATGAAAAATCTTCTGTGGGTTGATGCATAGACTTTGCTTCATAATATATTTTCATTTGAGTGGAGTGGATTACACTTTAGTCTCACAGCAAGAAGGTCACTGATTTGAGTTCTGGCTGGGTCAGTAGGCATTTCTGTGTGGAGTTTGCATGTTCTCCCTGTGTTTGTGCGGGTTTCCTCTAGGTGCTCCGGTTTCCCCCACAGTCCAAAGATATGTGCTATAGCTGAATTGAATAACTAAATTGGCTGTAGTGTATGAGTGTGAATGTGAGAGTGTATGAGTGTAAATGTGAGAGTGTGTGGGTGTTTCCCAGAACTGGGTTGCATCTGGAAGGGCATCCGCAGTGTAAAACATATGCTGGATAAGTTGGCGGTTCATTCCGCTGTGGCGACCCGTGATGAATAAAGGGACTAAGTTGAAGGAAAATGAATGAACAGAGTGAACTAGGGGAATTGGCAGTAACTACAACTTATTGACTAAAATAAAAGGAAAACCTTTATAAAAATTTAAACATAAGAAATAAAATTGAAAATTAAAAAATATATTTGATCAAAAACTTAATGAGACTGAAAAGGAATCTTTATAGGTAAAATAATTTAAAAAAGAAGGTTTAAATTTCCCAAATGGAAGTGTAAAACTAAAACTAAATTAAAACTGAATTTGAAATAATCTAAAAATAAATAAAAAAATTTAATAACATAAATAGTATAAGAAAAACAATATCAGCACAGTACAAAATTAATTATAAGAAGTTCTACTATCTTTATTATTATAGCGCTTTTACAATGTTGACTGTGTCAAAGCAGCTTAACATAGTTCTAGTAAATTGAAACTGTGTCAGTCCAATTTTCAGAGTTGAAGTTTAGTTTGGTTTAGTTTTGTTTAGTGTGGTTTAATTTTCACTGAGCAAATCCAAAAATAACAATAGAACAAAAAATAAACTATAAAAATGAAAATATATAAAAAAAATCTAAATATCATAAATAATATAAAAACAATGACAGTACAAAAGTAATTATAAAAATTAAAATATATTAAAAATTATTTAAAAAATGTAAAAAAAAAACATATGTGTGTATATATATATATATATATTTCAACTTAAAAAAACACATTGAAAATAAACAGAAATTATGCTAAAACTGAAATGAAAATAAACAAACAAAGCTAAATGTATATTTTTTTGTAAATAAATAAAATAAAAATCGTTACTCATTAATCTCTTTATGAGTCTCCTCATGCTCGCCGAGGCATGCTTACCAAAATATAATATAGCATGTCATATTTGTACATATTATTTTGGTTTAGAAATAATATAAATGAAAATCATTTTAACTGAGAATGGGTTTAAAATGCAATTTATTCCAGTCATTCAAAGCTGAATATTCAGATTTACTCCATCCTTCAGTTGACATGATTTTCTGAAACCCAATCCTAAAATTCCCAAACCTTTTGAACTATATTGCTATTATATATATATATATATATATATATATATATATATATATATATATATATATATATATATATATAGATAGATAGATAGATAGATAGATAGATAGATAGATAGATAGATAGATAGATAGATAGATAGATAGATAGATAGATAGATAGATAGATAGACAGTTGAAGTCAGAATTATTCGCCCCCCTGTTTATTTTTCCCCTAATTTCTGTTTAACGGATAGAAGATTTTTTCAACACATTTCTAAACATAATAGTTTTAATAACTCATTTCTAATAACTGATTTATTTTATCTTTGCCATGATGACAGTAAATAATATTTTACTAGATATTTTTCAAGACACTTCTATACAGCTTAAAGTGACATTTAAAGGCTTAACTAGGTTAATTAGGTTAACTAGGCAGGTTAGGGTAATTAGGCAAGTTATTGTATAATGATGATTTGTTCTGTAGACTCGAAAAAAAAATCGAAAAAAAATTAGCGTAAAGGGGCTAATAATTTTGTCCTTAAAATTAGTTTAAAAAAAAAATAAAAACTGCTTTTATTCTAGCCGAAATAAAACAAATAAGACTTTCTCCAGAAGAAAAAAAATATTATCAGACATACTGTGAAAACTGCTCTGTTAAACATCATTTGGGAAATAATTAAAAAAGAGGAAAAATTCAAAGGTGGGCTGATAATTCTGACTTTAACTGTATATATATATATATCTATATATATTGGGAAAAGTTACTTTTCAAAGTAATGTAATATTGAGTTACTCAAAAAAGTAACTTGTTACATTACTTTTTATGATAAGTAATGCGTTAAGCTGTATACTTTTGAGTTACTTTTGCGTTACTTTTTCTGACCTAGCTGAGGCTTGATCTGTTTCAGAACTTGCAGAATTTTTTCCTTCTTTTTTTAAATAGAGAAGCTCTGCAATTAACAATGCACCATGTAACCTACACCTTCATTTACCTTAAAAAAAAAAAACACATCATAAAATAATAATGTAGGATAATCTTATCTTCTGAGAACTTTCTGCCTCTTAAGCTATATGCCTACAGATAATACAGACTAATGAAAGTGTAATGCAATACGAATACTTCTTTTGTCCTTTTTGTCCTATTAATAAGGTAAAATCACTGTCCATTGAGACTATAATCCTGTTTACCTTTTCTTTTCTTTCATCCGTTCAGAATAATAAGAATAATTCTATAGCAGAAATATAAGGCTCTGCCATGTTGGTTTCTGTGTTTTCCTGCATTCTTTCATTGAGTGTGGGATTCAACCTGACATTTATTTTCATTCAGCTATTTATTTTTTATAAGCTAATTCATTAAGCTGAAAAGTTACTCAAATATTATTACTTACTTTTTTAAAATATGCATTACTTTACTCATTAGAAACTAATATGATTACGTAACTGGTTACTTGTAATGTGTTCCGCCCCCAACACTATATATATAATTGTAAAACAGAATAAGTAATAAAGTTTTATGTCTTTACCAAGCACAAAAACTGTGATGTTTAACATGATATGTATTTCATTCAAACAGCCCATTTCAGATGAGTCATTATCTGTGAAACATTGACAGACATCAGCTCATGCAGCCATTCATTATTCCTCAAAAATCATGCTAAGTCATAGCATGTATGGGGAAGTGGCTAAAATTACTATTTAATTTCCATTTACTCCTTTCTCTTACCATAAAGTGATTCAAATCCAGCATGCTCTATTATGACTGTCCCTAAGTAGACAGCAAAACTCCCTTATTTCGAAAGAAATGTCCCTTAGTTAGTCATGTGTGCAAGCGCAAGTTACTAGTAGACCACAGATGACAACTGAACATGTATTACATTACATTGCATTACATTACATTAACTGTAACCTGTAAGTTCTTGCAAAGTTCATGAGAATCTGGCGGCCGCGCTGCATACAGACAGACAGATAGACAGACACACACACACACACACACACACACACACACACACACACATACATACACATAGACACGCCCGCGCAACATCATCCGCTCCGCCAGTGCGCGCTCTCGCTGTGTGTGACGCGCGATCTGTCTGAAGGCTTTGAGTGTGTGTGCGCGTGTTGTTGACGCTCAGACAGACTAGAGGAGAGACAGAGAGAGACAGCGGAGCCGGAGCGTTCATCCTGAGGCAAGTCCCTTTAAAACCCACATCTGATTCGCCTATACACTGAGTCCATTACTGTGGTGGTTCAGCAGTTTGTCGCTGTGCTTTTTAAACCGTTTTGAAGGCTGGTTATAGTAAAGTTACGTTTATTTCTGTCTCGGAACGGTGATTTGTAGCGTTAGCTCGGTTAGCGCGTGCTAAAGGGTCTAAATATTCTAGCCGCACTGCTAAAGCTGTCTGTGCGAACGAGCCAGTTTTTCAGATGTTAAACCGGTTTTGGTGCTGTCGTTGAGCAATAATAATTTGCTTATATGTGGCGTGAGAATTTTTGAGATGTGTGTTTTGATGTGCCATTTAAAAGGGTATAATATACGTGTATGTTATGTGTTTAACATGGTCACATTTGTGAAGACTCGTCGAGCTGGGAGTATTTGTTGATTGATTTAAATCTTAGATATGATCTATATTGTGTTTAACATAAATTTCAGTTTTTAAAAACCTATATGGGGATATTGCTGTTTAACGTATTTTTGAGGGGGTGGTCAGGTGTCAGACTGGCTGAATGGTTGGCAAACGATTCACAGCCGAATAAAGACATGGGAATGGATTTAAAATAGAAGCTTTCGATGCCGTGTTGAGATATTTAGGGTGTAATAGCTGTGGTTAGCTTTTCTTTTCATGTGAAGGGTTTTCCCCATTGCGGGGATGGTGATTGTCACACCGCGGGTGCTCAGCGCAGCTGTGCCCGGATAGGGAGAGGGGAGAGACGGGTAGAGGCGGGGACAGAGCCGCGGTGTCCTTGCGGGGGTAAAAAGAGAGACGCTGTCATTCAGGGTTAAAAATAGACCGCGTTTTGCCAGTGTTTCTGGAAACTGGTTATTTTATGAGGAAATGAAACGACGTCTGCGGTCAGGGTCAGTCTGTTTGAGTTGACCCGCAAATCTGGTAACGTTAAAGCAAAACCAGGCGTTTATTTCGAGGAATTTAAGATTTTTATGCTTTGGTGGCCTGTTAATTTTCGCCAAAATGCATGCATTCCGTTTGTAGAACAGAAACGCATGTTGTGAATCTGAAATTGAACGCGTTTTTCTGATGGTTTTAGCCGAAACCCCACTGGCATGCGCTGAATTTGAGGCTGTGATCTTTCATTTTGCCTTCATATTCATGCTCGGAAATTCCGCCAGTCAGGATTTTGCTTGTACGATGAATACATACTTTTTTTCCCAATATAATATAATATATTCATATCCTTGCGTGATTTGATCTTTTCGTAGAAGTGGTGTTTATGTGTCGTTATTACATTTTGTTTCAAGCCTGCTGTGGTTGGACAGGACTAAATGGCTGCTCGCTGTTAGTTACTGATGCTGTTGGTTATCTGTATGTTAAACCGACGTTATTAGTGCACTGACTCATTTACCGCCTTGACGGATTCGGCATGTTGTCAGTAGAGAAAACAGCACACTAAACCAGCGAGAAACTGGCCTTAGATCGATTGCTTTCAAATTAGATTATCCTGATGAGGTGAAAATGTTTCTGTCGTGTAGTTTAGCACTGTGCCGACCGCTAAAACGCTTCTGGATGCCTTTTAATTGCTCTGGCAGTATATTCCCTTCATCCGCATTTACGTGGCTTCACATTCTGATTTGTATTTGATTTAGTAAGAATTATGTTTTAATACAAGCTATTTTTTTTTATTTTCATTTACAGGAAGCTCGTTGAACCATTTAATCTGTCAGCATCATGCATGTAGCTGGACGTAAAAGGATTTGCAACCTTTAACACAGCGAGGAAAGAAGGACCAACCCAAAGGTGTCGTGTTTGACAGTTATTTTCCACCCAAGGAAGACCAGTTATCTGTGTATGGACATGGCCAGCCCTCAGACAGGTCTGAAAACCCCTTTCAAAGACCTGACCTCATTCAAAGGCAACATGAAGCGGCTGTACAGGGAGCGACTGGAAGATGCACCCATTAAAAAACGGGTAATGGCAGAGATGCATTTGAAACGGCGTAGCCTGGAGAGCATCCCTAAAGCCCTAAAGGTCAAGAAGGAGCGTGAGGAGCACACCAGCTCAGAAATGGACATGGAGGAAAGAGAATTCCACATTGTCGGGGCTTCCAAGGCTTTAGATCTGAGCGCCGGCCTCAAGCACACGCTGGCACAGTTCACGCTGAGCAGCCAGAGCTCCCTGGGAGGTCCTGCTGCTTTCTCAGCAAAATCGGCTCAGGAGTGCGCCTCTCCTGCTGGCATGGCTCCCCTGCCGTCTCCCCCAGTCCTTGGAGGAGGCCCACTCTTAGTGCCCTGTGACAGCTCCACAGAGCTGACCCATTCTCTCCTTGAAGGAGAGTCCATCTCCTGCTTTGTTGTAGGTGGCGAGAAGCGTCTTTGTCTGCCCCAGGTTCTCAATTCAGTTCTGCGAGACTTCTCTCTGCAGCAGATCAATGCTGTCTGTGATGAACTTTATGTTTACTGTTCGCGATGTGATGCGGAGCAGCTGCACATTCTTAAGGTGCTGGGCATTTTGCCTTTTAATGCACCTTCCTGTGGCCTGATTACCCTAACTGACGCCCAACGGCTCTGCAATGCCCTGCTTCGCCCAGGTGCCACCATCTCAGCCGATCCCAACAGCAAACTGCCAGGCCAAGGCCTGCTGAAGGAGAGTGACGCCAGTTTCCAGGTGGAGCACCAGTGTCTGGGCAAGTGCCAAGGCCTGTTTGTGCCCCAATTCTACGTCCAGCCGGATGCCCCTTGCATTCAGTGCATGGAGTGCCAGCTGCTGTTTTCCCCACAGAACTTTGTAATGCACTCACACAAGTCCCCTGACAAGAGGACCTGCCACTGGGGCTTCGATTCGGCCAAGTGGCCCTGCTACCTTCAACTGGGGCGCAAGCATGAGGGCACACAGGAGGAGCCACAGCTCAAGCAGCTGCTGGACGAGATGAAGGAGAAGTTTCACTACCAGCTAAAGAGGCCTCTGGACAAAGTAAGTGTCTTTTTGTCTTGCATGTGTTCTGGTTCACTGAGGTCAAGTTTTGCTTCATGTTCACAAGTAGATTTGCACGTGTGTGACCAGATGGCAATGTGTGATAGTCCGCAGAGGAGACTGTTTGCTATTGTCTGGGCAAGGCTGCAATTGTTTTGATAAACTAGTGCTGACCCAATTTTATGGGGTGGCACGGGCAGGTGACGCTTGCTTGGTTGGGACGAATGGCCAGAGGGAGGGAATTCCAGTTGGTCTGGCTGAAGGGGAAGTACATTATCTTCCTCTCAGGTCAGTACAGGGTCAGCTTTAGGGGGTGGATGATGATAGCACAAACTGAAAGGGTGGAAATTTGTTACCTTGGATGTACAAGGGTTTTCTAGTGCCTGTTTTTATTTTTCTTAATAAATTACAATTAAAAATCTATATTTAAATATTCAACAAAATCTTGCAACAGCAGTTTTACATTTACCCTTTCCATCCAAAATCATTAATTAAAATATAAAGAGTGCAATGATGAGAATATAATGTATAATAATATATATTTTTGTATTTTACTCTAGTGGCAATGTTAAGTTTAAAGGAAATATATTTAAATGTCTTTTTTTAATTTCCAGTCTGAGATGTTTTAATTTTTTTCTTATCTGTATAATTCATTGTTAAATGTACACAATCATATTACTGTACTAAATGATCATCAACAGTGTTTTGCTGCACGCATACCACTTTGTTACTTCCAGTAATTTATCTACAATAGGCATGGGCCGGTATAAGATTCTGACGGTATGGTAACTTTCGATAAAAATATCACAGTTTCATAGTATTGTGATTACTGCTCTATAATATATTCTTTTTAAATGTCTGAGTTAAAAGCAACATCTTTTCCCACTTTAAACACAATGGCTCCATATGAAATCACATACTTCCATACTATATAGTATGCTAAAAACAATGTGCGAGCCAAGTAGTATGTCTGAATTCATAGAATTCTAAAAACAGTATGTGAGAAGTACCCGGATGACCAAGTATTTCCGGCGAGATTTTGAAGTGTGCATTCGATGGACGCTACGCTATCCTATGATGCACCGTGAGAGAATTCTTGAATGGGAGTGAAGCGGGTATTTCACTTGATAATGACAAAATGGCATCCATACTACGTCAAAGCTCCATTCATACTAGTTGCATTCCTACTTATAGGACGTACTTTTTTGTCGGTCGAGTAGTAAATTCAAATTTAAATGCAGTGCTTACTGAGTAGTTGGCGATTTCAGCCAATATAATTTGTTTTCAGAAACATTTAAAATATTTTGGAGCAGTAAACATGTCAGGCTAAATAATTCAAATGAATCTTTGACTTCTGCTGTTTTCATTATTTTCAGAAACACTGATTTATTTAAATGTAAAATTTAAAACGGCATCTTTGGAGATGGAACGGTATAACATAAAATGTTGGCGGTTTTAAAACCTTGACTTTTCCAAACTTAAAAAACGGTTATCGTCCCATGCCTAATCTACAACGGCTACTGTTTCGAAAATCTTACACACTGACAGGAAATCCGTGTTGACATATAAAGTTATATATTTTCCCATCTGTGAATCTGTCCCTTTAGATGGGGAAATTTCTGCATTGTGTAATTGCAAAATCCAAAAGCAGAACACTGGAGATTCTTCCACTTTCATGATGCAACCTTTGAAACAAAACTCAACAAAGTGTCCTCGTGCTGTAGAATCTATAGAAAGGTCAACCTAGTGGAAAAAAAAGGTCTGGATTGTTTCCCTCCCATTGACCAGCCATGTCTCATGACCCACTTGACCAAGCCAGAGCTTTTTTTGTTTTTTTGTGCTCCTGTTAGACAAAGATTGACCCCCTGTTGGTGCTGCCAGAGTCCCTTTTTTCTCTTTTTCGAATGCAAGTGGCAGCAGTTAATGGTTTAACCGTGCTGTAATGTTCCAGCACACACAATTATTTTTACTTCAGTTCCGACGAGAGCAAATGATTGTGTTCTGTCTGTGTGTGCGGAAGAAAAGCCCCAGTCTCTCCTGTGTGCTTATGCAAGTGTGCCGGAAATACCGTCTAGTGTCTCGTCTAGCACCCAAACCGCATTCCTCCTTCCACCCTCCCCCAGCACACACTTCATGCACTAAAACAGACCTTGAGTCTGTCAGTCATACAGTCACATCTGCTACACAGACTGACCTCACCCTGACACACAAACAGCCAGCTACACTGTAACTCTCGGCTCACTTCTGCTTAACGCACACTAATGAAATTGATTCACACGCACACGCTAAACTTCCCCTGGGAGCGTCTCTGCTCCGCTCAGCTGAGGGTGAGATATCAAACTCCCAGAAACACGAGTGAGTCACTGACACCTTCTCTTTGCACAGCGAGCTGTTAACTGCCGAACTCCCGACACGTCCCTGTCTGGCAGCGTCTTGCACCTGCCTTCATGCTTTTTTTTAAAACTTCCTGTTAGCTCTCAACTTTGAGTTTTATTTTAAGATGCAAGGAGCCAAAAAGGGATAGTTCACCCAAAAATTTATTCTGTCATTATTTACTCACCCTTCACTTATTTCACACCTGTCTTTAGTTTCTGTCTTACAGTGCTCCGCATAATTGAGTACAGCCCATTTTGAAAATTATTATTTTTATCCATTTCTCAGTGAATGTAGGCAATGTATTTTGGTGCATTTAAACAAAATAGATTTATTAAACAGAGTTATTTATTAAAATAATATTTTAGTCACCAAACAAATTTAGAAATTGAAAGATAATACAATTAAATTCAAGCTAAATATGGCAATAAATTACAACCTACAAAATTTCAAGCAATTTTTTCACTTTTTTTGCTTCTTGATTTTTCCTCGTTTTAAAATTTGTTTGTAATATTTTTCTGTAACAAATTTGGGTGTACTACTTTTTGGACCATTATTATAGGTTATTTTGTTAGATAATCTCCAGATTTGGCTTCATATCTAATGTATATGCACAAATATGAAAATATGAGTTCAAATATGAATTAAAAAGATAGATTTGTGAGGGGTTTAGTTATATATGCTGAGCACTGTATATTGAAAACATATTGAACTTGTTTTTGTAGAAATCTGAAAACCTTATAACCATTGACTTCTATAGTATTTGTTTTTCCTGCTAGTATCTTTTCCTGAGATACTGTTGTCCTGAAAAAAAAAAAAAAAAAAAAAAAACTTCAATAAAAAAATCTTACGTATACTGTAGGAAAGGTATAGTATGGTGGTTTTAAAACTTTGACTTTTCCAAACCGCGGTATACCTTGAAAATGATTATCGTCCCATACATACTTGTAATACTCGACGTAAACATCTATTAGGAGCAGCATTGTATTGGTATTATTTATATACACCCTTGGTATTGGAATTTAAATCTGCTTTTACACTGTAAAAAATGCAGGGTTCCACACAATTCTTTCATGTTGTCCCAAAACAAATCGATTAAATTAACTTGCCTGTTTTTTACAAATGTAAGTGGATTGCACATAAAACAATTAAGTTATGCCCATAACCTCAAGAACCAACATTAATTGTGTTGATTCAGCTCATTATAAATTAGTAGTTTGAACAAGCAGCAACAACATTTTTGAGTTTTCCTTTTTTTGTTTAAAGTTTTATTAATTTATAAATGTTCTTTTGTAATTTTCATATTTCTGTTTATTTATTTATTCATTCTTCAGCCGCGGTTATTACAGGTATCTAGAAATAAAACAATTTTTAAAAATTATTTTCTAAAACTAGAATAATAATTAAATCACTGATAATATTACAAATTAAATAGGATTAAATAAAAATATAAAAAAATAAGATTACAAAAACACTTAAGCTAATATTTCCCATCTTTACTTTGCTTTAAAAGTATAGTAACTAAAATAAAAATAAAAATAAAGCAATTTTTAATTTCAATTACTGTTAATTCACAATTACTAAAACGATCTTAAAAAATATTCTATTATAACTTGCATCTAAACTTGTCTTTAAACTTTAAACTTACTTGTTCCAGTTAATTGCCAAGGCAGAAAAGTTTTTAAAACGTAAATTGTATCTCACTTTTTTCCTCACATTTTAATTAACAATCACTGCTTAAGATTGAAGCAGTGTCAAGTAAACAGGCGCTTGCAAGATTTGTTAAACGGCTTTTGGAGGACCTGTAAACAGACATATGCGAGTACGTGAAAGGTCATTACTCAGACGCTGAGCTTACATAGGTCTAGCCGCTAAAGGGAAACAACACATGCGCACTCTTCTGTTGGTGTCCATATCAAGAAATCACTGTTATGCGGGCGTCTGTGTGTGTGTGTGTCTGTGTACGGGAAGCAGGGCAGACAGGCTCATCAGTTTACTGGGTGAAATGTTAACTCTAAACATCTGTGATGCCGGTGCGCCAGAACAAGTGACTCAGAGTTTCCACAGGTGTCCGCGTGGATGTTGGTGACGATCAGACCCTCATCACCAGACTTCTGCACACGCCACTTCAGTCTGCTCAGATGCAGCCCTCTTTCCACTTTATCAAGGACACTGACTCCCCCGTCTGCTGTGCTTTTGGAAACACTGGCTGGGTTTTTAAAACTAGTGAGCTGACTAGAGAAGGTGGCATATTCTGGTGGCATAGCCTATAATGCCCAAAAATGCAACCTAGGTAGACAGATCGCTAGATTTTGAAACATGCCTGAAATATTTTAAGGTTTTATAGCTTTTTATTTTTTTCATATATATAATTTTTTTAGAGCATTATCAAAAAGCTTAATAAAACTACAAAATGGAGCATATTTCTGAGAAAATTGGTGATTTGAATATCCATCAAATAGCAACAATAATAATATATTAATAGTACACTGCAAATTCCTCTGAGTAAAATTTACTCACTTCAGAGAGTTTTTGATCCCTCTTTAAATAAGGGCAAACGGGTTGGTAATAAGTAAAGCTGCTGTTTGTGGACTACCTCTGCTGAGATTTTGAGAGATTCAATGTATTATATTTCAGCTGCTTTTATCTAAGACTGTGACTGAAGTCAGTAGTAGTTTTGTGTTTCTCTTCTGTGTTTGTTTATTAACAGCAGGTGTTCATCATCAGTGCTCAATCATCACCTTATTAATCCTTTCATTGTCTCATTAACTTGAGTAACTTTAACTCAATTTAGAGAAGGACCAAATACTATCTAAACCGAGTGAATTTTGGGATTTTGCTGTGAATAATAATGTAAAAAATATTTACTTTTAAAACTGAAGTGATGTCCAGTTTTTTTTGTATTTATTTTGGTGAAATGTGCATGCCTAAAGATGCTGCCTGGCTAGGTTTCTGGCGACCACGGTGTCTGCCTTCACAGCTTCATTGGCGAGAATTCGCTACATTGATCTTGTATTTAAAATTACAATCCCGCATTTAAAAAAAACATGCTTTCTAGGGTGAAAATGTTGTGTCCCTTTTATCAAATTAATTTAACAACGAAAGATTAAGTTGTTTAATCTGGTGTGGTTTTGCTCCACTTATCCAATATGTGTCCATATGTCGGACATATTCTGAAGTCGTTATAGTTAGCATGAGATTGCCGCTTTTTTAAAGAAAAAAAAAAATAACATTAATGCACATCAGTAACTCTCCAGTAACTTTTTTTAATGTATGTCCCTGTAAGAAAACATCTTAAATTATTGGTAATCCTGTGACCGCAATAATCAATCCACTGGGAACAACTGTGGTCAGAACCAAAGTTGAAAGGACTGTGTTCTCTGGACTCCACTCAAGCGGTGGACTTCTACATTCCAATTGGTTGCCGCCGAACTGCGTCACAGCACATTACTATAAAGTTGACTTGATTTCAACTCTCCTCGACGCCCACACCGGCGAAGACTCGCCGCTTATCGCTGCCGGCTCCCATTGAAAATGAATGACTTCCGACTACTTTGAAACTCTCCACAACTTCGGCGTGAACGCACAGTCATTTGGGCATGTGCATGTACTTGGATTTTTCACGATCCCATTTCATTTAGCTGTCCTAGTCTTGTCACTCAGGTGGCGTACAGTTAGCTCATGTGTGTTTGTTTGATTGTATGACAGTGATAGACATGCAGCTGTAATGGTTTAAGGGCTGGTGTGCAGTGCAGACGTGTCTGGCAGACAGATGGAGTCCTGTCGATCTCCCACAGAGGCTGAGACAGCGACTGCGGTGCAGACACCAGACAGCTGCCTTTCTCTCTTCCTCTTTCGCTCTCTCTTTCTCGGTTTGCGTCTCGCTGTCTTCCTTTTGTAATTGTGAAATCAGTGACTTCATGCACCGCAGGCGAGGAGGCTAATTCTTCCACTATCGTGCTCTCTTATTTCCACTTTCAGTTTTTTTCCTTCCATTTTCAATCTGCGAGAGAAAAGCTGTCATTTTCCTGTCTTAATGTATTTTGTTCTGCTGTCCTGTACCTCGACCGCAAATCTAATCTCTGACGTACCTTCCTTGTCAGACTTTTCTACCCACCTTGATTTTTGGCTTCCTATCTAATAGCCGCATTTCCTTTTTTTTTTTTTTTTGCTTTCCCATTTAGTCATGTGACACACACCACTTGTTAAGACTGGGCGAGTTGACCTAAAATCAAAATGTTAATTAATTGAACATTTAAACTCAATTACGATTAATGAACCATTATTTTATTTATTTATTTTCTTTTTTTTGCCCTCATAGTTCACTAAGTTTTGTAATATTACAGGTGAGAGATTTTTGAATGAAGGGTGCATTACTTGATTTGAAAATAATTGAAGGAAACGCACTCTATCTACTATCTCTGATTATTTATTGAACATCAATGATGAACAACTGAAATTAAAGCACACTTTGCCTAAGACTTATTAAAAAAAAAAGATAAATAAATAACTTGCACTTTTGGAAACAAAATGAATTAATTTCAATGTTTTTTAATTTTAAAGGGTCACGAAACACCAAAACACATTTTTTGAGCTGTTGACTGTCATATATGTGTCCCACGCTGCTATAAACACTATTAGGACACATATATTGCACTAAAAAGTGAAAATTGGTTGTTTTTGCGTTATTTTGTGCAAATTCATTCTTCCGGTTTGAAACTAATTTTTGAAGCTGCGTCACGGCCATGAGATACTTAGGTGTAAATCCAGCCTGGAGAGTGGCTGTCTGTCTTTTCGAGAACATTGTGACGTATCTGAGTGTGCGGCATTAATTCATGACAAAGACGTGCTTCAAACCAATCAGCGCGCTCTATTGTGTATGACGTGAAACTTCATTAATATGCATGATAGCTCCGGAGACTGTTTAACTGTTTACAGTGTTCAGACGGCAGAGAGACGCCACGTTGTGTTGCCAAAACAAGTGAAAGAACTAGAATTTGGAGACACGGGTCGTCGGTGTTGCAACCAAGGTTTTGTTTTCATTTTCCCTCTATGAGAGAGCTGCTGGAATCACGTGTGGATTACAGTGCACGCGACAGAAATGCGTTTGTAAGGAACATTTTTTACCCGAGAGCTTTTCGCATCTGGAAATGATAAAATCCGGATTTGCCGCTCGTCTCCTTTTAATAAAAAGACACCGCTCCAGTTCGATTGTCTGTCTACAGATTTGGTAAGTGTGTGTAATCAGTGCCCTTTGTTTAACCCAGATTGCAAAGTTAGTTTGTATCGTCAGCAGTGCTCTTTCAGTTTTTAAAGACATACCATAGTCAAAATGATTTAGTTACTAAGTTTACAGTATGTTAATATCACTGCAATATTACAGTACAATATTATAGACTGAAAGATCCGCTGTAAATGCTGATCTCCGAGTGTAAACATGTTAACACAAACTATTCCCGCCGTGCAGGATTTTCGCCACATTTTGTGACGGGATAGTCTATACACACACGGCTTTCTGACGCTACCTACCGAGTACATAAGTTACAGAGAAATGCGGAGGATTTTTTTCTCCCATTCGCCGTGCGGTATCAAACATACTGCGTCTGTGTGTTTGTTTTGCCTGTGAAATCAGCGCGTGCCCAAATGGAAACACCCTTCTTTGCAAGTCCTTCCCTCTTTCCTCCCCCGACACTCCCACACTCCCAGAGCTGGACACGCCCACTTTCCTGACTTTTCCTGCTGAGACGGGGGGTTTCGTGGCCCTTTAAAAGTAGAAAATAAGCAGTATCTCTTCTAAATAAAATAGCTCTTGTATATCCTGTAAATAATATTTTAAGCATGTTTTGAATCTCCTGTACTCCTCCTGTATACTTTAATGTAAATAATAATTTTATTGTAATGGAAAATATGCTGTCTCAAGGCATCTCTGGCACAGCTTCCAATCATCTTTAATGTAGTGCAAACGTGCAATGTGTAGTTACGTTTTTTTTGAGAGGTGTGTGGGTATGCGACCGCGTAAAGGCTGCACCAGACCATACATGTGCATTTGATGCAGAAGCATGTCAGATACTAGAGAGCATTTGATTAGTTATGATTTGATGAGAAACTAAAGTGTGAGATGATGTGAAGCAAATTGTTGCTCTATATGTAGGTGGAAGTGACAAACTGAAAGCTTTACATGTTTTTATCAGATTTATATCTTCTAAACACAAATTTTGTCACCGTTTAGGGGCCTACTAACTTTCGCACTAGCACTTTTGGTCCATACCCAGGTTTCTTGATGTCAAAGTTAAGCTAGTGTGAATGCTGTCTTCTGAACTGCCTTAAAGAGGTGGTCTAGGGTCTGCTTCTTGTGAACTCTGGTGCGGTTCACTTTTGATATGAATGCAATAGTACCAAATAACGGGAGTGAACAACTGTACAACAAACATTAGTTTTTATAATGTTCATTCGTGTGTGTGTGTCTATTTGTGTATCACCCACCTTGACGACAAGCAGGATGTTTGATGTTCTGAACGTTTTAAATATTTTTTTGCGGCACATAGATCAAGTGGCTCTCTGTATTTTGGTTTTGGTAACAAAAGCAAAAGATTTAGTAAATGCAGAAACACCATGATATGCAGACGTCTCCATTCTTCTGCTTTGCTTGTGTGGTCGTCACCTAGCAACAGCTGTACACAAAACATCAGCCCAATGACCCAAGTGTACCAGAGTTCAGAAGGAAAAAAGACGGTGTGAACATAAACCAGCAGAGAAGGTGGCAAGGGGGGACAATCGAACCTGGGTTCGGTCCAGGCAATTGAACCAAGTGTGAAGGCACCCTTAATTTCATGAGATCTTTAATAGTAAATTAAACATGACAAGATGTAACTTGACTGGAGTGCTGAATTGCAAAGCTTAAGCAAATATAATCATATCCTTATGATCAGATGTTTCTTAGGGCGCACTCACACTACACTATTCGAACCGTGTCCAGGCCTGTTTCCCAGATTGCTTGAGAAGTGTGAGTGCTCCGAATCGGCTCAGGCACGGTTCAGTTGGCTGGCGTGTTACTGCATCCCAAATGACTAAAACGATATAACGATATAAAGAAATCTCCACTGTGCTGAGCGAGAGCGCTTCTTACTGAACAGCACATCATCGATGACGTAAGCATGCTCAGGCCTGAATGCAATGTGAGTGCGGGCCGTCAGGGGAGACGGAAGGGGGGACAAGCGTGCTTCGGCCCAGTTCAAGGCAACTGTACATAGTGTGAGTATACACTTACAATTGATTTCTAACCACTACCAAATACCATATACCGCACAAATACCATATTGTATTTGTGTACTTGTTTTGTTATTAACAAAGTACACATACTTAATATTATATTCAAAAAGCAATGAATGAAGCACTGCACACACTGAAGTCACTTTCAACCCAATAAACACCTGATTGCATGGTTTCCTGTTAAGATTACTGTTATTACATTACATTAGTATGACTGTGCCTTCAGTTCAGTTTTACAGAGATTTCTGTTCTATTTCAAACTCTCTGTCTGATCTCTGCAAACATGGCATTTTCAGGAATTTGCTTAGCATGACATTGTGTCTTTGGAGCTTTATCTTCATGCAGCATGTGTTTGGTGAGATATTGAAGGGTAATGAAAGGTCAGAGGTGGAAGAGCCTCGCGGTTTTGTCTGTTTGATGGAGGGTGTTGAGCTCCAGGTCTGCTCCAGTGTAAATATCAGAGACTCCAGTAGATGCAACGCAAGCCCTCAAAATAAGCAGCAGAATGACCTAATCAGTCTCTGTTTACATAAGGGGAGCGGAGGCCAGTGAATGTGTGTTTATGGGAGAGAGTGAGAGTGATTGAGGAGAACTATTGATCTGGCTCGAGTGGATGAATTCAGTAACTGCGTGTTGGAAAGAGAGAGAGAAAGATCGTCTGAAGAAGAGTCAGTCCGAGTTACACAACGTCCTAGATGGTTGTCTTCAGTATAAAACAAAAATGCTGCATGAAATCTCTCTTCTGCTAATCAGAATTTTAGCAGATAATTAACATCGGTATCTGATCTGGGGATTTTGACCTGGGAGATTTCACTGTAGGCAAAGTTTACTAATTTGAGGATGAAATGCGGGTCATTGTGTTTTAAAAAAATCTGCTCACAGCTACAGTACATCCCGAAAGTATTCATAGCGCTTCACTTTTTCCACATTTTTTTTATGTTACAGCCTTATTCCAAAATGAATTAAATTAATTTATTTCTTCAAAATTCTACAGCCAATACCCCATAATGACAATGTAAAAAGTGTAAGAATTCACAGCCTTTGCTCAATACTTTGTTGTTGCACCTTTGGCAGCAATTACAGCCTCAAGTCTTTTTGGATATAATGCCACAAGCTTGGCACACCTGTCTTTGGGAATTTTTTCCCATTCCTCTTTGCAGTACCTCTCAAGCTCTATTAGGTTGGATAGGAAGCGACGGCGTACAGCCATTTTCAGATCTCTCCAGAGATGTTCAACAGGATTTAGGTCTGAGCTCTGGCTGGGTCACTCAAGGACATTCACCGAGTTGTTGTGACGCCACTCCATTGATCATTTGGGGGTGCGCTTTGGGTCATTGTCCTGCTGGAAGTTTAACCATCACCCCAGTCTGAGGTCAAGAGCACTCTGAAGCAGGTTTTCATTCAGCTTCGGTGACTGGCCAGCTCTAGGAAGAGTCCTGGTGGTTCCAAACATCTTCCACTTACGGATGATGGAGGCCACTGTGCTCGTTGAAGCTTTCAGAGCAGCAGAAATTTTTCTGTAACCTTCCGTAGCCTTGTGCCTCGAGACAATCCTGTCTCAGAAGTCTACAGACAATTCCTTTGTCTTCATGCTTTGTTTGTGCTTTGACATGCACTGTTAACCCTGGGACCTTATATAGACAGGTGTATGCCTTTTCAAATCATGTACAATCAACTGAATTTATCACAGGTGAACTCCAATTAAGCTGTTGAAACATCTCAAGAATGATCAGTGGAAAAAGAATGCCATGAAGCTCTAAATTGAGCTCAGGTACAAAGGCTGTAAATACTTATGTACATGTGATTTTTCATGTTTTTTATTTTTAATAAATTTGCAACAATTTCAAAAAATCTTTTTTCACATTGTCATTATGGGGTATTGTGTGTAGAATCTTGAGGAAATAAATGAATTTAATAATGAAATAAGGCTGTAACAAAAAAATGTGGAAAAAGTGAAGCGCTATGAATACTTTCCGGATGCACTGTACATACACAGATAAATGTCAAAACGCTAATCATACATACAAATGTTTTAACTGATGAATTTGAACAGATGACAAGTGCACATTTAGGCTACTTAAATATATATACACAAAATCTGGCAGGTGTCCATACCCACCAGCTTTAAGCAGGCAAATACCTGATGAGCATCCTGGATGGTTACTAATAATAGTGTGGGATCTATAAAAAGAAGGATTTCAGAAGATCAGGATGTATGGTTCAACTCAGGACATGCTTTTAATCTTTTCTTTCTGCTCTATTCATGGTGAAGCATTCACTTTATAGTATTTCCACCAAATTCAGTGCAATCCATGTGCTCACATACTCTGAGCTCCATTCATTTATTCCCAACTGTTTGTCCTCATGCACAAACAAATCACTAACTTACCCTAAAGCCCCCCAAAGAAGCACACACTCTGAGATTTGGCAATCTGTCCTATTTATATAAAGCCCAGAGTTCCTGTTGGCCGTTAAGACAACATACTCCTCCCTGTTGGCTCAACATTCGGACGCTGTGGGCAGATTGGGGGCCCTGCTCTTTGTGCTCAAGCTGGGAATATTGTTGTACCGGTCTTTCGCCAAGACCCTGGAGACGAGCCAGCGGCCAGAACAACCCCAGGATGGTGCAGACTGCGGCTAACCCAAATTTGTTAAGACATGCTTGACTGTTGAGCCAGGTGGTTCAACTGCCATGGAAAGGATTGCCGTCACTTTTTCACTAGAGAAATTTAATGCGCTCAGAAGACATGAGCAATACCTTCTATTAGATTGTTGTCTCATATTAGCGCTTACATTTGACAGCAGTGTTTCTTTTTTTTCTTTCATGGATCCGGCATTGAGCGTAGAGAAACTAATCCAAGATGGTGGATGAAGCAATCAAGTGTTAATGATACTTGTCATTTGTTCATTTACATTAATGTATTTTTGCACAAGAATTTTAGGGCATTTTGAACTATAGGAATACAATAGTCCCTCGTTACTCGCGGGAGTTATGTTCTAAATATCTGTGAAGTAGTCTGCTTGCAAATGCTACATTTAATGTTACTAGTGTTTATTTTAAGTACTAGCATTAACTACTAATATAAACTATATAAACTATTTTTTTAGGTATTGTTTATTCTTTAGTTACTACCTCTTTAAAAACTCTAGTGTCAGCTAGGTCTACTACTCATTCATTGGATGCTACTAAGTAGACTACCTATTAAATACAGTGGTCCCTTGTTATTCGCGGGAGTTACGTCCTAAAAATAACCCACAATATCTGCGAAGTAGTCCACTTAATTTTTAACAATTATTATAGATGTTTTAAGGCTGTAAAACCCCTCACTACACACTTTATACACTTTTCTCAGACAGGCGTTAACATTTTTGCACTTCTCTCTCTTGTTTAAACACTCTCAAAATTCAAACCAGTCCAGTGTTATAGAATCAAACCAAAGATCAAAACCCCTTGATCTGCATTTATTTAGTCCATAATGGCACCTAACAGCCGCGTAACTTCTACCTTCCTTATAGCATGTCCAGAAGTTCAATATTTTGTGCGATGAGTAGCATCTCCCTCTGCCTTTTGGGTGGTACCGCAGGTGCAGAACATTTCATCGACATACAGTATACAGCACTTCAGAGTCACGCTGCTAGCGATCAAAGATTCATATAAATTTGGCAAGCTGAACGCATTCTGTACTGTACAGCAGACATGACACGGAGGAGATTGATTGACAATACTTTACAGCCAGTCAGGATGCAGAACACGATGCACTAATCAGGATGTAGAACACAATGCGCTGTAAAAACAAAAAGCACATCACATTAAATGAAAACATTCGCAAAATGCGAGGCTACGAAAAGTGAACCGCCTTATAGCGAGGGATCACTGTACGCTCGAATGTGTACTTTTTTATGTTAGGACAATAGGAGCTGAAATAGACAAAGTAACATTTTTTTTTAAAAATTCTTAACTTTTATTTGGGGTTAACAATCCAAAGCTTCAGTGGGTTTCTCATAATACAGCTACTAAAACAGAAATATTACTTTACAAATTGTTTTGTACATACACTACCGGTCAAAAGTTTGGGGTCAGGTTTTTTTTTTTTTTTTTTTAACTGTTAATTTTATTTAATAATTGAAAGAAAATTATTCTGTTCATCAAGGCGGCATTTATTAAATGTAAACAGTTGTTAAATTGTTCAATATTTATTTGTTAAATATTTATTTATTACTTTATGTAGTTTCAAATGAAATTACTCCATTCATTATTGCTGTTATTACTATTTTAAATAATAATAATAATACTAATTAATAGAGTGATTTCTGAGGGATCATGTGACTGATAACTGGAGTAATGTAGGTGAAAATTCATCATTAAAATCACTGAAATAAATTATTAAATTAAATGATAAACTACTTTTAAACAATTATTTTATAGTGCAATAACATTTTACAATTTGTACTGTATTTTGATTTAATAAATGCAGCCTTGGTGAGCAGGAGAAACTTATTTTAAAACATTTAAAAAATCTTACTCAACTTTATACGGTAGTATAAATCATTTAAAAATATGCATACATCGCTGGAATTAATATGAAAACTGAATAAATTTATATTTACACAGAATTAGTAAATATTTACACTGAATGATGAGCAAATTTTTCTGCTGTTGCAGATTTAGCGTGGGCCTACTTATGATATACTCCTCTCCCTCCTCTTTGCTAAACCAGCATTGGATGGACTCCTATTATATACTCCTAACCGGGACGTACAGTAAGCAGAGTCAGAGTCCCTCTGCTCCACAAGACCGCCTCACTGTTCTGGCAAGTTATTCATCTTAATGTCTCCTCGCAGAACTCTGAGAGCGATGTGATTATGCGCTCACACTGTGGTCGAACACCCTTCTGACGGAATCCAATGCAAAGACCACGGCTGTCTGGCTTCATCAGGGAAGTTGCCAAAAATGGGTCATGAAGATGCATCCTGCAGCAACCCTCATCTATGCATGTGAGGCACTTTTTCATGTAAAACTGCTGTTTTCAACCCCCGGTTCACCACAATCTCATTAGACAGCATTTTCGCCTCCCCCCCCATTACTGCAGTGCTTTTGTTTCCTAACGCCAAGCTCATCCCATAGGAAGATGTGTCGTTCTGCAGACAGCTACGAAGACGCATGCACAACGTCACATGGTTGTGATTAATGCACTACCTACGGCTACCTGTTCGGTAAATTTCTCCTCCCACTTGAGCAAATGGGAATGAGGGGCAGGCTGCTATAGAAGAACATCGCCCTCCCCTCTCGTCTCTTCCCTCCTCTCCCCGTGGAGGCTTCAAACCTAGACTCTCCTGGCTGTATGAGGACAGTCTGTTCCAAGCTTGCGTCAAGCTGGGGGACTCCTCAACCCGAACAACGGCACCAGCCCACACGTTTGTGTCTCTCCAGAGAGCAACACACAATTGAGTCTGAACACGTTGAGACTGGGTTCTAGGCAAAACAAAGGAGAGCCGTGTGAGATGTCATCACTTTGAATGACCGTCCATCTGTCCAGTATATATTGATCACTAATACAAGACATCCTCAGTATCGATCTGTCCCAGAAAGCAATCCTGTGTGTCTGACATGCATCAGTCCCTGTTTATGTCTTGCCTCAGCACGTTTCAGCTCTCTAATGTGACGGCAGTCTTGGGAATTGAACAGTCATGATTTTTTGATTCAAAACGCACTATGCACTGCTGTAAGTTTTCCTATTTTAGGATGCTGTCATGAAGCCTCGGTTTGACGAGAATGTTCCTGCAGGCACTTACAGTTGAAGTGAATGGGGACAGTTTTTGAAGTATGTAATAGTAGAAATATAAAGGTTATAATTTAATATATGCGCTTGCATTTATTCGTCGAATAAAACATCAGTATTATTTTAGATTTAGTTTATTATTTAAAAAAAAATGAATTTTTACTGAAAATGTTGATAAAGGAATCATTATACTTGTAAACTTGAGTATTTTTGTGTGTGTGTGTGTGTGTGTGTGTGTGTGTGTGTGTGTGTGTGTGTGTGTGTGGTGTGTGTGTGTGTGTGTGTGGTGTGTGTGTATGTGTGTGTGTGTGTATATATATATATATATATATATATATATATATATATATATATATATATATATATATATATATATATATATATATATATATAAAATATATAAATATATATAAATATTTATTCAGTGGACTGTTGAAATACTGGATTCTGATTGGCTGGAAGGTGTGCATTAAAATCGTAGTTCCATTTCATAGATATATACACTAGATATCGCAAACGGACCCTGAGCATGTGTCAATGGCACCGCTAAATTTGTACAGTGATCCCTTGACAAATGTAATTTAACCGCACTTAGTCAAGACTAAAGCTAATGTGAAAATGCTTTACTTTAGCGCTGTTTATGGGTGTAGTAACGAGCAAATGAAGAAAACAAACCATAAAGGCAGAACATTTCATAGGTAACATTTCGTTTTTTATGTTTTTGTATGTTACAAACTTTTGTGCTAAAGTCACGTTATTGATGATAATAGTCTCTTACTGCACTGACCATAAGGCAAAGTAACACCAACTCACACTAAATGCTAGGCTTATGCTAGTTTTGTTGAATAAAACAAGCAAGCAATGTCAATGAAATATGACAACAAGACGCTGTGGTGCCTTAAACTTCTATTATTTTCGGCTAAGTGAATGAGTCGTTCATAACGGGGATTCATTCACAAACGAATCGCTCCCTCCGTTACAATGAGAAGTAAAAGTGGGAGAGGGGCTGTGTTTCAGGACACAGATTAGATAAAATTTAACAGGGAGGGAGATAATACATTTCCATACACATAAACACACGCTCTTTGTCAGAAATGCCCGTGCGATCACTTATCCATCGATGTAGAAAAGTGATGTAAAATTATAATTTTCGTAATTTAAAAAAATATTTGCGTACTGACCACCAGGAAAACTCCCGATCATAGATATATGTATCTATGTCTATATATCTCTGGCTCTGGATGGCCAGTCCTCCACTACACCTTTGGTCCCACATTCATTTCAAAAGAGCGCTACCCTGTACAAAAATGGCGGCTCTATTGACGCATTCCTTCCAATAGACAACAACAGTGTAGGCGACATCTAATGTAAATATCTGTGGTTCCAATAAGTTTTGATCACACTTCGAAAAAAAAAATCACTTCCCCCAAAACATTAGCAGTAAACCATAGCACCACTATGAGTGACAGTTGCTTCATTTCTCTGCATGGATGTTTACATTAGATGTCGCCTACGCTATTGTTGTCTATTGGAAGGAATGTGTCAATAGAGCCGCCATTTTAGTACTTTGCCTTATGGTCAGTGCAGTAAGAGACTGTATTATCATCAATAACGTGACTGGCACAAAAGTTCGTAACATAAACGTAAACTAAATCTTACCTATGAAATGTTCTGCCTTTTATGCTTCGTTTTCTTTGCTCGTTATTTCACCCGTACACATTGCTAAAGTCCAGCATCTTCATATTGGCTTTAGTTTTGTCCAGGAAGCACTGTACAAATGTGGCGGCGCTATTGACGCATGCTCAGGGTCCGTATGCGTCCGTATATCTAATGTATATATCTATGATTTCTCTGTAGTGGAACGCACGTGTTCAACAGCCACTAAACACTGGCTTGTTGAGCTCCTTCATAAACTGAGCGGACGTTTATGTTATGTTATTTTTCATTTTAGATAAAAGTAGAGTGTCCATTTGTGCTGCCAGTCTAGCCGAACCCATATTAAACCCAGGTTACTTTAATGCCACAGACATTTAAAGGCAACTATATTGTCCTCTTGAGTACTGAGGTTTGTAATGCAAGAACGCACATCAAATTGTACAGCGGAACCGCATGTTCATATTAGTCTAAGGATTTTCCGTACACTATTGTTTAGGTGTTTGTGGTCACTAAGCCAATGCTATTCATTTGACCAGTATTGTAGTTTTGTGCCAGTTATCGGTTATCAGACCAGTTATCATTTATCTAAAGGTTGTATATGATGGCGATATATTGACCAGTGTTAGCTGTGCTGTTTTGTCTGTAAGGGCTCATATTTGTTTATTTTGTCTAAAGCGCACACTTTACACCCTGTGTGTGACGTGCTGATCTCCTCTGCTGAATATTGAGTGCAATTAATGATTGATGGTGTGTGAGTGTGTATGCATGCTCATAACGAGGTGGATGTGTGTTGACAGCTTCCTCTTGTAGGGATGGATAGGACACTGCTCTCTCTTTCGTTTTTTTTCTCAACTGCTCCTCTCTATGCAAAACCAGTCACTGTGGCCCCTAACAGGCTCTGCCATGCAAAATGCATGAGCTGCCTTGTGTAGAGAAAAAATGTGTATGTGTGTGTGCTGTCTGTAGCTCAAACTCTGCGTATGAGACTCTGCTCGCTGTGGGTGGGCAGTTGCTCTCTCTCTTTCTCTGTCTTTCTGTCTGTCTGTCTGTCTGTCTCTTCCTCTCTCTAGGGCTGTTGAAAATGGCAGAAGTGAAATGCACTGGCAGTTTTGTGTGTCAAGCTGCCGTGTTGTTGATTCTCTTGTGGCATACGCAGGGTTTAATGACATACACCTATGGAGACCAGTTCCTTTCTCCCACTCACACAGCTAACATAATGTTTGGGTAGGCGGCATGCTTTGAATATCTATCAGATATCCATGTTCGATTTCTCTTTTCTTTTTTCTTCATGACCTGGCTGGCAAGTCTGTCAAATATCAACAAATAATGAGTATCAATGACTATATTAAGCCTTAATTAGTAGAATTATTCTTACCCCTGCCGATATGTTTCTTATTGAAGTAAGTATGTTAGGGTTTTTTTAAACCTCAACTAGGTTTTGCTGCTTGGTATTACTAGCTGGAGACGAGAACTATTGGGGGGATGGGGGGATGGGGGGGGGGGGGGTGGAGCATTCTGGTTATACAAAGCATTTCATTTGAAAATGTATGTACTGCAGGATGAGTTGTCTGTGGTTTGATGCACAAGTTGTCATTTTAAAGTGAATTTGGTCAATCTAGTACTATACTAGGATATGTTAGCATGTGCTAAAAGAAGCAAAACTACACAAGTGTTACATTTATTTGATCAAAATACACTTGCATGCTAATATAGTGAAATATCTCTAGAATTTAGGCTGACCTTTCTGTTTTCTCTATATAAATTTTAGTCTATTCTTGTCTAGTCTAGTCTGGTCTGTGAAGTCCTGTGATGTCAAAGCTAAATATTCAGCAACCATTGCATCTGTCTTGGGTGTCACATGATCCTTAAGAAATCCATTAATATGCTTATTTGGTGCTCTAGAAACTATCTATGTTTTGTTATTCTGCGACATATATTGCGATATAATTACCATTTCACCAGAAGACTTGAATATCTTTATTTGGAAGGAATGAATAATTTTATATTGATTTGGATGGTTCTATAGAGAAGTGCATCTGAAAAGAATAAAATAAACATTCTACAAGCACTTATCAATACAATTGAAATAATATATACAGTTGAAATGAACAGTGTTTTATTTTTTTCCGAGTCTAACATTATTCAGGTAATTCATTCGTTCATTTTCCTTCAATTTAGTCCCTTTGTTATTCAGGTTATTTTATAATAAGAATAGTGCAATAATATTAATCGTTTTTAAAGTTACAAACGATACAATTTCTTATCCCTGAATGCTATGAAAATTATGATACAGTCACAGGCCGTGATTAATTATTTATATATATATATATATATATATATATATATATATATATATATATATATATATATATATATTGCGATATAATTACCATTTCACCAGTTGATGTGAATATCTCTATTTGGAAGGAATTAATAATTTTAGATTGATTGGGATGATTCTATAGAGAAGTGCATCTGAGTAAAATAAACATTCTACAAGCACTTATCAATACAATTTACATAATATATACAATTGAAATGAACAGTGTTTTATTGTTTTCAGAGTCTAACATTATTCAGGTAATTCATTTATTCATTCATTTTTTTTTCCTTTGACTTTTTTGCGATATTGTGATTTCAAATTGATTTGTGCTTCAATTTTGTAGTCAAGCTTCAGCTCAATATTCTGTATCGTAGCTTCTTACGGCAAAAATGCAGTGAGTGTTAGTTAAAAAAGGAACTGAAGAGATATAAACTTAAGTTAAACATTTATTTAAATTTGTTTTTAAATATTTAGAAACAAAACACAAATTTTTGTCTACAGTAAACGCAAATAAAATGACCTTACCTTTCTGTAAACATGTTGAACTCAAATAAGAGAGATAGTGTAGCTTATTATAAAAAAAATAATTATTATAATAATACAGAACACTCAGCAAATTAACATGGCTGAAACAACTCTGAAATTGTACTTTACTGTTGCTTGCTACTAGATTGAGTGTCACTGGCGATACTTTCAGTTGACTTTTTAGCAAGACACTCCTATAGCTGCCTGTGGTGCTTTTTTAGGTGCTGGTTGTTGCATTTCCTCGTGCTGTGGCAACAATTCTTACAAATGACCTGTTTTTGTTCGTTTTGTTCGTCAAAATGTACCCATATTATTGATGTCTTGTTTTTCTATAATATTAATTTGTCTATTAATGCTTCTGAAGCGGCAAACACCATAATCCCACTTGCAATCATTTTCCTGTTTGTGTGGGGGTTTTTTTTTCTCTGTTTTTTTATTGCAAGCGTTCCACATAGTACGGTTGCGCAATTCTGATTAGGTAGAACGAAAGTATGCTCACTCAATTGGCTAGTAAGACTGCCACACACAGACAGCGGTCACACATTTGCTAATAATGAAATCACAAATGAAATAATACATATATATTTCATATCGCAGTCTCTTGCGATTTTTAGCTAATCGCAACGTTTTAAATCGCGATTGTAATTCGATTTCGATTAATCGCACAGCCCTAATTCACAGGCCTCAAAAACACATTAAAAAAAAGATAAATTATAATATATAATATTAAATAATCTCAACAATGCAAATGCTGCGATGTGACTACAGCGAATGATCACATTGCGAAATTGATGCTCAAACGATATATTGTCCTACTAGAAACACTTTATTATTCTATTTTGTTCAAAAGAACAGCAGTTATTTGAAATGGAAATCTTTTTATTTCTTATATTTTATTTTAAGTATCTTTTTCTTTTTTTCAATCAGTTCAATGTATCCTTGCCAAATAAAATTATTGCTGACAATTTTTAAAAGTATTAATAAAAAATATAAAGTATAAAATATGCAAACATTTGGAAATATATTACATTATGAATTGTTCTATTAGAAAGGATGTAGATCTTCAGGCCTAAACCTCATTTTTTGTTTCTAAACAATTTTTTAAAGCTCGTTCACACTTTAAATTGACTGACATTTTCCATTGATGTCAGTACAAAAAACTGCAGATCAAGTCCGAAACTCCCTTAGCTAATCAAATTGGATCCACGTTGTCCATGACCCCCTTCGTAACATGGCGCGGAGGTTCGCAGCTGCCACGCGAGCATCCAGATGTTTGTGTTTTGTCCTCTTTTGTTTTTGCCCTTTTGACCACAGACTATGCGTGTGTCCTGCTGAGAGAGGGAAGGTCACGTTCTGCCCCCCCTTGCATCCTACAGAGAGCAGCGTGGGCTGTTTCCAACGTCAGAGAGTGTGATGACTCTGCTTGAGCTTCTGAAATGAACCATGGGGGTCCACAGCCCAAAGAACACACCTCAAAGACTCATCTCCGTCGAGACTGCGTCTGACAATGTCTTTGTGCATGTGCGAGTACGTGTGGGTGCGTGTTAGCCTAGCGCCATGGGAGGCTTATGCGGTTGCTGCTTTTCAGCGGCGCACACTTGAGAGTACTCAGTTCTAACACGAGCGCATACAGATCTCCCATTCATAGACTATTTAAAGCCGCCCATGTGTAGGGAAGGGAACAGACAGAGCTCTGTTTGACTGTGTGAAATCTGAGAGGGGGAGAGAGACTGTTCCTCTGTGTGTTTATGGCTCTCAGCCTTCCAAGCCAATCTGTGATCACCGGCAGAGTATGTTAGTTTTGCGCGCGCGAGTATGCGAGCGGATAACTCTGCCGTGTTTGAGTGTGTGGCTCTTATCAAGCTGTATGTTGTAGATTAGACTGTGGATGTGTGTAGACGGCTGTTGGGAAGGGCAGACAGACAGACAGACAGGCAGACTGTGCACTATTGATGACTGCGTCTAGACGGAATGTACGTCTCCCTCCCTCTTCCCTTAAAAAATTTGCCCAGGCTGCCAGCCAAATCCTCTCAGGAATGAGCACGTCTGAGCCTGTGTGTTTTATCCCTGTGTGTGTGCGTATTGATATTTAGAGGTGTGTGTGTTTGCTCTTTCCGCAAGTGTTTTAGTTTGATTATGAATGTTTAGCTTGTTTTAGTGTGTTTTTGTAGGACGTAGGTTTCGGTACTCTGGTTTATGAATGGGCGTCGTAGGTAATGTCTGTTTATTTATGTCTGCACCAAAGCATTCTGCCGTAAGCACTTCCAGGTCAGCTTTCACTACTGAATTCTTTCCTAAAAGATTTAGGTGACAGCTGGATTTACATTAAACCACATGATGTTGCTGGATTTATTTAGTTTTTGAGTGTGATTCTGTCTTTTGTGTACATACATGAGGCCTGCTTGAAGAAAAGTGAAAGGGAAAAAAGACAATTTAGACAAATGTTTGTGCTTGCATATATAACCTTAATTTCAGTTTTGCAGTTTAACGAATTAATTCATTAAATTACTATTGTTCTCTGAAAAACGGCCAACCTATAATAATAATAAAGGGTATTTGTATCACATATAAATGTCAAAAATATGGAGCTAGATCAGTCTCAAAAATAACACATTTACAAAATACAATTCATACATGCGCAGTACAATACACATTTACAAAATCCAATTTGTAAAATCAAAACAATTCATAAATACAACACAGTTTGTCAATTCACAAGTAAAAATCATAAATATTGTCGCCAAATTAATTGGATTTGTGTAAATTATGAATTGTGTTTTGAATTTACGAATTGAATTTGCGTATTTTTGAATCGTTTTGAATTTACGAATATGATTTGTTTGTTTTGAATTGTGTTTTGAATTTACAAATTGTATTTGTGTGTTTGTAAATTATTTTGAATTTATGAATTTGATTTGTGTTTTTGAGTCGTGTTTTGAATTTATGATTTAAAAATATGCAAATCCAATTCGTGTTTTGAATTTAAAAATAATAATAATTCTTTACATTTATATAGCACTTTTCTAGACACTCAAAGCACTTGACACATTTTTGGGGGGGAATCTCCTCATCCACCACCATTGTGCAGCATCCAACTGGATGACGCGACGGCAGCCATATTGCGCAAGATCGCACACCACACACCTGCTGATTAGTGGAGCGGAGACAGAGTGAAGAAGCCAGTTATGATATGGGGATGGTTAGGAGGCCATGATAGACAGAGGCCAGTGGGCAGATTTTGGTTTTGAATCGTGTTTTGAATTACGAATTGGATGTGTATTTACAAATTGTGTTTTAAATTTATTTATTGGATTTGCATATTTTTGAATCGTGTTTTGAATGTATGAATTGGATTTGCATATTTTTTGTATTATGTTTTGAATTTATTAATTTGGATTTTGTAAATGTGAATTGTGTTGTGGATGTATGAATTATATTTTCTAAATATTTTATTTTTGGGTGGGTGGGTGTGGATAATTCCTTTGATGCCAAAGCAAATTTTTCAACAATCCATTACTCCAGTTTTTAGCTCATACAAAAAATGCTATTGATTTCGTGAAGAAGCTTACATGGAACCTTTCCTTTACACAGAAGGTTTTTATAGTGGGAAAAAGATTCTTTAGATTATAAAAATGTTACATGAATACATGAATACACGAATACATGGCTCTTTTAGGAGCTCTTACCTGAAGTTTTAACTAGGTTAACTAAGCTTCTTTAATGGCATTGCTTTGAAGACCCTATTTTGGAACCTTTATTTTAAAAAATTTTGCTGAACAGAAGAGATAGATAGATGGATAGATAGATAGATAGATGGATGGATGGATGGATGGATAGATAGATGGATAGATAAGTGAAATGTTCTCATGTTTATTATTATTACTTCTACTACTACTACTACTGTTGTTACTAAGGTTATTTGTTATAAATTGTTATTTGTATATCTGTCACTCTATCAGGTTTCTTTAGACAAAAGAAATAGTATACTTCATATTAAATGTCAGACCATGTTCTTGCTGAAATTTGGTGGCAACAATTTTTTTTTGTGAGGGTAGAAAAATGGATGGACTCACTGGACATAAAAGACTGGAGTGGTCTTAAAGAATAACAGAGAAATTGTCGCTATCTAGATCTTTCTTTATTTCCTTCTCTTCCCCTGTTTTATCTCCTAAGCCCGCATCAAGTTGGCCTACATTTGTCCACCGTCCAGCCCACATGGAAAAGATGCCTCATCAGTATAGCACAGAGCGCACTAAGCTGCATCCCACAATGCAGCACACAAGGTTTTTTCCCAGTCTGATGCATGAAACGGAAGTAATATCCTCAGTGATTTTTATGAGTCATTATTTAGTGTGACATTTTTACATATAACATGTAAAATATACATGATTGACAAATGCAAAACATATACATTTTTTGGGGGAAATCTCCATTAAACATGCTTTGTAATGTGGACGTGGTACAACAGTATAGCACCCCACTGTTCGAATCACTTCCAAACAATGTGCTAGTCTTCCATTGTTTAATACAGAAATGATTTGCCTAATTTTTCTGAAATCAGCTTGGCCTACATTTAACCGCCATGCACCCGGCTCACACATGTTCCCTCTTTTTTTTTTCCTCTTGCAGTGCTAATGATGTGTGAATAGGAGACCTGTGTAGGGGGTACAGTGAGGGGCCCCAGCAGCTCTCTCTGTGTTTGTGACTGAAAACTGCACGTTTGCGCTGCATTTCGCTTTATGCGTGCCCTCTGCCAGAACTACAACAGATGGACACACAATCACCCTCGTGTGCTGCCTTTCACACGGGTTGTGCTAAACAGTGTGTGCGTGCTCATAATAAAACAGCTTCTCACTCAGTTTGACAAACAGTCTCGCAAACGAAACGTCTTTATAAACTGGCGCACGCATCAAAAACGACGGATATGCAAAAGATGGCACTCCAAGGGTACGCGCACGCTTTCTGAAAGGTCATCACATAGTATGACAGAGTGAGGTTGGCCTAGATAAGATTCATCATCAGCCCGTGTGGCTCGTAATTCCCCACTAACGGTGTAGCTAATAAAACGTGCTCGTGCGGGAACTGCAAAGAACCTTGCGTGTGTTTACGACTCTTTCCTGTCAGCCTCTGTGTATGCGCGGTCGTTTTTTCGTAGCTGTATTCATCAGGGGATCTCCACAGTTAGTAATACAGCAACGTGGTCAGGCGTTTACTTGTTGTGGTGTTCATTGTCAGAGGCAAAGTGGAATTTGTGTTTGTGTGTCAGTGACCTCATTGAGGCCATTTCGAGCGAACGCACATGACTTTGATTGCCGTTTGAAGTCGCCATGAAATCAGAACTGAAACTCTTCTGAAATTTTGCCTCCATTTATTTAAATGATTTATCTGTGGAGTTCACTTTCCTCTTCAGTGACGTGAGGGCAGAGCAACCTGTCAGTGACAATTCATTTATATAGCACAGATAAAAATAACCAATGTTGACCAATGTGCTTTTCAACATAGCATTCAAATGGAAAAACCGAGTTCATTAGGGTCTGCTGTCTTTTTCAGCTGTAGTATTATTCCTACTAGGATTTTTTTGTCTTAAACGAAACATTATAAGCCATATTAAGGTGAATCACATTGCAAAATTTGATTTGATGCAAATAATCATTTGAAAATTGGGACAAAAGTACAAGACCATTCCTAATCGTTTTAATAAGGCATTTGGAATAATGCAGTAGATTTAAAAAAAATATATTTAAGTTAAAGTTTGTTGGTCGTGTTTGTAGAAACAGTATGTCAAGTTTATTGCAAAGAATTGTTTCAACTAGGGATGCTCTGGACAGGATTTTTGCAGCTGATACGGAGTACCGATTCTGATGCTTTATAATGCATAAAACACATTTTTCCTCTAAGTATATTACTTAAGTGGAGATCTCTCCCTACCCAAGAGAATAAATTAAGGATGCTGCATATAATCCCTTAAACACGTCTCTTATAACCATTTTAAGTAAGTATTTATTATAAGTATATTATAAGTAATTATAAGACTAACAAAGCAAGTTGGAAACATTGCAAATGATGGAGGAAAAATTCAACATGTCTCAATCAAGAAAAAGTTTGGAGCGCATATTTGTTCCATAAGAAGTTAAAATGCAAACCTATGAATCCATTACTAAAAAGAAGTAGGTCTATAAAGTATTGTTTATTGTGATAAGTAAATTACAAGAAGTTATATTATTAAATAATCATGTTAAAAATATACTTTTTAAGTTTTTTTTTTATGTATCTATCTGATATTTTCTGCCAGGTTTTAGTGAACTTTATTGTCAACTCAAAACAAGAGAACTTTCATTTCTTATACTGTATGTAATAAGGCCTAAATACATGCAAGGTCATTCAAATATTCAGCTCATCTCTAACTAATACAAACACTTGCGATCGGTTCATGAGATTGGCAAGATCAGCGAGTACTGATCGAGTCATTAAACGTGATTATCGGCCGATGCCGATCTCCGGCCGATCGATCGCAGCATCCCTAGTTTCATTTCAAATTTGGATAAAATATGGACAAATTTTTTATAGTTTCTACAAATATTAAAGTGTTTTAGTGTATAGTGAGACTTGAGTGCATCATTTGTGTTGCTTCACAGCAGTGGGGGTGGCTTATGAATTTTTTTTATGGCACACATGTCCTGCTGCAGCACTTATTAGTGGAATCTTCTGTCCACCATTATGGGTGAGGTCATTTCTAAACAAATTCTCCTGTTAAATAGTATTTTTGTATTAGTTTAACCCATTGCAAACCAATGGATTCAAGAAAAGCATATTCAATCAATAAACAACTACCGAGATTAAATCTTCCCATAAAGTTTTCTCAATTATTGTTAAGTATCATTTTCAGTACGGCGTTTGTTAATTCTGGAGCCTGACTGGTGTGCTTTGTGAAAAATGACAATAGTCCAACCATCAAAGACTCTAATACACAAGACTTGTCACTCATATAGTTTTGAAAGGGGAAAAGTGTGGTGAATGAAGCCCTCCTACTTGTACAGGAGGCAATCATCGATCACTATAGACTGACGTTTCTCCAGGGGAGAAGTTCGGACCAGACATGTGTTTTTACAAGTTTTTTGTAGTCAACAAACACACTGGAATCTCAATGAATACTTGCTTCACAGACGTAAAAAATATATCCAAATAAAGCTTGAAATCTGTACTGTCAAATGAACCAACTACACTTGAAAACAAAAGTTTTTTTTGCTTTTGTATTCTGTATGAAATGAACGTGAGGTACAGTCTGTCCTGTCAAAGGCACATCACATGACAGAAATTACTCAAACACCCACAAACTTATAAACAAAGAGTCATTTCTGGAGGAGATTCACCATCAAGACCAAGTTGTGAATTACTCTAGAAGACCAGCACGATCTGACGATGATTGGTGTCGTGATCTCGTTCCTCTCGAGTGCATATGCGCATTAGCTTGGGCAATCTGAAAAAATGCAGATTTTGTTTGATTCGAATGTTTAGAAACAAAACTTATGAGACAGTTGTTGTTTCGTTTTATTGGTGATTCCAAATATGTAATCGTCAGCTTGGCAAACAGTTTTGGAGAATTTAATATTTCCCCATTGAAACAGAATGCCCTAGAGGCGTTTCAAAAATGGCTGCTGAGTGAAATGACTTTCCTTGAAGGGACTTTGCAACCATTCACTTAACCATTCAAATTATTACCGTTAGAACTCTCAAGTCCCATCCTACTTTTTTTTTTGTGTGTGTGTTCGAGAAGCTATTTCACTTGGAAATGCATCATGATGGAGAAGGAAAAAGGCAACTGATTCCAAAGAGCAAGGGTTTGGGCAATCAAACATGCATGTGCTGATGTGTTAGGAGTAGCGGGTACGTTTCGAATGAGTAAGCTGCAGGAATGCCAGCTCCCGCCGTTATGTTTGTGGGCTGCTTTCCCTTTCGCACAGTTTTGCTTCTCACATACGCTTGTGACAAACAGACTTCACGTCCTCAGGGTGTTTGTGTGTTGTTGTTCTGAATGCATGTTGGGTCATGAGGGATTGGTGTTAGTTACATTTGTCATTGGTGCAGAAGTCCGTAATGATACAGAGCGTGTGTGTATTTCACTTACAGTGTGTGTGTGTGTGTGTGTGTGTGTGTGTGTGTGTGTGTGTGTGTGTGTGTGTGTCTGTGTGTGTGTGTGTGTGTGTGTGTCTGTGTGTGTGAGAGAGAGGCTTTAACACACTAATTAAAAAGAGATTAGAAATGACTGAGGTGTTGCATCCCTTGAAGAGCGCAAACAGAAACTCATAACAACCTGATACACAGGATTTTGAGTGACTTAAAGCAAAAAATCATTAAGAAAATTTACTGTACATTAAAAATGCCTTCTGTGTGCTTTAGAGCTGCCTGGTACTTTCTTGGCTCTGTGTGTATATTTCACATCATGTAATATATATAAATATAGTATGTGTTGATTTATATGGTGTCTCTCATGTTTGATCATCTGAGAGCACGGGACACCTGTTCTAGTGTAATTTTCTCATGTCCTTGAGGAAAACAGAGCAATAACTCTCTTAGTAAACAGTGCCCACAGCTTTCGCACTATTCGCACCCTATGCTGCAGGCCAGCTAGATAAATCCTCTTGTTTTTGTGTTTGTTTTGCTCGAAGGTCTTGCATCAAGGCTGTACTGCGTCTGACGTGGTACGGCAGATGAGAAGCTCTGGTATTAAGTGCGTGTGTGGCGTCTTTATGGCTGTGTTTAAAATGGCATACTACATTTGCTGTTTCTGCAGTATAGAAGCGTGCACACTATGCATAATATGCAAATTTTCAGTGTGTACAGAATCCCTGGATGACTGAAAATAAAATGTGCTGTGTTCAACTGTATCCCCCAATGCAATATGCTTGATTTGACCTGGTGTTTTCAGTATGATGGATGAATCAGGGTTAATTTGTGTAAAAAAATTAAATAAAAATTATTTTTTTCAATTGTTTGTATTATAAATGAGATATTTTCTGAGATGTGCTAACGGAGTTCACTTTAGTAATTGAACATAAGCATTGAGAATTACAAGGCGGCCACCTCTATCAAATTTTGTACTAGGGCTGCGCTATATATCATTTCAGCATTGATCATTCACTATAGTCACATCACGAGTATACGCAATGTTGATTCTGGATTATATTTTATCATTTTGCAAGTGTTTTTTGAGCCCACTGACTGTGTGAGGGTTTTTAAAGCATTCAGGTGTAAGAAAATGTAACTTTGACAAATTATTAACGAATAATTTTATTGAATTGTTTATAAAACGAAGACTATGCAGTATTATTTTACAAGTGATTATTCAATTACTGTATACCTGAATACATTTCGACGACTCGGAAAATGATAAAACGCTGTTTATTTAATTAGCATATTTTTCTTTATTAAATTTATCGATGATTGTAATTATTTTATTATTTAATAAAATGTATCTAAATACAAATATGTATGTATGCATCTAAATATCTAAAATGATATATTCTGTACAAACATTTATTTTTGCTCATTTTTTGCTCACTTTACACATTTACTCATCTAGTGAAATTGGATTCATTTCACAATATATATTGCAGAATTAAAAAAAAACGAAAATCAGGCAGGCAGTCACGGCTACCGTGAGACCCCAAGTAATGTTCAAGCACTACTCATGTTTTTAAATATATTAAAGGTTAGCCTTTTAAATAAGCCTTTTTGATACAAGTACAGGATTATTGCTAAATGTGTTTATTTTAAGTAGCAAAAAATTATTTATTGGGATATCACCTCATTTTGAGCCAGGAAAAAGCAAGATAAGGTCATATGATTTTGATAGCATGATAGGTAACACTGGTGTGTGTGCGTGCGTGCGTGTGTGTGTGGTAAATATATTTAATACTTATAATAATCATTTACTTACTGTAATGAATATCACTTGATTCCCATTATTTTTAAATATCAATTATTTAATAAAATATTTAAGTAATTTAATATTTAAGTAATTAAAAAAAATTGGAATATTAACTAGTATATATTAGTTAAGTATAAATTATTTTATGTACATCATATTTTCACTGCTATAGATTCATATTGTAATATTAAACCTCATATTAATTATATTGAATTGAAAATTTAAATAATTTAATGTTAATATGTTTATTTTAATATTAGTTCAAAATAAATATACATTTATTTCTTTAATAATAAATAAATTTTAAATAATAAAAAATTCATGATCAGGATACCATCTTATTTTGAGCCAGGTAAAAGCGAGATGAGGTCATATGATTATTATAGCATCCTAATATCCTGTTAATGTGTGTGTGTGTGTGTGTGTGTGTGTGTGTGTGTGTGTGTGTGTGTGTGTGTGTGTGTGTGTGTGTGTGTGTGTGTGTGTGTGTGTGTGTGTGTGTGTGTGTGTGTGTGTGTGTGTGTGTGTGTGTGTGTGTGTGTGTGTGTGTGTTAAATACTATGTTTATAATACTTATAATAATCGTTTACTTACTGTAATGAATATCACTTGACTCCCATTATTTTTAAATATCAATTATTTTATATAGTAAATTTTATATTTAAGTAATTTGATATTACATCATATTTTCACTGCTATAGATGCATATTGTAATATTAAACCTCATATTAATTATATTGAATTAAATATTTTAATAATTGAGGGTTAATCTGTTTATTTTAGTATTAGTTTTAAATAAATATACATTTATTTCTTTAATTATCAATTTATTTTAAATAATAAACATTTTTCTAGTTCTTTTCCCCCAAATACAACTATCTATGCACCAGTTATTTGTGCTTTTTGTCTGTCATGATGTGCACTGGTCTGCTACCCATCAAAACACAGCATACCAAACAAGTTTTAAGCATTAGAACTGCATACTTTGTTCTCGAGGGATGCGGACCATTTCACTGTAAACGTGAAGGAGACAGATCGGAGACTGTGTGATTGCATGTGTCACGGGTGAGGAGGGAATGTTGGCCGGGCCATGAAGTGTGGAGAGATGGACCGCTAGACATAGTATGCGTGTGTGCGTGTGTGTGCGTGCTTGTCAAGGTTAGACGGGCTTAGCACTGCAGTGTGCTCATTGTTCCTGCCCCCCTCAGCAGCCGCCCACCCCTCCCTCGTGCTGCAGTTCTCCTCTACCCTCAAGAAAAACAGCCCTATCTCCAACACGCACATTTTCTTGCGTTTGGCACAGAGGTGTGGGGTTGCCATGTCACCCCGGCACCGCACAGCTGCTTTATGTTGAGCAGCGACGTTGCCATTCATTCTCCAGCCTGCAGGAAACAGGAGATCCCATAGTCTGCAGGAAGTTGTAATTTACTCCAGATAAAACGCGTTGCTTCCTCCTCCCCAGTCACTACTGTGTCTCTGTGATGAAGGGACGAGGAGGATGTGCGTTGCGCTTTCTTTCTGCTGAATAGAGGATGTAATTTATTGTCAACATTAGGAATGCACACAAACTGTTATGTCAGAAGAGTGTAAGGTCTCTTCCCTTCTGTGTCTGTTATATTAGGCTCTGTCTGTGTCTGATAACTATCAGCTTGCCCTGGATTCACACACACACGCACACACACATATGTACATGCCTCGCAGCGTGTTTGGTGAACACGTTGAGCAGAGGAGGTGACGGACAGATTGAGTGTGGTGATTTGTGCTCTCTGATATCAGATGTATTGCATGTCTGAGCGCTTGCAGCATAGTGTAAACACTCTTGCGAATGAGGTTGTGCTCATAAAGCATGTGCTTGTGTGTTCCCTCACAGAAGGTGGTGGATGATGACGGCCACGGGAGGAAGTCTAGTCCTGCACCCTGCCCTCCGAACAGCAAGCTGTCTGATAGCGGACTGGAGGAAAAGCTATTATCTAAGGTACTGCGTCACTTTACACTAAAGCAAAGTCACTTGACACGTCTTGGCAATGCTCCCCTACTCTCAAAAATTGCTTACAATGTAAAATCAGTTTAATCACTAATAAGAAGACAAAAATAATATCATACATGTGCCTAATATGTTGTATTGGTGAATGTGTTGCATTGAAACCAAACAGCACAACTGCATATACCACTAGGCAAAAGCACTCTGCTATGATCTGCTGATGATTCAGAACTGTACAGACAGATATTATTTACTATCAAATACGACCACAGGAGAGGATCTGAGAATTGCGATTAAACATAGCAATTGATACTAGGTCAAGGGTGTCAAACTCAGTTCCTGGAGGGCCACAGCCCTGAGCCCTCTCAACCCTGCTTCAACACACTTACCTGTAGGTTTTAAACAAGGACTCAATTAGTTTGATCAGGTGTGTTTAATTAGGGTTGTAACTAAACTGCAGAGCTGCGGCCCTCCAGGAGTTTGACACCTATAAAAGTAGGTCATTTAATGATGACAACATTGCGTCACATGTCTAGTATGTTTTGAATAAATTCATACTACAACTCTTCAAACACACATCAACTGGTGGAATAAACCATATTTTATTTCCTGATAATTTGGGAACTAACAATAACATTTAAAATTAGCATTTATCAACTGATAGCTAACATGGCTGCTGATATATTGTGCATTACAAAATGTGAGACTTTATTTGCCTTTCAAATGACACTCTACACTATGCTCTTGACTCAAACCTGTGGTGTATGAGGTTAGTTTTCAGTCCAATTCATGTTGATTTCTATAGCGCTTTCACAATGTAGATTGTGTCAAAGCAGATTAACATAGAAGTTCTAGTAAATTGAAACTGTTTCAGTCCAGTTTTCAGAGTTGAAGTTCAGTTTAGTTTAAATTTCACTGCTGAAAGTTCAAACACTGAAGAGCAAATCCATCGATGTGCAACTCCACAAGTCCCAAACCAAGCAAGCCAGTGGCGACAGTGTCATCCCAAGTGGAACATCATGTTTTTTTACTTAATGGAAATTTAAACCGTTTCACAGTTGATGTTTTAATGGTTGCCAAATAAGTGAAATAAAATACCAAATAGTTCCTTAAAGTGTTCCACACTTTTTTTGTTATCGATTGAATAAGTGCATCATCCGGATATTTAAAGTGCACTTATTCTTTTTAGAATGTTCAGTGTAAATGCACTACTATGCACTATTTATCCCCTTCAGATCCGAATTATTTTCCAAGTTTCTGAAAATTGTAAAAGGATGTTTCATAGTACATGAGGCTCTTATAAATAAGGCCAGATTATAATCATAAGAATTCAACACTCTTTAAGTATATGTAATATTTGTCCATTTCAATGGCCATCAGGTCAGAACAGTTGTACTTCCCAAACATTAAGATTGTACATTTCTACTTTAATTTTGAGGTTTTTGTTTCATAGATTGCACCTTGTTTATAACAAACGGTATCTTCATCTTTCTCATCACTTCACATACTGTCCACATCTGAGAAATTTCCATTTGCTATAAGCTCAAGAACTTCAAGATCTGTATATTCTGCATATGAAATAGTTTCAGCATTGAACTAGTAAATTGATATAGTCAGCATTGCTGAAGATTTAATTTCAGTAATAGATCTTGAACCCATTGAACATCCTAATGGACAGACATATTTGAAAAATCCTGATCTAAAGCTCGCAATGATACAAAAGATTTTAAACTTTAATTAGTAAGTGTAATACTCTCTTTTTTTTTTTTTACATGCAATCTATAAAATATTGGCAAACATATCAATAAATCTGAATAAAAAGATTGTAAATTTGGCTTATGTCTGTGTCTGGAGAGAAGTGATGCCATCCTGATTTTCAGTGTAGTAAATTTTTTTCAAATTACAATATGCCGAGCCTTACTGCCATTTGATTGGATGACAATCGTCCACTCTCGTGGACTGCAGGCTTTAAATGAAATGAAATGCTCAGGAACCACAAAAAACATGGGCTGATATGTGATGTCCATTGTAATGGACACAGGGTCCGATGAGGTTCTACTACAAAATGGTGTAGAATGGTGAATACGTGACTTGGGACGCACCCAAGCTTTCTTACAGCTGTCATATTAGGCTAAGCAAGTTGAGCAGATGAACTGTTATTTGAGTGGTCTATCTCCTCTTGTCTCTGTTTACACATGAGCTTCTTGTTCATCCCCACACACCCTCTTCCTCATATAATCACATGCAGGAAATGGCCTCTTTCTATCTTGCTCACTCATACTCATCTCAGGCCTCAAAACTAACCTCACCCTTCTCACCCAGCCCTAGACAACACCCTTGATCACACCCCTTCCTCTCGTTTTCCCTTTCAGTCATTCATTCAGAAATATCTAACTGCACATACACACCAGAGCCCCAACAGCCATCTAGGTGTCACCCAGCATCCTTACTGGTTTCATTTTGGGTGAGCTAATCACAAGTGTGCAGTGCAAGGTGTAACGGGGTCCATTTTGTTTCACGTAACCCACTTCATAGGGCTCATTTATCATTAACATGGATTACTTTTCTAGGGTTTGTTGGAGGTTTTTCAATGATTTATTCAAACTTATTTGTTTTTGTGCAGTAGTAAAATTTACAATACTGTTGTTGTATATACTGTAAATATAAAAGTAAACAAGCAATTACAAGACTAACCCTTATTAGTATTAAATGATCCTTCTAATATGCTGATTTGGTGGTCAAGAAACATTGAACATGCTTAATATCGGAAACTTTAAGGAATATTTAATCATTCACAAATGTAATAATCATCACTTTTAATCAGTTTATTGCATCCTCAGTAATATATTATTATAAATAGTGACCATTTTGTTCACATTGTTGCAGTCTTTGTGAGACAATCTGAGACGCATAATGTACAGTGGTCCCTCGCTATAACGCGGTTCGCCTTTCGGCTTTTCGTTTTTTTTGTGTGTGCAATTTTACATGCTTTTTTTGTTTACAGCTCCTTGTGTTCTGTGTCCTGATTGGCTGTAGACCATTGTCAATCAATCTCCTTTGTGTCTCCTGTACAGGACAGAATGCGTTCAGCTTGACAAAAGCTAAAAACCGTTATGAACCTTTTGCTGACAGCGAGGAATGTTTGAGCCTGACAACAAGTTTTTATCTTTGGTTTCATTTTATAATACTGCACTTATTTTTCTACGAAGCTTTGAACTTTGAGAGTGTTTAAACAAGAGAGATATGTGGGAAAATGTTAATGCCTGTCTGAGAAAAGTGTATAAAGTGTGTAGTGAGGGGTTTTACAGCCTTAAAACATCTATAACAATTATAAGAAATAAAGATGTCTACTTGACAAATTTGCGGGCTATTTTTAGAACGTAACTCCGGCGATAAATGGGGGACCACTATAAACTACAGGAAAGTGTTACTAGAGCCATGCTTTTTGCCAGTATACTTCACCCAACTTTTACATCAACACTCAAAAAAGAGCATTAACCCACCTGGCTGTTTCCCTAAATGCCATCTTCCTCTTATCCTCTTCATTAATGCTCTACCTGTCAGCCTCCGCTCTGTGGCCACTGATGGATTAGCTCTTCTCATGCATACATGATATTACAGCAGGATGTTTATACTGCTCTGTTTGTGTACTCTGCTCCAGGCGTCCACGCTCCCCTCACCAAGTTTCCCTCTGTGTGTTTGTACGTTTTGTGTGTAATTATTGCTGTTCGCTTGCTCCTGTGCAAATGCACTTGATAATCTGTGTGTAATCAGACCTTAAAGTTCCTCTTTATTATTCATGTACAGATTTGTGTAGACATGTATTTTAATGCAACTCAAACAGTCCATTTCATATTCAAACGGCCTTAAAGTGCTTCATTAATATTGATATGTGCTTGTTTGTGTGTATGTGTGTTTGCAGGGCAACTCGCAGTCTTCACTGGTATTCAATCGACTGTTTCCTGACATCAAGGAGGAACCAGGACATGCTCCCATTGTCCATCCGAGGTATGGCGTTTTTTATCTTAGCGTTTTCTTTTGGTCTTGTTCCAGAATCCAACAGAAACAAGCAAGTGTATATGATAAAATGGGCGAAATTCCATAAACTTCATGTAGAGCAGCGGTCCCCAACCCCCAGGCTGCAAACCGGTACTGGTTCTGTGGACCAATTGGTACAGTGACGCACAAAAAAATCATGAATTATTTCCGTTTTATTTATTATCTGAGTCTAAACAATCTTTTATTCTGAAAAATCCTTTATTTAAAAAAATGGCTGTATTCTCTCGGTTACATCTTGGTCACTTGAGTGCCAAAATTGAATTCACAACCTAGAAAAAACAGACGTCTTTGGAAAGTTTCTTTGCAAAAAGGCCCAGTGATGGATCCATGAACTGCCAAGGAATGGATCTGCAACCCATTTGTCAACAAATCAGGTGAATCCAGCATGTCTGTGCAAGATCAACTGCTGGTGATCGCAAATGATGGCAGCTTTAGGTGTCATTCACATATCATGTTTTTTGTGTGCAAGTTCGTTATTTCCAATGGAGGTGCTTGGGTTGCCAATCCGCTCGCACCTTCCAGGCGCACCAAGTTGAAACCATCTTTCAGAATGCTGCGAGCGCACCACGAGTCCTGTAATAAGAACTGATCAAGCAGCTTCATACTTTGAATGGAATATACACATTTCGGTAGACTAACTCATACCTGCCAATATTTTTCTCTGAAAATTCGGGAGACTGGGGAAGGAGGGTGGTGGTGGTGGATAACACCGTTGAGAACCGGGTTAGTAATTGTACTGTGGTGTTAGTAACTGTACTATGGAGCGGGTTTCGGGTGACCGCTGCGATCGGATGCGATTTACCAAATTTGGTGACCTAGGGGTGTTACAGACTATACTAAAAGCTGTGGACCGGGGGGAGGTGGTTAAGGGGAGGTGAAATTACCAGAGGTTTCCGGGAGAAATAACAAAACGGGAGGGTGGCAGGAGATCGGTCTGAAATACGGGAGACTCCCGGGAAAAACAGGACTGTTGGCAGGTATGGACTAACTAGTTCAGACAAACACAGAACACCCAAACACTGCAGTGCTTTTTAATTTTCTCTATTGGTAAAACTTGTATCAGAGTTACAGCAATGTCTTGTCAGCTTGTCATCCTCGAAAACGGTTGATGGTCGCCTAGCAATCTTTGTTGAACCAAAACCCCCATATCCGCCAACCCCTCACCGCCTCCCAACCAACCCCGCCACCCTGGGGACCATGTCCCAATAAAATATTTCGAGCGTTGACCGGTCCGCAATGATAAAAAGGTCGGGGACCACTGCTGTAGAGAGTATTTGGGGATGAAAATATCATGGAAACTAGGATTTTTGTGTTTTAGAAATGTTAATTGTAAACCATTCAGAACACCCTGGCAACCAATCACATTGCCCTAGCAAACCTCAGACAGTGTAAAAATGTATTTAAGGCCAGTTGTTAGCATGTGTTTTCAAAGATCTCATTAAAAAGGTCCGAATTTCATTTAATATGAATTTCATCTCATGTTAACATGCATTCAGATTCTTTTTAATCATTTACAATTCCTCTTGTTTCATCACTGTCTACACCACTTAAAGTGATTAAATTGCATTGCCACACTTCAGCTATATCCTGTTCTTTAAAAATGTTAATTAATTCCCAGTCTGATCTGATTATTGAGATTAGCTGTGTAGCGCATCATTACTTGTTCAGCTATAGATGTAAAAGCTCTCTCAGAGCGACAGTCCTTCTGTTATTGCTGGGGTTTTCAGTTTAGTCTGTGCACCAGTCTGAGGGATTTAATGTTTGCAGCTACTACCTGTACACATACGATAAGATGGTGGCCCCTAACGTGTCCCTGCGGAGGGAGAGAGAGGTGAGCCACGAGGTTCTGGGGGCCCTGCTCAAACAACACTACAGCAGGAGGACGTTCACCCATGACAACCAGCCCACCACAGGTCAGTGCACGCTCACCATTGACTTACACTAGTAAATGAATGTGCATACATGCGAAAGAGTGATGGGCTGTTAGAGGTCAGAAGTTTATGCACATGCGTGTGCTTGACTGTCTCAGAGCGTGAGGAGCTGCTGAGAGTGTCTTGCTAATGATTTATACAGCTCACATTTTATAGTGAAGAGAAAGAGAGAGAAAAGAGGCCGCCGTCCCTGCAAGCACCAGATCGCTCTAGAGTAGAGTGCTGGGGGAGGGTCTCCAGTCTCCACCGCAACACGCCACATTTCCTCTCGTCCTCCTTCTGCCCATCTCTCTCTCTTTTCCTTTTTTCTGCGCCTCGCTCTTTCGTTTGTACACTTTTTAATACTCTTTCAACCCCCACTGGCCTACCACTCACCTCTTGGTGATTTCCGCTTTCTATTTTTTCTTCTCTCTATCTTTCGTCCAGCTCTCCCTTTCATTAATGTACCCGATCTCCATCCTTTTTTCTTTTCCCTTGCTTTCCTCCCATTTCCCATCCTCAAATTTTCCTCGCTTTTTTCTATGTACCCGTTCTCCATTCAGGATCCCTTAGTCCTTCTAGCTTCATCTGTCTGTTATTTTCCCCTCTCTTGTTCTCAATCTGTTCTGTCATTCTGCATCCTCGACTCTTTTTCTTCCACTGCTGTTCTTCTACAGTCATAATTTCTTTTTTTCTATATGCACTCATCCTTTATCCTGCCTCTGACTATCATTTCCTTTTCTTCCACGTATCTGTTCTCTGTCCAGGAAATCCCTTATCTCTCTTCCACGTACCTGTTCTCCATCCAGGTTCCTCCATCTCTCTTCGTACATCTGTTTATCTCTCTTCCTCCATCTCTCATCCTTAGTCTGTCTCTTTCTCTTCCACATACTCAGTTTTCCATACTGGCTCCACCTTTCTCTCCTAATCCATCTAGTCTTCGTTCATATACCCATTCTCCACGCAGGCTCCCTGTATGTCTCTGTTCATCTTGTTCTCCTTTTTTCACATTTTTGTATGCTTCATCTCTCTTTCTTCCTTCTCCATCTGCACTTGTTCTCCATCCTGTCTCTTCCATCTTTCATGTCTTGTTTTCCTATAGGACTTAGTCTATCTATTTTTCTGTTCTTTCTCTCTCCAGGCTTTTCCCTGTCTCTCTTTCTTTCTCATACTGTTCTCTATTCTAGCTCCCCTTTCTCCCCCTCTCCAACACAATCTGTCTATCTCTCTTTTTTGCATGTATCTGTTTTCTATCCAGATACCTTCTGTCTCTGTTTCTTTGTCTTTTCCCCCCTTGTCTGACTTCCTCAATCTGTCTTTTTTTTTTTTTTTGTACGCGTTCTTCATTCTGGGTCCCTTCTTTTCCCCTTCAGTCTGTCTCACTTTCTTCCACATTTCCATTCTTTATCCAGGCACCCTTTTTTATCACTTCCTTCATCCATCTCTCTTTATTTCCCATCATTGTATCTCTATTTTTTGTACCTGTTCTCCATTCTGGCTCCCTTTGTTCCCCCTTTTTGTCTTTCTCACTTCCTTCTACATTTCCAATCTCTATTCAATCACTTTTTTTCTGTCTTCCTTCATCTGTCTCTTTTTATTCCCCATCATTATATCACTCTTTTTTGTACCCGTTTTCCATTCTGGCTCCCCTCTTTCCCCTTCAGTCTGTTTCACTTTCTTCTACCTTTTCATTCTCTATCCAATCACTCTTTTTTTCTGTCTTTCTTCATCTGTCCCTCTTTTTTTCCACTCATTATATCTTTTTTTTGTACCCGTTCTCCATTCTGGCTCCCTTCTTTCCCCTTCAGTCTGTCTTGCTTTCTTCTACATTTCCTTTCTCTATCCAATCACTTTTTTCCTGTCTTCCTTCATCAGTCTCTGTTTATGCCCGCTCATTATATCTTTTATTTGTACCCAATCTCTATTCTGGCTCCCTTCTTTCCCCCTTCAGTCTGTCTCACTTTCTTCTACATTTCCATTCTCTATCCAATCACTCTTTCTTTTCTGTCTTCCTTCATCTGTCTCTCTTTTATCCCCTCTCATTTTATATTTTATATATATATATATATATATATATATATATATATATATATATATATATATATATTTTTTTTTTATATATATATATATATATATATATATATATATATATATATATATATATATATATATATATATACATATATATATATACATATATATATATATATATATGTACATATATATATGTATATATATATATATATATATATGTATATGTATATATATATATGTATATGTATAATTTTTTTTTATACCCAATCTCTATTCTGGCACCCCTCTTTCCCCCTTCAGTCTGTCTTACTTTTTTTTTCTACATTTCTTTTCTACATCCAATCCCTCTTTTTTCTGTCTTCCTTTATCAATCTCTCTTTTATCCCCATCATTATATCTTTCTTTTTTGTACCAATTCTCCATTCTGGCTCCCCTCTTTCCCCCTTCAGCCTCTCACTTTCTTCTGCTTCTCGATCCAGGCATCCTTTTTTCTGTCTTCCTTCATCCATCTCTCTTTTCCCCCTCTCATTATATACATTTTTTTTGTACCCAATCTCCATTCTGGCTCCCCATCTCTTATTTCTCTTTCTTCCACGTTGACGTTCTCCATCCTGGCGTTTCTGGTTCTCCATCTCCGACTCATTGCTGTGAGTGTGACAGACAGGTCTTAGTCACAGTAGAGGCCAGCAGCAGAGCGAGACTGTTATTCGGCTCTGCAGTGGCAGACCTGCAGCCTGCCTGTCCTACATTTAAATGAGCTGCATCTCGCACACACACACTCTCTCTCTCTCCCCCTCAGTCCCTCTGGACTCCCGTATTGCTCATCTAAACACACACGCTAGACTGCTGCGGTTTCCCTGGTGCAGGTGATTTCTATGTTGAGCGTTAACAGCGTTAAAAAATACTTCAGATTGAGAAATTCTTCACCCTCCACATGCCGCACGTTTCTGTGTCATACTTTCAGCTCTTCCCCTCTATGCTGACCTTCAAAGAGAGACACCCACAGAGAATTAGTCACACAGACTGTCAGCATATGACAGATAAGGTGTGTGTGTGTGTGTGTTTGATCGCGTGAATGTGGTTAACTCTTTCTTCCTTTTCCCTCAGATCTTCCTGCATCTCCTTCCTCCACTGCAGAGGAGGCCAAATCCCACCACACGGGCGAAGCACACGAGCGCCGCCAACCTCCTCCGCCGGTCGCCATGGAGACCAGCCCGGGTGGCAAGCAACACGCCCCCATTTCCACGGCGGGCAAAGACAGCGGCGCAGAGGATGACAAGGACAGGATCATGCTGGAGATCGTGCAGATGTATCGGCGGCAGCAAGAGAAGCTCAATTCCACGCTTCAGAAACAGCTGCAGCTAGAAATGGTGAGGTTCAATTAGATGAATCATCTCTACTGGAGAGACGCACAGACTCTCTTCTAAACTCTAATGAGCTGCCTTACTGTCTGCTGTCTACATAGGCAGCTACTTTCTAAGTTAGCATCATGACTTACAGGCTTCTCACTTCATGATTATGGTTGATTACACTCAAGCACAATGCATCTAATAAGTAGGACCAGACAGAATCTACGGATATTTTTTGCAATTTTTGCTGAGAATTTTGTAAAAAATCAGCAGATTTATGCAGAATTATTGTGGGAGTATCATAACTAAAAACATATATATATATATATATATATATATATATATATATATATATATATATATATATATATATATATATATATATATATATATATATATATATATATATATATATATATATATATATGAAATTAAAAAAAATAGCTTTAACTTTTAATGTTTACAATGTAAATCCATCTAGATCCACTTATTTGGTAGCCAAAGCAAGTCTCTCATATAATATATCTACTAAAAGACAGAAAATATTACTTTACAAACTGTAATGTAAATAAATTAAACAAACACTTTCATATTAGTCAATAATATTACTGCAATTCATTTTCAAAACTGAATATAAATTTACACATTTACTTGGGATGCTCCAATCGATCGGCCGAAGATGGGTATCGGCTGATAATTACATTTCATGTCTCGACTCACTGATCTGGCCGATCTCATGAACTGATCGCAAGTGTTTGTTTACTAGTTTACAACCCGGGTTATACATCCACAGCGCTACAACACGTGCTCCGTTTCCAAATTCCATTGTCAGTATTTTTTAAAGTCTCTTTTATCTATTACTTTTTCGTAAAGCTGATTCTGACCATTACACGTATGCAACATTCCTAATTTATTCTCTTAGTTAAGGCGAGATCTCAAAGATAGAGGGAAAATGTGCTTATGCAATTGCAAAGTTACATAAAGCTTGAAGCATCAGAATTGGTGCTTGGTATGATTCAAATGACAAGGAATTGGTACTCAGTATCTGCTGCAAAAATCCTGATCGGAGCATCCCTAACATTTACACAAGTAAATAAATAGACTCAATGATGGGCTAAAAATCTGCGGAAATCTGCAGATTTCTGTGCGCACAGATTTCATGTGGGCCTATAAGGTGTTTAAAAGGCTAATTATGATATATATATATAGTAAAATATATTTATATTTCTTTAGGGAAAAAGCTTAAATTGTAATGCCATCTTGCAATTTTTATTTCTTTTTTTTTTTTTTTTAATAAATCACAAAGTATACAGTACAAAATATGCTAAACATGATACACTGAATGGCAGGGAAACATGCACACTAAGGTGACTATGGGAATAGAGTGGTAAAGAATGATACAAATGGTAACATAGCACTAATTGTTATTTGTCATTCATTCATTCATTTTCCTTCGGCTTAGACCCTTTATTCATCAGGGGTTACCACAGCAGAATGATCCGCTGATTTATCCAGCATATGTTTTACGCAGCGGATGACCTTCCAGCTGCAACCCAGTACTGGGAAACACCCATACACTCTCACATTCACACACATAGACTACGGCCAATTTAGTTTATTCAATTCACATATAGCGCATCTCTTTGGACTGTGGGGAAATTTGTGAAACCCAAGTATTTATATTTTTATTTCGTTGATAGTACATATCTTCCTCTGTTCACAATAAGAGAAATGTAAGATAGATCTTTATAAAGTATTTCCTTCCGTTAAAAACTCAGACTATTAAGTAATTAAATAGCTATTAATAATAAATAGCTGATGAATGCTTAAAAAAGCTAAATGAACTGATATTAATTCAATGTGTTAATTTCATTCATATTTATGTGTTTTATATATTACTTTGACACGTTTGAAAAAGAAAATACCCTCAAGCACCTCTGCTGCTTAAAATTTGACATGTGAAATTACTTATGGAAAAAATCCTGAGCTTCATAAGCACGAATAATGCATGGGAAAACCAATCAATTTTCATCTACCATTTTTTAATACATGTATGCAACAATTCTTGCTGCCATTTTGGATGAAAATGCTCATTAAGCTTGCCATATTGCTTCTGGGATTGTCTCATCCTCAAAATGATACATGCGATTCTGCCCTAGATTTTAGCCTGTACAAGGCAGTGTGATTTTTGTGTTGGATGCATGCATATGATCTCGTCTAATAGGCAGTTTGTCGAGTTTTTCTTTTTATATATTATCATAAAAGCCCTTTTTTTGGTCATGTGAATAGTGAAAGGCCTTGTTATAGCGTGAGTAAAGGAGTATGTTCCAGTAGAGCCTGGACTTGTCCACTGCAGACCCGTAAGCTCTGGCACAGATAGTTTGACGCATGTCATGTTGTGTGTGCAGGAGCTGGAGGCAGTGCGCGGGGGCGAGGCGGCCCGGCTCAGGGAGTTGTCTGCGGAGCAGCTGGAGCTGCAGAACGAGCTGGAGGCGGTGCACACTGAGCATGCTCAGAGACTGGGGGAGGTGCGGCAGGAGCAGAGGCAGCTGGAGCACCGGCTCGAGCAGCTCAAACAGCAGAGCTGCGCCTGCCAGCCTAAAGAGCAGGAGGCACAGTACAATGCGCAGGTAAATGAATATCTGAACATGCCTGAAATCACTATGTGATGCAACATCTATGACAACAAAAACTATACCCAGTGTGAATTATCCCTGCACCCAGTGGAATATGCTGCATGTATCAACACAGCTCATCTGTGTGGGAGTGATTCAGTTATTTGTAGATAGATACGCATGCACACTGAAATGGAGAGCCTGGATGACTTGCACAGTGAGCCTGATTTCTGCATTTCATCAACTAGGTCAAGTGCCTCACAAATGTTTTAAAACAAATAAACAGTATAAAGGCCAGTTTACACCTTGCTGACAGACAGCACCAGACACTTTGTCGGGGCACTGTGTCAGAGGGTTGCCCATTGAATATGCTGAATCTGCACTTATCAGGTTGTAGGAGAAGTGGTGTTGTAATCTGGTAATCGTCCACGTTTGTTAGTGTCTGTCAGTGAGATGTGGTGTGAATTGACATTCATCATATCAGATCATACTACCTAATGGCAGCCGATTTATCACTGCTGATATTAGCACACGGAGAAATTTGAACTCGAAACTAAATCTAAATAAGATTTGCATATTTTAATAATAGTTTAATATTTTAATTTAGTTTATTACAGAATTGTGTTTGAGGCCTTTACTAAACGCTTATTTTGTATTTTATGATTTATAATGAATGCATTGCAAACACATAATTAATGCTATGTTGGATGCAAATGATCTCTGAGCTATGCATTTAATGTTACCAAATATTTGGATATTAATAATTAGACATTATCATACCCGTGTTGCTGTTGATGATAAACTGTCTGGAAATTGTCAGTTTCAACTTCAGCTAGAAATCATTTTGGTAGTTTACATGAAGTACTTAAAGATTAGAAATGTTGCCTTTGCAACTAGCTGAATTTTATTTTAAATAATGAAAATGTTATATAGTAATATTGATAAAAATCGGTATCACCATTTAAAATTACCCAGTTTAAATAGAAATGTTATTAATAAAAGCTAGACAACAATGCATCGGAAATCAAGTCACTGCTTTCAGTGATTTCAAGTTCACAAAATGTGTGTCGGATGTAAATTAATGAACTGCTCCGATACTTTAAGTTATTTCTGTCTTTCTGAGCAAACATGATGCTCAAGTGCAGCTGCCCCATTTCTTGCTTTTAAGGTTTTTCTTGCTTGTGTTCTTTAGCCTCTGAGCTCATCATTAAATTGAGTGGACGAATTCAAATGAATTGAGACCTAGTGTTTTTAACTGATTCATAAAAGCTTAAGTGTAATTAGTTTTATATATACATTTTTAGAGTATAATTTGTGTACCGACGCTCTCTCTGACTGTACTGAATGAAAATTGCCATAAACACAAGTGAAGAGTACTTTAGGCATAAGAGTCATTGACCTGTCAATTGTTGTGTTGTTTTCAAAGGAAATGTAATAATGATATATTATTTCACAGTATGTTTTTGCCATCACATTTAGTTTTGATCACAGGTTTTTCAGTTGCCTACTAAAGGTGCAGGCGAATGGGGAGTAAACTAATAGCTATCACCATATTTCCCTGTTTGATTGATTATATTCAAATTGCGAACATTTTGGAATTACAGGTTTTTGAAAATGTCATGTTTAAATATGTAAATGAGGCATTATTTAGGCCTAATATGCACTTATTTGCATATTTTTCTTGCACAGAAATCTAAGCATTGGTTGACGTCAACTTCAAAAAATGTTTTTTTTCTCCTTTTTCAGACTTAGTCAGGTTGTTAATGACGTTGATGTTGGGTCTATTTTTCAATCCATAATTCTGTGAAACGCCAGAAAACAAATGTTAAACATAATCAGGCTAATTTTGTATGAACAAATACCTCCATAAAAACCTGCAAAATAGTAAGCTTGAAGTATGCAAGTGCTGCTGAAGTGGAGATTTGTTTCAGTGAAGGAGAAACAACTAATTGCGAGGGGAAAAAATAACCTTTAAATAAAATGTGCTATAAGTGAAATCTAGAGAAACACATTTAGTTAAATACGCAACACTTAACCCTTGTGTGCTAGTGTGCACCCCTGTACTCTGAGCTGATTTTGAGTATTCATTTGCCCACAGCTTTCTCTGTGTTTCAGCAAATGGAATGAGTTTGTTGACCAATCTTATTTTGACGCAAATGTTCAAATACTCAATGAGACACTCTGCAAACTTACTATCTTTCCATTATGTTAGTGGCCTTTTTTTGTCCCATTGACTTTCATTATTTGATTGCAAAGCCATGACACCATATTAGTATGTATTCTTGATTGTTTCTGATTTTCCCTGTTGGGACAAGGTACAATTTGTCCTTTTTACTGTTGATCAACAGGTGCCGTGCAAAACCAATGTAGTTTCTGGCTTTTATGTGGAGTATATTGTGTGTGAGAGAGACCTTTGCGCACTTATCTTGATATGTCTGAGGAAATCAAAATAAGCAGCTCAGCTCTTAGAGCATAGTAGGTGCATCTATGCACACACACTATAATTTGTCATTATACTCCATAGGACTCCATATAAAAGCTAGAAACATGTTTGCACAGGTCTTTCTAAAGGGTTTATGCTGCCAACTCATGATCAACAGTAAAAATGACACATTTTACGTCTTCCTAACAGGGAAAACCATCAACAATCAAGAGTGCGTGATTATTGGTCGTCATGGCTTTGCAATCAAAAAATTTTGTTGTAATGGAAGTCAATGGGGCAAAAACAGCCAGCAGCATAACGAAAGTGTAGTCAAACTGAAACTACACAAGGGTTAAGGAAAAGTTAAAATGCCTTTTTTAACCTGCAGTGTCTCCCATAAAATGCAGTGCAGAAATCACTGATGTTTAGGTTTGAAGTATTGTAATCATTTCTAACCCATTTCTCTTTCTCTCTCTCTGTGTGTGTTCAGCTGTGTGAGCTGCGCTGTCGTCTAGAGCGGGCCGAGGCGGAGCGGCAGGAGCTGCAGGAGGAGCTGTGCAGAGAGCGAGAGGCCAGAGAGAAGCTGGAGCTGATGATCGCTCAGCTTCAGCAGCAGATGAGCCGCTCCGCCACCAAAGGCAGCAACAGCCCCGCCCAGCCTCCGACCCCCTCCGCCAGCCCTCAATCCCAGCATTCACCCTGTTCACCAACCCCTGAGGTAACCTCCGGATAAACCCCACACTTCAGGAACAAGCAGAGCCCTACACAAACACAAGAGCTCTGCTGAAAAAGAGCAGCTCTCCCATCACGACCATCGCACCGAGACTCGACCTTTGTGTTTAATTTAAAGACTCTTCGTGTCCGCCCGGCCTGCAACCCAGTCGTTTAGCGTTTTTTGGATGTACATGTTTGTTCTAATTTATAGTCGTGCTAAGGGGCTGATGGTACGCAGGAGGCATTTTTTTTTCTTTTTTAGGACTTCTTGCCTCCTGTGGAGTTGCTCGTGTGTTTCTTTTTTCCTGTACCAGCTCTTTGCAACAGGAAATGACACTGACACTCACTAAAATACTACCTGTCACGCGGAATCCCAGGATGCCGAGTGACAAAGACGCCAATGCCCTGCAGCAGCAAGAAAAAGTGGATGTTTACTTTTTTATTTTAATTCTGTGTATTGGTTATTTCGTACAGAATAATGGGAGAACATGTTTTGTTCTTCTTATTAAAATATTATTTAGTCATTTTACTTTATAGACGGGCGTCCCTTACTGAAGCCCCCCTGGTTTAAGATCATAATCCTCCTCTTTTCCTCAGCGCTTTCTTTCCCAGCCTGCCGTTTGTCTTTTTGGGTCTGGTGTTGATTATGCGTTTCCTGTCTGCACTGCCGACCCTTTGCAGACTGCTGTAAAACAACAGGTCACTTCATTCCTAAGACATGCCGAATGCAAAAACACACACTCGCCCTCTGCTGGAGAACACTATGTATAACAAGCTATTTTAACATTTCATCTATAAAAACATACTTGTATGCATTCCCGTGCTACTAGTAACAATTTTTATTTACTAGTATCATTACATTAAGTACTAGAAATTATTCATTATCTACTGTTTCTCATTATTATTTTTATTTATTTATGTAGTAGTGCCTATTCATTAGTTCTTATTAATCAGATGCTAATACCTATTCATTGTTAAATACTTGTAACTATTAAATAGACACTAGTACTTGCTTATTAAATATTAATACTTTTAGATGCTGGAACTTATTACATACTAGTACCTTTTAATAAAAACTTGTAGTATTTTTTATTATACATTATCTTCTGAATATTCCTGTGTTACTCTTCATTTCTGACTAGTATTATTGGACACAGTGGAGTTTAGTTAAACATTTTACTAGGAAACTGACTTATCTTGCTAATAGCATTTTAAGTAAGAACTAGTATCTATATTATAGGCAAGTACGTAATCAGTAAGTTCTAGTATTCAGCAAATAAGAACTTGTGTTTGTTTTAATTCAACAATATCTAATAGGTAAATACTAGTATGTAAAGATTAAGTACTAGTGTCTAATAATAGGAACTAGTACTAACTACAATTACATGGAATGTGTACTAGGCACAGCTGGAATATATACTAATCCAAACTGGACAGTCAGTTATTTATTTATTGTTCACTAGTAACTAATGAAATAGGTACTTGTGTGTGTATTTTAATAAGTACTGGTATCTAATTAATAAGAACTAATGTGTAATAAATTAGTTAAGTGCTAGTATGCTTATAATATTAATGTTTAGGGGACCAGTGGAGGCCAAGCTGGAGCTAGTCCGCTGGTCCTCCGGGCTCTGCAATGGCTGGGGAAATTCCAAATTGAACCAAAATAACTCATTACAATTGGTTCAAGATTGGCAATAAAAATTTGCAAATTGCAGCCAGCAGAATTTAAGAATAAAAAAAAAAAAAAAATATATATATATATATATATATATATATATATATATATATATATATATATATATATATATATATATATATATTAATGTTTAGTTACTAGCAGCATACTAGTATTTATTTAATACACATTAGTTCTTATTTATTAGATATACATTATTCGCACTAGTAAATAATAAGTACTAGTATCTAATAAATAAGAACTAATGTGTAACAAATAAATACTGGTATGTTGCTAGTAACTAGATGCTTATAATAATAATGTTTAAAGTATACGCACTAGTATCTAATAAATAAGAACTAATGTGTAATAAATAAATACTAGTATGTTGCTAGTAAATAAACATTAATATTATAAGCATCTGAAGCATAAGCACAAGTAAATAAGTACTAGTATTTAATAAATAAGAACTAATGTGAAATAAATAAACACTAGTATGTTGCTGGTACTTAAACATTATAATTATGAGCATCTAAGGTATAAGCACTAGTAAATAAGTACTAGTTTTTAATATATAAGAACTAATGTGAAATAAATAAATACCAGTATGTTGCTAGGAACTAAACATTAAAATGATAAGCATCTGAAGTATAAGCACTAGTAAATAAGTACTAGTATGAAATACATAGGAACTAATGTGTAATAAATAAATACTAGTATGTTGCTAGTAACTAGATGCTTAGAATATTAATGTTTAAAGTATATGCACTAGTAAGTACGTACTAGTATCTAATAAATAAGAACTAATGCGTAATAAATGAACACTAGTATGTTGCTGGTAACTAAACATTAATATCATGAGCATCTAAAGTATAAGCACTAGTAAATAAGTACTAGTATCTAATAAATAAGAACTAATGTGTAATAAATATATACTAGTATGTTGCCAGTAATTAAACATTAATATTAGAAGCATCTAAAGCAGGGGTACCCAAACTCGGTCCTGGAGGGCCGGTATCCTGCATATTTTAGTTCCAACCCCAATTAAACCCGCCTGAACTAGCTAATTAAGCTCTTTCTGGGTATACTAGAAACTTCCAGGCAGATGTGTTGAAGGAAGTTGGAGCTAAGCTGTGCAGGACACCAGCCTGTCCAGGACTGAGTTTGGGCACCCCTGATCTAAAGTATTAGCACTAGTAGATGATATGTACTTGTAATGAAATAAAAATACTAGAATCCAAAAAAATAGGTACTAGTAGCATGAAGGAAATAAACACTAGTACGGTTTATAGATGAAATGTAACACTATGAAAATCTGCTCCATTTAAGGAAGATAGTTGTGCAAATGAGCTATCAGGATGTTGCAGTTCACACTTTCTACCGTTGCGTCAAAGGAATTAATTGGTTGTAGTTGCTAAATAATTGCAGAACAACGTCCCAACTAAACGCAGAGCAGGCCTTATATTTTGACATCTTCCTAGTGTTAGGATACATCAGCATAGATTAGTGCAGCTCTCGTCTCTTCTTTCTTTATTTCGGGTGACTGAACAAACAGGTCTGATGGAGAGAAACAGAGCAGTCAGGAGGCCAAAGGAGGGACGCTGAGGAATGAATGAATGAATGCATGCGCTCACGTTTGCTCTCTGGGGTTGAGGAGGCTCAGAACGGGGAAGCTGCATCTGATGCAGTTCTTTAGTTCAATGAGAGTATGTAAACAATACCAAGCAGAAATCCGGGCTTCTTTCCTTCACGATGTACATATCTCACATCAAACATTCCACTGTGCACAACTCATCAGCCAAGAGACTAAATGTACAGTGCAAAAAAAGTAAACAGAACCCGACTTATGTGAATACATCCAGCAATGAAGAAGAATGCATAAAAAAATTAAGACTATATTGTAAATGAGTGCTTTTTTGCCATTTTGGAACTTTATTCAGAAATTATTTAATGTATTATTAACTAATAAAGCTTTATATACACTTTGTACATACGGTAGTCATTAATATATTAACGAAATTCTTATAAATGATCATCTTTCAAGCTTTTTTTGATCACACTTGCTAAAAGATGGGTGGTTTAACATTTTCTTTTTAGTTTATTAGTCTTTTTTTTAGGCCTGAGGAGTGGTTGTTGCTGAAGGTGGTGTAGCAGGTGGTCTCTCTGAACCCCTGCTCTCCACCCCATGGGGAACAGCGACGTTTGCTTGTCCAGTGCCTCATTACATCCATTTCATTGGAGCCCACTGAGACTGACAACCTTTTGTTATTTTAGTGGGGTTCAATCGTTATAAATAAAAATGATATATAAATATATTTAAAAATATAAATAATAATATTTAAATTAAGGGCGTGAAATAATGCATGTATTGTTAGCTACTATATTGTTATGCTAAATCACAGATTCATTATTGCAAAAATGCAAAAGTGACTTTCTTTTTTGTACTCGAGCTTTTAAAAAAAACAATCCTCCTCCATATTGTCTAAAAGGAGCACTAAATGTGCTCAAGAGCCTAATAGAAAAGACTTTTGATACGAGTGTGTGTCAGCGCAAATGAGATGAAAAGAGCCAAGCTTTTTTAAATGAGATATACAAATATATACACACACACATATATAGCTCTGACTTCATGAGTAGTTCTGTTAAGGGATTGTAGCATCTGTTTTAGCACTGTAATAATGCATTCCTACAGTGCGTCGACTACAATTTCTGTACAATCAGTATTAGGTTTCTTTTGTTTTCACCACAGTTACCTCTGTAGCAGCCAGTTTCAATGCTGTTTTTGATAGTTTTTTGGGTATTAAAATGTATTTCTGAAGCTTTCTAGAGTATACCTTTTCATTTGTAACGATTCTATGAAACGTGTAAATTGCATTTTATACACAGGGGGGCGCTGTATATCTTCTATGTAGTGAATTTTGGCCATAGGAGTACAGCTTAGACTCTGTTTTTGGCGGTTCATTTGTTATGCAAATGATTACAGATAGCGCTGTACATATATATCCGAGAGGAGTGAAATATGTCTAGCTTAAAATATGATTAGCAAAAATACCTTAAAGCATTCTAGAGTTGCTAGATTTTCCGGCAAAGCTATCGTGTATTTTGCATTACAGAGGAATAATATCCCATTTTACAAGGGGTTGATGAATACTGTGGCTCCCTTGAACTAAAAAAAAAAGTAAAAGAACATTGCAATTATTATAAACAAAGCATTTTTTATATATTGGTTGACATAAGTAGAGTACAAATAACTACCTGCCAGCACAGCATGTGTCCCTATGATCTTGATCACACCTTTTCTAATGTGTAACTAAGAAAAAAATATATAAATCAGATGATGATGATGCTTTTTTTTGTTTTGTTTGAGAACCCACTCGACACTGTAATAGAAACGATATCGTTGTTTACGACCTTTGTAAACAGCGATTCTGAGATCTGACAATGCAGTGTTTGTGTGTATCATTGCATTATAATATGTTGCCAATCCTACAGTGTGATGAGAGGTTTTTTTGCTCTTGCATGAAAATGAGACGTTGCTCTCCTACCTCATGTTGTGATATAAGATGTTTTCTAAAGCAGATGACACATCTCGAACTGTTTATCATGATTGATATTTACGAGTTAAATACATGTACATGCTTTTAGCTAATACCTCAGTTGTATCTAGTGTTTTATTGTTTATTTCCCCAATTTCAGACGTTGTAAATATATATTGTATAGACAATGAACTTGGATTCAATTCAAGTAAAGTTCTGTAGTGTCAAACCGGTTGTGTCAAGTGTATTTTTGTGTGTATTAAGCAAAAAGAGAATAACCCTTAGCATTCTTGTTAGCAATAAAGCTAAAGTGCTTCTTTTAAATGGGTAGTTTATATACAGTTCTGAATCCCAACATATGAATCATATTTGACTAAAACTTTGAATTTAAAAGTATGCTTTTTCCACAAGTTTCATCCTTAAGCCTAATTCTAATAATACACGTTTTTGTTAAAACATCAACACAGTAAACATTAGAAATGTTAACAATATTTCAAGATAGTGAAACAAATAAGATACCCCTTGTCAAACAATCCTTTTTTTATACTTTATTTTTATTTCTCTTTTTTTTTTAAGGAAGAAAATAGAAAAGAAAAAATTACAAATAATGAAGGAAAAAAATAATAAATACAATAAGACATCAGAAGTTAAATGAACAGTTGACTGGTCACATTTTCTTACAGGTCACATTAACAAATACATATACAGATCAGTTTACACTGTAAAGGCCTAACTAATCCATTTCCCCCAATATTGCAGGTATTCGCCCCCTTGTAGTTTTAAAGAAAAAGTCATCCTTCTTATTTTGAACGTTAGATATGATATCCAACCATTCAGATTATGTAGGGGGTTTGAGTTGTAGCCACTTTCAAGTTACAGCTATCTTACTGGTTGCTGGACATATTTTTAATAAATACGTGTCTTTTACCATTAAGTAGGCTGCAATGTTTCCCAGGTAAATTGTTCTAAAAGAAAAGTCCACTGCCTGTCAAACAATTCTAAAAGATTCCGATAGGATTTCTGTATAGGATTCCAACTAATTTCTATATTATTTTGGAACCTTTCCTAAAGGGTTCTAAAAGGATGTCTGTATAGGATTCAAACTGAAATGCTAAATAGAATCCTATACAGAAATCCTATTGGAACCTTTCTTAAAGGATTCCAATAGGATTTCTGTATAGGATTCCACTTAGAATTTCTATATATTTTTGAAACCTTTGCTAAAGGAATCCAATAGGATTGTCTAATAAGACTTGTAGGACAAGTCTATGGGATTTTATTGGAATCTTTCAAGAGTTTTGAGACTCTTTTCTATTGTATCTCTGACTGTGTCTTTCTAAAAGTCACCTTGACACCTTAATTATTGTGCAATCTATATTAGAGAACAGCATTAGTGCACAAACCACTGATAATATTGTTAAAAAGGGCAAATTTATGTCCTGTTTTTTTTATTTTCAATTTTAATTCTATTTTCTTTCATTTGAACTGATCAAAAATATTTACAATTTCTTTTTTATTACACTAAATTGTGGCGCAATTTTGTCATTATGCACTCATCTGCGCATTTTTGGGAGTTCTTTAATTGGCTGACTTCAACATAATATTTATTTTTGATGTAAGCTGTCAGAGTAAGAAAAAACATATTTAGACACATTTCCATCTGAGAGCAAAAGCCTGACTGTCCTTTTTGTGTGATAGACTTAACCAATAGAGTCAGTGAAGCTTCATCCTCCTAATCAGCAATGCCTAAACCAGCCACAGGTTGTTTAAAAATTTTAATTTAAAAAAGTTACACTTATATTTGATTTAAGAGATGACTGAACTGCTAAACAAAAACTGATTACTCCTAAAGCAAAAATTAAACTTTTTTTAGACTTCACATAACACACTGATTTAAAGATTTATAAATGTATAAATGTCTGTCCATAATTAATACTTGGGTACAATTAATTTATGCTTATTTTATTTGAAATTTTTCAAAAAAAAAAATTCTATGTCAAGTGACTAATACTCTGAGAAGATAATATTGTTTCTTCTGGAGAAAGTCTTATTTGTTTTATTTTGGCTAGAATAAAAGCAGTTTTTAATTTTTTTAAAACCATTTTAAGGTCACTATTATTAGCTCCTTTAAGCTATATTTTTTTTCGATAGTGTACAGAACAAACCATCATTATACAATAATTTGCCTAATTACCCTAACCTGCCTAGTTAACCTAACCTAGTTAAGTCTTTAAATATCACTTTAAGCTGTAACGGGGGCTAATAATTCTGACTTCAACTGTATATATATATATATATATATATATATATATATATTTTTAGGAAAAACAACTTACTGACGATGTCAGACACTTTCAGAGTCCAATCGAGTCTATAGCTTCTTTGTGTGTGAAGGCATTGGAGCTTTTGATAGTGTGTTTCAAGGGTGTTCCTTAGTTGTTTTGTAGATACATCATGCTTTTGAACATCCTTTATTTGCCAATCATTTAATAATATATTTTGCCCCCCAAAACCATAACTGCAGAACTGTATAAAGCTAACTATTGAATCTCATTCTGGGAGATGTAGACTGAAAAAGCATAAACTGTTCCTTTTTTTTAGGACTTTTTTTGTTTTGTTTTACAGGATTAAGCATTTACCTTATTTTGTGTTCAGCGAAGACAGTCACACAAAAACAGTGTGAGGGTGAGTATAAATATTGACCATTTCCATCCCTTTAACGTTGTCTAAGAATGTAATTGTTGTGTCTGTTGTTTAATGTAAATATTCCTAAAGGGCAATAGCTTATCAGGAAGTCAAATGAACCGGTTAGATGGGAAGAATGTATACAGAAGTAATTGTAATCTCACTGTGAGCTTCTTTCCATGATTTCAGTTTATTTGCCTTCACGGAAATTATATTGTTTGGTTAGGAGCTCAGCAGAAATCAAATTCTCATTTTGTACTTAATTTTCTTAGTAGCCTAAAGTGTGAACCTGCTGGGTACAAGTAGTTTAAGATTCACAGGAATTCCTCCACAGTTCAATTCAATTCATGTTGATTTCTATAGAGCTTTTACAATGTAGATTGTGTGAAAGCAGCTTAACATAGAAGTCCTAGTAAATTGAAACTGTGTCAGTTCAGTTTTTAGGGTTGAAGTTCAGTTCAGTGTAGTTTATTTTCACTGCTGAAAGTCCAAATTACCCACTGCTCTGCCCATTATTGTATTTTTCTAGTAACAATTTAATTATAGAGCTCTTTGATTCAAATTTTGATAGCAACAGTTACAATCAAGTAAGAATGCTAATTATTGAGCTCTACAAGGGGCTGTTCACATTTTGATATGATGAGTAGCATGCAATTTAAATCTGTTTCAAGCCATTGAGACAAGCAGTGTTGAAAATAACAGCAACCCAACTAACATATAACGTTGCCTCAACGTGTATGTATATGTATGTATATATATATCACCCTTCTAACAATGTTGTGCCAAATTTGTTTTAAAAAAGTTTGAAGGCTCTATGCTATTGGTGAAGGTTTTTACAACACTGTCACAAATGTTGTGCCTTTTAGCCATCATTCAGGCAGGCGTGTATAGGCTTAGGCAGTCTGGTCAACAACACTAAATAGAAACACTCAGGCTTCGCACTTTAACTAGACATCGCCGGTTGAAATCAGAGGGGTTTACACAGATGCAGTTCTATTAGAGTTATTTGTGTCCCCATGAAAAATGCTCTAGGAAGAGTTATTGTTTCCCCCAACAGTTGGGTCAGCTCAGGTGGGGCGCTCATTGTTTGCACTGCAGCAGATGTATGGCAACCTGGGCCTTGTGTGTCCCCCTGGCAGTGCATTTTTAAAGAATTCTATTTTTTTTTTATTGAAAGATTGTGTCATTTTAGAACTCATTTTGATTGGTATCATTTGTATGTCAATTTTAATTTATTTTTGTCGTTCAGTTACCTACAAAATAAACAAGAACAATGAATAGGTCTAACATTTGAAATGAATTATTTTCAAGACTGATTCCGTTCTGCAAAAAACCCTTCCTCTCACAATTGTAAAGTTCGCTGGCGGTTAACTTATAGGACTGTGCATTTAGGCTGTAGGTTATTACCAGAAAGATCACAATTTTAGGGTATCACTTAATAAAATGTGATGAGGTATTCAATGCTTAATGCTAATATGTCAATAGAAGCTTTTAATATAAAAATGATGTGACAACAGGACGTCTTCTATGAGAACGGTCAGAAAGACTGATATGGCCATTCTAGTAGTTCCAGTTTTAACAAAACTGTATTTTTAATAAAAATGGTGTGACAGACTGTGCATCAAAGCAAACCCATTTGGTCTCTCAGAAAGGAAACTGTTGTATTTTTAAAGTGGTTCTTTTATTTAGTTTAAATATCCTATTAGGTCTACTTGTTGTTTGTTTGTTTTGCCAATTTGTCATAAGCGTGTGGTAATTTTTCATAATCTCATATATTTTTATTGAAAGATCGTGTCTTTTTAGAACGAATTTTCTTTGGTATAATTTGTATCTCAATTTTAATTTATTTTTGTTGGTCAGTTATCTACAAAAAATAACAAGAATGAATAGGTCTAACATTTGAGGTGAAATGAATTATGTTAAAGACAGCTTCCCTTCAGCGGCCAAAACAAATAGGAAAAACACTGTTAGCCTAAATAAAAGTAAAATATTCATGAGTAATGTCTTGTTAACTGTATGAAGATAAAACAGTAGCTCAGCCTATTTTTTTTTTAGTTTTTCTGTTAATGACAAAATCATCCATCATGCCAGTGTAGTTTCACTTTGATTCATTTAATTAAGTTGTTTTACCACAATGAGCCAGGACAGGCTTTACAAACGTAACATTTTCAGCATTGAAATCGTGGATCCAATGGTCATTTTAGACATTGGGAACTTTATTCAGAAAAATGTTTGAAGAAAGGGAGGCTATGGACATTTTTAAAGGTAAAATGCTTATTGGATTCTTTTCACAAGCGTCATATAATATACACTACTCAAAAGTTTGAAGTCCGTTTTTTTGGCATTTTTTGTGGCATTTATTAAATGTAAAAAAATAACTGCTTTCTTATTGTCTGAAGTTTCAAATAAAATTATTACTCCAGTCATTATTGCTTTATTACATTACCATTAATAATAAAAATAATAATTATTATTGTTGTTATTATTATTATTATTATTATTAATGTTAGAGTGATTTCTGAAGGATCATGTGACTCTGAAGACTGGAGTATTGAAGCTGAAAATACATCTTAAAAATTACTGGAATCAATTATTAAATTAAATGATAAACATTTTATAGTGCAATTACATTTCACAATTTTACAGTTTGTACTGTATTTTTGATTAAATAAATGCAGCCTTGGTGAGCAGGAGAAGTTCATTTTAAAATCGTACTCACCCCAAATTTTGACCGGTAGTGTGTAATATATATATATATATATATAGTTGAAGTCAGAATTATTAAACCCCCTGATATATTATTAGCCCCCCTGTTTATTTATTTCCCTAATTTCTGTTTAACGGAGAGAATTTTTTTCAACACATTTCTAAACATAATAGTTTTAATAACTCATTTCTAATAACTGATTTATTTTATCGTTGCCATGATGACAGTAAATAATATTTGGCTAGATATTTTGCAAGACACTTCTATACAGCTTAAAGTGATAAAGGCTTAACTAGATTAATTAGGTTAACTAGGCAGGTTAGGGCAAGGTTTGTTCTGTAGTGTAGACTATCGGAAAAAATATAGCTTAAAGGGGCTAATAATTTTGACCTTAAAATGATTTTTAAAAAATTAAAAACTGCTTCTATTCTAGCCAAAATAAAACAAATTAGACTTTCTCCAGAAGAGAAAATATTATCAGACATACTGCGAAAATTTCCTTGCTCTGTTAAATATAATTTGGGAAATATTTAAAAAAAATTTTAAAGTGGGCTGAGAATTCTGACTTCAAATATATATATATATATATATATATATATATATATATATATATATATATATATATATATATATATATATATATATATATATGTGTGTGTGTGTGTGTGTGTTTTAAGTTAGTTCTTTTAAGAAGAAATAAACTATGGCAGACATAACAATCAGTAAAGGGCCCCCGCAGTTGCCCCCTGGACCACATACTGTCCAGAATCTGTCCTACTTATTTTCAGCCTGCTTATTTTCATATTTCCTAACGCATTGTAAACAGCCCTGCGCAAATCATTTAAATTGTAAACCCATACGTGTTTATTACTGTAACGCAAACAAGCAAGCAGATGATCTTCATTCAGAGCAAACACGGTCAGATATTGAGTGTTTTAACTTGTTCACGGGGGCCAGTTTGTTGTCCATAACTCCGCTCGTCAGCTCCACATGAACAGCTAACGCTCCAGGAACAAAAGCCGTCGGTGAATGTGTCGCTTTTCGTGTAATTGGGCGCAAAAGAGCGACCGCACAGAGTCAAAGCGACACAGAAGCTGTTGAGAAAACACAGCCAGAAGACATTCACCTGCAGGAGCGCGTGCATCTCCACCTGCAGCAGCGGAGACACGATCAACAGAACGGGGAACGGCGCCCATGTGCTCATGAACGTCTGCATAACCCGCCGTAAACAAAGCATACAGCGCTGTTCGGGGGCGCGCAGAGCCCTGCATTTGTCCACCGGTGCGTACGAGTACAGAATGACGCAGGTGGTCGTCATCAGCAACGCCACGAGGACCTGAGAGCTCTGAGCGCTGCTAAACATCTCACACTGGGGATTCTCATTATCATCCCCTAATAATACAACAACACCGGGCGTCCAGAAAACATACAGTGTCGCCGCAATCCAAAGCAGAGCCACTCCTGCAACGTAAGTCAGTTTCTGTGTGTTTGTTGAGCTTGAAGATAGTGTCCAGAAGTTATCAAGTCCTACAAGGAGGAACACTGGCCAGTTGATCACTGCGTAGATGAGGCATGCTATCTGAGCCAGCAGGCATATGTGGCTCCCGGTGATGTGCCAGCCTGAGATGTTGAAGTCCTCCAGGTAGAAAATAGCTGTGAGGACTAAACTCAAGAGGCTGTCAATTAATGTTAAAGAAATGCAGAAAAATCCAGAGAAAGTCCGGCTCACGTAGTGCCTCAGCACCACAACCAGCACCCAGTTCAGCACATTCTTAAGCCAGAGAACCAGCAGGAGTGAAGGCACTGAGGTTTCCATGGTAAGACATAATCCAGTGCAGAAATCACAACACCTGAAAGTCTTGTGTGAAAATGAATGGCAGTTCCTCATTGAAAGGGTTTCTGCTCTCTCACTGGACACACCCCACTGAGGCGCAGGCCAGCCCATACACATCAAAAGGGAGTTCCAGTGGGAGTTCATTAGTTCAGGTGAGGCATATGTGTGCATTATTGTCTCCACAGATGTATTTAGGTGTAATTTTACATGTCTTGCATAACACATAATGTCTCTGGCAAATGTTTTTGGTTCTAATGTTGCTTCCACAACACTAATTTAACGTTTAGATAGCTATATAAACTGAAACTAGATACTAGAAAAACCTGTGTAGGAGAGTCTAGCCTGTCATTCATCACACTTTCCTGTAAACATAGACAATATATCATAGTCTTTATCATTTAAGACTTAATTTAGGAATTCCCCCCAATATTTAAGACCTGAAAACATATAATGCTTTATATTGACCTCAGAAGTGCTGCTTGTCAACACGTAGGACAGGTAAATGCCGTAAATTATGGAAGGCCCACATCCCCCCTGGCTTTTTTCTGTACAGTTTCTATATTCAGTTTCAGTTCTGTAGTTCTACAGTTTCTCTACTATATTCAGTTTTGTGTGGAGTCCCGGGAGCCAAGAATCGCCTTTTGATCTATTGTCATTTTTGAAAATTAAATGCTCTTAATGATGATGATGATAATATCATTTATTTATAATAAATTAAACACGCTTTATCATTAGTTTTAAAAACACAAATGAACATACAGTGCTAAGAATAATTAAGTACACCCCATTTTGAAGATGAATATTTGTATCCATTAGGCAATGTATTTTGGTGCATTTAAACTAAACAGATTTATTAAACAGATATATTTATTAAAATAATATTATAGTGACCAAACATACTTAGAAATTGGAAGATAATACAATTAAATTCAAGCTAAATATTGCAAAAAAAAATTACAACCTACAAAATTTCAACTAAATTTTTCTATTTTTTTGCTTCTCTTGATTTTTCCTCTTAAAATTTGTATTTAATATTTTTCTACAACATATACATTTGGGTGTACTAGTTTTTGGACCGTTATTGTAAGTTATTTTGTTAGATAAGCTCCAGATTTGGCTTCAGAACTGACTAAACAAATGTATATGCACAAATATTCATTCATTCATTTTCTTGTCGGCTTTGTCTCTTGCGGGGTCGCCACAGTGGAATGAACCACCAACTTATCCAGCACGATTTTATGCAGCGGATGCCCTTCCAGCCGCAACCCATCTCTGGGAATTTCCGCACACACACACACACACACACACACACACACACACACACACACACACACACACACACACACACACACACACATTCACACACACACACATTCACACTCATACACTACGGACAATTTAGCTTACCCAATTCACCTGTACTGCATGTCTTTGGACTGGGGGAAACCGGAGCACCCGGAGGAAACCCACGCGAACGCAGGGAGAACATGCAAACTCCACACAGAAACACCAACTGACCCAGCCCAGCCGAGGTTCGAACCTGTGACCCAGTGACGTTCTTGCTGTGAGGCAACAGCACTACCTACTGCGCCACTGCGTTGCCATGCACAAATATAGTATTGTATAACTTCCTATTAAAAATATGAGTTTAAAAGAGAGATTTGTGAGGGGTTTACTTATATAACACTTTCTGTTACTGACATAAATGACAAGTTCAGACAATCGCTAACTTTGAAGTATGATGTTTGTTTTTTCGCTAGCTGTACATTTGTATGTGTGAAGGTTGCATTAAAACCATACTGCAAAGTTTTATCATGTCTAGCTTTAATCTTACACCATTTTAAATGTGTTTTGTACCTTTTTTTTTTTTTCAAAAATATGGCAATTCCTAATCGAATGTTGATGACCTAAACAATTAAATATACATGAATTTTAATTTCTTTTTTTAGAACTTCCAAAAATGTGCAAAAACAATGTGTGGCGTGATTTGGATGACAACTAACAATTGTTACATACACTCACCGGCCACTTTATAAGGTACACTTTACTAGTACTGGGTTGGACCCCCTTTTGCCTTCAGAACTGCCTTAATCCTTCATGGTATAGATTCAACAAGGTAGTGGGAATATTCCTCAGAGATTTTGGTCCATATTGACATGAAAGCGTCACGCAGTTGCTGCAGATTTGTCGGCTGCACATCCATGATGCCAATCTCCCATTCCACCACATCCCAAAGGTGCTCTATTGGATTGAGCTCTAGTGACTGTGGAGGCCATTTGAGTACAGTGAACTCATTGTCATGTTTATGAAACCAGTCTGAGATGATTTCCGCTTTATGACATGGTGTGATGGAAGTAGCCATCATAAGATGGGTACACTGTGGTCATAAATGGATGGGCATGGTCAGCAACAATAGTCAGGTAGGCTGTGGCGTTGACACAATGCTCAATTGGTACTAATGGGCCCAAAGTGTGCCAAGAAAATATTCCCCACACCATTACACCACCATCACCAGCCTGAACTGTTGATACAAGGCAGGATTAATCTATGCTTTCATGTTGTTGATGCCAAATTCTGACCCTACCATCTGAATGTTGCAGCAGAAATGGAGTTTCATCAGACCAGGCAATGTTTTCCCAATCTTCTATTGTCCAATTTTGGTGAGCCTGTGCGAATTGTAGCCTCAGTTTCCTGTTCTTAGCAGACAGGAGTGACACCCAGTGTGATCTTTTGCTGCTGTAGCCCATCCCCGCCTCAAGTATTGATGTGTTGTGCGTTCTTCTGCATATCTCGGTTGTAACAAGTTGTTATTTGAGTTACTGTTACCTTTTTATCAGCTGGAACCAGTCTGGCCATTCTCCTCTGACCTCTGGCATCAACAAGGCATTTGGGCCCACCGAACTGCCACTCACTGGATAATTTTGTCTTTTTCTGCCATTTTCTGTAAACCTTAGTGATGGTTGTGCGTGAAAACCCCAGCAGATCAGCAGTTTCTGAAATACTCAGACCAGCCCATCTGGCACCAACAACCATGTCACGTTCAAAGTCACTTAAATCCCCTTCCTTCCCCATTCTGATGCTCAGTTTAAACTGCAGCTGATCGTCTTGACCATGTCTACAAGTCTAAATCCTTTGAGATGTTGCCATGTGATTGGCTGATTAGAAATTTGCGTTAATGAGCAGTTGCACAGGTGTACCTAATAAAGTGGCCGGTGAGTGTATTTGTGTTTAAAGGTGTGTTTAAGAACTTAGTGAATGTCCTTAGAACTGGGCGTAGAACAAACAGACATTGTCCTTGTTCAAACACAGGTTCATGTCTGGCTTAAGTAGACGCTACAAGTGGTCCCCACCCTTCTTTGAGATAGACAGGGATAAAATGTTGAAACAGTGGATTTGTCAAAAGTTGACAAAAACTGACGATTCACATTTTACAAGATGCCGGCCAGCCCTTGTTATTGGTGTAGTGAACATGAATGAGCTTGTTCATAGTGGATATTCATGTGATTTTGTTGAGCTGGGAATAAAGGCGCGTGCAAGTCATCTAATTACTATAATTATGTGATTCTTCTGACTAGTAAAAAGTGTCTTTGTCCTCATGACAACAACCTGTAAACTGGGAAATTTATGAGGGCACGGATTGGGATTGTGAATGCTGTACCATCTGACTGCTGAAGATCCATTTCAGCCTTGATTTTATTGTCATAGGATGAAAATCTACTAATTATTTGTTCTACAATAAAAATTACAGATTACATTTTATTTGAGCCTTAATTCTTCACATGTTGTGAAGAATATAATAGATTAGAATTCAAAGCAAACTGTGCAATTCATTTAGAGACAGGAAAGAAAATTCTAGTTGCCCCCAAGATGAAAATGTATTCAATAATTTACTCATTTGTTGCAAACTAGATAAGATTTTATTATTCTGTTTAAAAAAAGGGAAAACTGTCTATTGACTTCCATAGTAGGAAAAAATAACTACGAAAATCAAGTTACCATAAACAATTTGGTTAGCAACATTTTGTCTTCAGCAGAAGAAATGAAAAAAGAAGTTGATGACATAGGAATAAAGGGATAGTTCACCCAAAAGTGAATATTCTGTCAACATTAGCTAAGTTTCCATCCGTATGCGAATTAGACATATGCACAAAACTGGAACCCTGCATAAAACGTTCATTCATTCATTTTCCTTTGACTTAGTCCAGGGGTGCTCAATCCTGTTCCTGGAGATCTACCTTCCTGCATAGTTCAGCTCCAACCCTGATCAAACACACCTGAACCAATTAATTAGGACCTGAACAGCACTTGATAATTACAGGCAGGTGTGTTTGATATGGGTTGCAACAGAAGATCTCCAGGAACAGGATTGAGCACCCCTGACTTAGTCCCTTTATTTATCAGGGGTTGCCACAGCGGAATGAACCGCCATCTTATCCAGCATATGTTTTACGCAGCGGATGCCCTTTCAGCTGAGAGCCAGCACTTTGAAGCACCCATACACTCTCATTCACACACATACACTACGGCCAATTTAGCTTACTCAATTCACCTATACCACATGTCTTTGGACTGTGGGGGAAACCGGAGCACCTGAAGGAAACCTACGCCAACACAGTGTGAACATGCAAACTCCACATAGAAATGTCAACTGACTCAGCTGTGACTCAAACCAGCGACCTTCTTGCTGTGATGCGACAGTGCTAACCACTGAGCCACCATACTGCCTTGCATAAAACATTTGGGAATAAAACAGTTTTCATCCAATGAGATCAAAATCATCCCCTCCTGATAAACTGGCACCACATATATATATATATAGTCATTTGTATATAAGTCATTTGCTGCACTTGAAGAAGCCACTGTGAGCGTTTTTTCTAATATAATAATTTACCCCTCAGCACATGAAGATGAACCCCAATGAACATGGATTTTTATGAGGAGCGAGACCGCTCTTTGAGACCGCAGAAGACCGGTTTGGGTGGTGAGAATACCATATCACCTTAATGACAGACTTTGGCTAAGACAGTTTCGAACAGGGGTGCCCAAAGTTTTTCCTAATAAAGGGCCAAAAACCGAACTTAAATATATACCAAAGCGTATTACAATAAATTTGCCTAGGCGAATTTCCTAAAAATGTTGCTTTAAATCATATTAACTAATACAGTGTCATTTTTAACATTTTATGCTGAACCTATAACAGTAAAAACAAAAAAACATGAACAACTCCATTTATAACACAATAGAGTTCAGTGCTGAATACACTAGTTGAGCTGCTCCTGCTTTCACCTTGATTTGCTCTCAGATGACTTACACATTGTCCTCTATCTGTCAAGTGACAGTATTTACATTTGAAAAGTCTGATTCAATTACAACATTTAATTGAATCATTTAATTTCAGTTGGCTTTTTTTGTAGCTCAGCAATAAAACAAAGACACAAAAGGTTATGTTAAATTTGAAATGACGGTCTCTGTCAAAGGCATTCACCCCAACCTCTCTGCAGGCCAAATCAAAAGTTACTATGGGCCAACTTTGGCCCGTGGGCCCTACTTTGGGCATCTCAAGTTTAGATTAAACAAAACATTTCATATATTTTACAATCTAGTCATTCAGCTGGTTTGTCCAAAAAGGACATCCCATCTCGCCTATTTTTATCACATAACCTGTTAAAACTAAACCACATGATTTTTTTAATGGGCATGCTGGAATTTATTCATTAAATGGGTTTCTGGCATAGTTTATGCACATTTTTTATCAGATAGAAATTGTACGCAAAAGTTTTGTATTTCCAGTTCTAAAATTGATGTGCATCTTGATATTTTCATTAAGCATTTTTTATATTATATATCATAATATTGCACAATGAACGTAAAACTATGTGTGGGTGGAAACATAGCTACTCATCCTTGACTTGTTTCAAACCTTTATGAGTTTCATTCATCTGATAAACAAAAAACAAAACCTGTAACCATTGACTTTCATAGTTATTTTTCCTACCATAGAAGTCAGTGGTTTCAGGTTTTCAACTTTCACTGCGTTTTCTGAAATGCAGAGTTAAAAGTCTTTAATTTGAAGGAAATAAGATACGTTGGTACTGGAAGTGGCTTTGTTGCATTTGATATGTAGGCTGGTTTAACGTTACTCACAGCTGATTGGTCCAGTTTGGGTTTGGCATTTTTAACCCAGAATAATGCAGAGTAAGTTACCATGTTGACGAAACCTGATCAAAACCAACCCACCATCTTGAGCACAAAAACCTATACTCAAACTAAAGCCGAACTTGCTTGTGTAAAAAATTGTGGATTTGTGGAAGAAGACTGAGACTGACAGACATTATCATTTTGGATGTGTAGGTGGGCAGGACATGCTTATGTAAAATTAATATATCAGCTATTTGTGTAAAGCTTTCACTGTAAAAGCAGAACTTTGCTCCAAGACGGAAGTATTAACTGAATATGATAGCTGTGCCATACGGTTTATTGTGCTGACAGTATAATAGATGAGTGATGTGCAGCTGATAGTGATATGACCCTGAACTCAGATTAAAGATTAAATATAATAAAAGCAGGTGGTATACTGATCTGTTTGTTCCTTGCTTATGCACAGGAAGTTTTGTTACCCCAGTTACACACCTGTGCGATTTCAATTCATCATGTGACAGGAAGTATTCAGTTAGATTTAAGAGTCTTTAACTTTTGCCATGTCTGTTCACTTAAGAAACAAGTCAAGTTAATTCACAATAGGCTTATGTTGATTTGTAGGGTTCCACCCAATGGACCAATGATGACATCCACATATATGCTTAGTGCTGCTGTAAAAGATTGCTAAAATGTATTAAACTTTACATTCCATTAATCTAGATTTGACTTTAATATAAGTGCTATTTGTATTAATAATTTATGCTTGAATTTATTTAATTAATTCTGTGTGTAAATTAATTAAATCTTAAATCAAACAAATGCAGCCTGGTTCATAATGTTCAGCAGTTTCACAATGCATCAGTTTACTTCACTTCTGAGTCAGTACACTTCACTTCTCTGTTGAAAATTAAGAGATATCTCAAAAATATAAATTCATTCATTGCTTTTCTTTCGGCTTAGTACCTTTATTCATCAGAGGTCGCCACAGTGGAATGAACCGCCAACTTATCAAGCATAGGTTTTACACAGCGGACGCCCTTCCACCTGCAACCCAGTACTAGGAAACACCCATACTCACTCATTCACATTCACACACATACACTATGGCCAATTTAGCTTATTTATTTTCACCTATAGCACATGTCTTTGGACTGTGAGAGAAACCGGAGCACCCGGTGGAAACCCGTGTTGGCGTGGGTAGGTCTTCTGGACAAATACTGCAGAAGACCTATCTGAACCCACATGGACCCAAGATTCTCACAAAAATCAGTCAAGTTTGGTGAAGAAAAAATCATGGTTTGGGGTTACATTCAGTATGGGGGCGTGCGAGAGATCTGCAGAGTGGATGGCAACATCAACAGCCTGAGGTATCAAGACATTTGTGCTGCCCATTACATTACAAACCACAGGAAAGGGCAAATTCTTCAGCAGGATAGCGCTCCTCATACTTCAGCCTCCACATCAAAGTTCCTAAAAGCAAAGAAAGTCAAGGTGCTTCAGGATTGGCCAGCCCAGTCACCAGACATGAACATTATTGAGCATGTCTGGGGTAAGATGAAGGAGGAGGCATTGAAGATGAATCCAAAGAATCTTGATGAACTCTGGGAGTCCTGCAAGAATGCTTTCTTTGCTATTCCAGATGACTTTATTAATAAGTTATTTGAGTCGTTGCAGAGATGTACTGTATGGATGCAGTCATTAATGCTCATGGGAGTCATACACAATATTAATTCTTTTTCCACTGCAGCATGTATTTTATTTTGGTAAAATAAGCATAATCAAGAGGCCTTTCATATAAGCCACTTCAGATACTAAATGATCAACTAGAAGTCAAGTTATTATTTGTTGTTCCAAAAACTTGAAAAGGCAGCAAGACTTTTGTCAGGTGTAAGTCATAAAATATAAATATCATTTTTAGCTTCAAAAGACCAGGCAATTTTGAATAAAAAATGCAGCTTTAAAATGCTTAGTTTAGGTTAGTCTAGTTTGGGTTTGTGAGGTCTAACCCAGAATAATGTTGCATAAGCTAACCAAACCAGATCAAAACCAACTTTCTTTTTTAGGCCAAAAATGTACACTCATTATAAATCTGAACTACTACTACTTCTTCTTGGCCATGTCTCCATGCAATTTAGCAACATAGGCTCTCACATGAGTCAACGTTTAACGCCACCTGTCACAATCTTGCACAATTATCATTAAAACTTGTAGTCCAACATCATATATTGCTACTGTAGCACTGATGACATCCACTGTGTTCTTGGATGTCCTCTTTTTGGTACCTTCTACCCTTCCATGCAATGTAATGCAGGCAATCCTGTTTTTATGCATAGAAAGTACATGACCACGCTACTGCTGTTGTCTGTCTTGAACTTTCTGCATGATTGTTACTGTCTGATTAAGAGTCTGATTAATAACCTAAACTTACATGAGTACAAACAGCTTTGTGAAAGAAAACTGAGACTGTGCGGGAAGAACTGATTAAAAATGCTTCCTTGAGTACTTCTCCAATGCTCTTCCTCCTTAAAAACCTAAATCACTTTAAACAATTCAGAATTTAAAGATATAAATGCTTCATGATATATCTGTATGAATTGGCCTAACATCCAAAAACCACCTGTGGTAAAAATCCCAACGCTTGATAAAGATCTTATCCGGGACAAGATCTCGCTTCAGTTGGAGAGAATTTTCCACAAAGCTGACATCTTTGTTTTGGTTTGTTCTGCTGATGTGGAACTGAGATCATAGGCTGTTTTCACTCACACAGAGACATAGATAAAAGATAAAATTCATAGATTTTTAGATGTAAAAAAATATGGTTTTTATAGTACAGTACACTACAATAACTAAAATCCAAATCCAGACCTAAGTCACCCTTCAAAGCATATACCCTCGAGGGAAGGAGGAGGTTCAAGGATGTGTGATAGGGGCAGCTGAGCAGATGGCCTGTTCTGAGATTCTCTCTTCAGATTAAAAGGTTTTTTGTTTTGTTGAGTGACCGTTCTTGTGTTCTGGCTTCATGGAGGTGCCTGGTATTTCTTGGGATCGGATGTCATGGAGAGATGAGGGCCCGTATTTAGCAAGCCTCTGACAATTACAAGAACACTGACTTCAGAAAAATTGTTCTTGGCTGCACTCAAAAGTTATCATGCATCTGTCATAATTTAAGTGACTGAAGTGTAGGGTCAATCTTATAGGTCCTGGGTTCTCAATTCCGGTCCTCGTGACCCCCCCGTCCTGCACATTTTCTATGCCTCTGTTATTTGACACACAAGGTTCTCCCCATTAACGAGTGGATGATCTGAACCAGGTGTGTTAAGTAAGAAAAACATACAAAATGTGCAGGGCGAGGGGTCACGAGGACCGGAACTGAGAACCACTGTTATAGGTGATTCACAACACTTTGCTGTGGCACAAACAGGATTTTGGATGATCATCGTGTGGATCAGTCATGCTTAGATTTCCTCATTGAAGAATATTTTCAGAATGCTTCACATCAAATGGTCAAATTCCTAAGAGTAGCTTACACTCAACACACACATTGGGCTATAAACAACTTTCAAGATAATAAATTATGATATACACATTAGGTGGTCCACTACGATATTATTTTTTAAACTTTAGTTCATGTGTAATGTAGATGTGTGAACATAAACAACATCTCTGAATATAATGCGCTCAATGCAAAGGGAGACATTGGCTTTTACAGAGTTAGGTTAGCAAAGCCTACAACCAACGAAGTTTGGGGACTACAAAAAAATACATCCTGGCTAGTGAGATCACAAATGCTTCAGGTCACGCACGTTCACCACGTGCAGCGAAGGGGTGTGGCCAGAGGCACTGTAAGGTTATAGCAGAGAATGCTAAAATGTCATCCAAACGCTGCTATTTCCACAGAGCTTGTTCTGTTTCTGTATTTGGGCTTCCAAAGTACATGACACAAAGAGAGAAGTGCTTTCAATATAATTTTAATTATGTTCCAGAGAATTATAATAAAGATATAGACAAATTCCCAACCTACGTCACACATGACGTCACATGGGTCCCCGGTTGCAAAAAGAGACCGGTTGTAATAGCAAATATGTCGTGTTGTGCGGTAAGGACGCCAAATTCGAAAACTAACTTTTACCATACACCACACTGCTTTTATGCCAACTACAGACGTCTTTGTCTGAAATGGAGCTGAATTAAGTGACGACTTAATTATAAATGCTGGACTCTGCAGTTCTCATGTTATATGAGTTAAGTTTACGCTATGCTGAATCATACACATTACTCGTTTTTAAATGCAGCAATGATTTCAGCAAAAACAGTTAAATATGGCGAATTAAACTGCGGACACTGAATGCTAAGAATGAAACGTGAAAGTGTAAGTTATTAAAGTTGGTTTTATATTCACACATTCATTCAGTGACAACTTGTGACACACTGCCTATATTGTTTACCACGGCACTTTGAATATTCGGTCTGAAATAACCTGCAAGTGTGACTTGAAAACAACATTAACACTGTTTATTTGACTGTGAACAATGTTGTACTTTGATAGTCATTGGCTGATAATATGATTTCGCTATTTAGAGTTTGCAAATTATTATTAAGGAGAAAGTCAGAATGTATGAATATAAAACCAACTTTACCTCTATGTGTAAGTTCACATACCCTGCCGTAAGTTCAGGTGTAGTTCGCTGTCAGAATGCAGTTTTGCTTGTTGATGATTATACCCAGGCCTTGTATAACATTAGCTCCCTCTTTTTTCCTCGTCTTTGGCTGCATGGGCAGAACCTCGGTTTTTAGCACTACAAAGTTTTGAATCTGGTAATCAGAGAACATTATTTCTTGCACATGATGACACAGAACACTATTGTTGGCATCCAAACACTTGTAGGCCTTTAACTTCTCTCTTGTAAAATCCCTTGGAGTTTCAATGAGATTGTATATTTGGGGCTGGATGGGAGGGTGCTATCGCAAATGGACCTGTCAGATGAACGCCGCTCACTTTAACGTTAATTTTGCCGAATCACTGTGCTTATCACTGGGTGACAAGCTGTTATAATACGCTGAAAGCATTATATATAATATGTTATCAATATAATGTATTTCTAAGACAACAACAAACTCTGTATCGCATCGGATGTCATTCCCTCGGTGTAAATTGTAGCGCTCCTGGTTTTTTTCTGCCACCTCCCTGCGTGCGCATCCTGAATGTTTACAAACATGGTAATTGGTCAATAGCTAACATTTGACAAAGGAGAGCTTCCAGAATCTCTCTCAGTTCAGTGCTGGATTCAGCTAAAAACTCCTCAAAGAAGGAGCAGCCCCAACCATAATAGACGAAGCTGTGGATTGTGAGCCACAACCTGTAAATATTTTTATTTGTTAAAATTGATCTATTAAATGCATAGTTTCTAGCGTTAATGGTATGTTGTAGCAAAGACATAAACAAGGATGTAAACAAAGGGAAATGTTGTTTGGCACTACTAACAATTTAGCTACAAATTCATATTTATTCGTCAAACTGCTCTAAACAGCCACAATCTTCACCAGCGTTGCAGTGTCTCTTTATGCAGCCGCTTTCCCGAATAACAAACTCGCAAAAGATATGTAAACGTTTCAAATTACTTACACGTGCTTATAACCTGAATATATGTGAAAGACACCCCTTTAACACATTTTCCACCATGTCTTATTTTACACATTGTAAACCGGTGTACTGTGTGTGATGAAATAAGGTTCCTTACTTCAGGCTCGCCAGATGAACCAGCTCCCTGACAAATTATGCAGCCCCTCACAGAATCCACTGCTTGATTAACCTAAAGCCTGGTTTATACTTCTGCGTCAAGTGATCGGCGTAACCCACGGCGCAAGCCTCGGACGTAGCAGTGCATTTAAACTTGTGCGCTCCGTTTCTGTTTCTCTGCAATAACACTTCCGAAACGCTAGCTGGCAGTAGGTGTTTATGTTTCTCTGTGTCGAGTTTCTTCGCTGGTGTTTTGTGTTTCCTTAACACTTCCTTAATGTATAAGTGGCTCAAATTCGCTCATTTTGAGGCGGGAACCGGCGGAGGTGCAACAACTTTAATCATAAGGTCGTTGACGTGCACCTCTCTAAAAATGTAATGCGTACGCGTAGCGCAAGCTTTGTGATTGGTCGGCTTGGTAGCACTGACGAGTGTAGGCGGAGGTGAGAGCCATGCGCCCGATGCAGCGAGAGTTTACAAGTGTGGAGTCCCGTGAAGGAGCTCGGGATGGAGACTGTTGTTTTGTGTTTACCTTATGATTAAAGTTGTTGCACCTCCGCCGGTTCCCGCCTCAAAAGGAGCGAATTTGAGCCACTTGTACTTTAAGGAAGTGTTCAGGAAACACAAAACACCATCGAAGAAACTCGACACAGAGAAACATAAACACCTGGGTTACGCCGATCACTTGACGCAGAAGTATAAACCAGGCTTATGCGTCCACGCGTAGGCTGCGCCGTAGCATACGCGTGCGCTTGACGCAGAAGTATAAAGCCTGGTTTATACCCACGGCGCAAGCCTCACGCGTAGCAGTGCATTTATACTTCTGCGCGCTGTTTCTGTTTCTCTGCAATACACTTCCGAAACGCTAGCTGGCAGTAGGTGTTTATGTTTCTCTGTGTCGAGTTTCTTCGCTGGTTTTTTTTTTTTTTTTTTCATGAACACTTCCTTAATGTACAAGTGGCTCAAACTCGCTCATTTTGAGGCGGGAACCGTCGGACGTGGAACAACTTTAATCATGAGGTAAACACAAAACAACAGTCTCCATCCGGAGCTCCTTCATGGGACGCCACACTTGTAAACACTCACTGCATCGGGCGCGCGGCTCTCACCTCCGCCCACACTCGTCAGCGCTACCAAGCCGACCAATCACAGAGCTTGCGATACGCGTACGCGTTACATTTTTTGAGAGGTGCACGTCAACGACGCCGACGGCCACGGCGAGGGGCTATGCGTCCACGCATAGGCTGCGCCATAGCATACGCGTGCGCTTGACGCAGAAGTATAAATCAGCCTTAAATCGGCCTTAACCCAACCATACACCTAATCCCAACTCTACCCATATATGATTAATGAGGAGAGGTTAACATTGCATTCCATTCTGTAGTGCTAATCCCTATGCCCTAATCCCTTAGAAGAGTTTAACCTCCAGAATGATATCTTCAAAGGGATTAGGGCATAGGGATGAGCCCTTCTGAATGGAATACAGTGTGAAACAGCAATCAACTTCACTGTGCAGAAAACGGGCCCGAAATGTTCATCAGTTGTACCCTTTGAAGGGCCCTTTGAAGTAGCCATTTTTGATCATTTTGGTTTGGAATGACACTTCAGAAAGGCGGCCATCTTTGTTTTCACTCCGAAGTGCCTGTCCGTGCAGGTCTGTACTCCACACAGCACCATCACAACCCCTTACAGCGACTTCTAACCACTCGAAAGACCTCCTGAGCTGTCTTAACTGGGTAAGAGTAATTGTAACTTTAAAGGGCACCTATTTTACTCCTTTTACAAGATGTAAGATAAGCCTTTTGAGAAGCTTGTGCTATACACATACACAGTTTTTATGTAGGCTATCTAATGCTAAAATAAATTTGACATCTAATGTGTTAATTTGATCAATATATATTATATAATACTTTATATTATAGCATACTATTATAATTATATCTTATATATTATAAGGTTTTTCTGGGTTTTTAAGCTTTCAAAGAAGGCCAATAAATACTCAAAATTATTTAAAATAGCATCATACCAAATATATGTCTTTCTAGTTATGCCAAGTTCTAAATTATTTTATAAAGAAATTTTTAGACAGAAGGGCCTTAAACTATTGTGGAATATTTAATGTTTTATCCTATATGACAAGTAAAATAGATGTTATTACAAGAATAGAAAACAGATTAGAAAATGTTATGAGTAGAAAGTGTTACAGAAGTGTGGACTAAAAGATGGATTTTAGACGATTCTTAAGAATAATTTGAGAAAAAAATATTATAGAGGCTAGAAAAGAAAAACTGAATAAAAATTAAACCGCACAAATGACAGTAAAATCAATAAAGTCAACAAAACGAACACGCTGTAGACAGTTGACAACATTCTCTTATCAGCTGTTTCTACAGAGATTCTGCAGCTGCGCAGTAGCGCGCGTCACGAGGGCACTCGTGATGTCACTGTCGGCAACCCACACTACTAGCTAGCTAAGCCGTATAAAGACTGGTTCCGCAGAAATAGGGTTGGTGTCAAGATAGTTCAGCGTAGTCAAATAAATTTACCTTTTCCAAAGACTGTCCTTAAGGGAAGTTCCGCGGCGTTTCCTGTCGTTTGGTAAGCGGATGGGAACTGTGCTTAGTTAGCTGTCTGCGCGGCTAACTCACGGAAGTTTTGATCGATGGAAAATCATGCTACTTTGTGTTTTTATCACAGTGTGTCTAATGCGCTTATGATCATTGATCTTTGTGACTTGCAAAGTCTTTGTTCGTAGTTTAGAAATTTTAGTATTAACGTTAGAATAAATACGAGTTCCCGAAATAGTGCCTTTGGCTGTATGAAACATCTTAACTTAGATGTGTATTTTATTAGCTCTTATAGTGCGAGTTATTATTCAAAACAATATTAGTAAATAATAGAAACACGGACAGTTAACACATGTCCACAGAATAGTGGTATCAACATTAAGCTTTTAGTGCACATTTTATATGAGCAGTTTACTGTATTTTATCTATGATGTACAATTTTCATGCTCTAAGTTACCTTTAATCACCTGATTTGTTAAGGAAATGTGAAATTCTAAAAGCATGTATAATATGCTGTTAAAAGAGTGAAGTTGAACATTTAAGTATTTTTATCAGCTGTGAAATATGCATAACATACCAGATAAATATTATTTTATATTTTTTGGTTCACAAAAACCATATAAAATATCCTCTTTGATCAACAAGATACTAAAGTCTGAGAATACAGGTGTTGTGTATTAAGATCACCTAGGGTTTCCCAAAGAATAATGCTGTATGATATTCGAAAAAGAAATTACAGTATTAGGCTACCTTTACTTTTTAAAGTGACCTGAAAACAATTTCACCATATGGCTTGAGTAGCACTACTAGGAAAGAATTGATTATTCTGGTTAAAATATAATTAACAAATGAAAAACATGGATAAAAACAATAGAACAAAAATATAAATGAAGTACTGTAACAGTACTTAGTTTTTTTATGGATTAATCAGGTACTTAAAATGCTTTTGTTTATTCTTTTTCTACACCATTTGTCTTTTTTTTTATCTTATAATGATGTTGACTAAGTTATTATTATTATTTTTTCATAAGAACTGAAGGCATGGACGACGGGCTGCTCTCCAGAAAGACGGAGGAGGGTGGCTCTTCTAAAAGGCCACAAAGGCAGCAGGATCGGCAAGGCAAACTTCCAAAGAAACGGAAAGAGGTGAAGAGGTGTCTGCAGAGGCCAGACTGTCCAGAACACCTGTCAGGAGGAAGCGTACATTGGTTGCCCGAGCAGCAAGGATCAGAAGCCTCTGAATCAGCAGAAGACATTTCCGAAAGTTGCCCGAAAAGATGGGACAGGTGCAGGTACAAAACATGCAATTAAGATTTGTTTAACTTTAAATCAAAAATATGAAGTGACTAGGGTGCTTGGCTGTTGCAGACGAGGACACTTTCTACATGGACCATATCCTGCTACCCACTTTGGACCCAAAGCGTGCATTCTTCCCAACCCGACCTCAGTCATGTGAGTAATCATAGTCCAGCGCGTTTTAGGTAAGGGGTCAGATCACATTTGTTACTGTTTAAGCAATGAGTCAAGCAAAGGATTGGGACAAGCGCTTACTGGGCTCTGATTGGTTGAGTGGAGTTTGTTGGATGGAGCTGAAGGGGAGCACACTCAAGCACTGCTGTGTTTGTCATAACCTCTTTTACTGGAGCTTTCTAAAGCACCCCTTCCTAAAGCACTATGCCTGCTTTACACCCTCCAGGACAAACCACATGCAGAGGGTAATGCAGGGTTTTATGGCTTGATATCCGATGTACTGTTTAGGTTAGTTATGTCTTGTACGTTTTATTTGAAGATGGATGATGATTTTGTGTAACATTAAATTTTAGAGTTGCATTAATTTTGAGTTTCTGAAAGCTAGCTGTCTGACTTGGCCATTCTTTGATTCAACAAAAATGTGCATTTTATTTGTCTGTGTTTAAAATATTGAACCATTTAGACTAGGGCTGCACAATATATTAATTCAGCATCTATATTGCAATGTGCATATCCGTAAGTCACATCGCAGGATGTTCATTGTTGAGCTAGAATTATCGTTGATCAGGAGCCACATTTCAAAACACATGATTTGTGGAGTCACTGCAGATTTGAACCCTAGAGATGTGAACGTTTATCATTTGCATGTGTTTCTAAGGCTTGTGACTGTGTGAGCATTTCAAAAGGATTGTAGAATTGGATTATTTGTACAATAAATACTATGCAATTCTATTTTAGGTTTGATTATTCATTTTCTGTACCTGAATATGGCTAGACTCCCTGGAAACCATGAAGTAGGGCTGCACAATATGTATCGTTTCTGCATCGATATTATAATGTGATCATTCGCAATAGTCACATAGTGTTGAGTCTGGATTATAATTTATCATTTCGCAAGTGTTTTTGAGGCCTGTGACTGTGTGAGGGTTTTAGGAGCATCTAGGCATAAGAAAATGTAACTTTGAAAAATGTATAAAAATACATTGTATTGCATTGTTTATAAAACAAAGACTTTGCAGTATTATTTTACATTTGATTATTTAATTACCGTATACCTGAATACAGTTTGACTCTTCAGAAAACAATAAAAAGCTGTTTATTTTCTTTATTTTTCTTTATTGTATTTTTCTATGCTTGTAGGTTGTTTATTATATTCTATGCTCTCCTATACACAGGGTGTCTGCGGGGTCTTAAAAAGTCTTAAAATGTCTTAAATTCACTGAAATATTTTGTTGTGTGTCTTAAATAATTTTTAAAATATCTTAATTTTCCTCTGTCCAATTAAAGCTACCCAATCGGGTCGACATCCATTCAATCACTAACAATCCATCTTTATAAAATGTGGGAAAGAAAACTAATTTACACAGTTCCTCATGATAATAACAGAGCAATTTATCCCTTTTCGTTATCTTCCATTCATACAAAAACTATTTACAGAGGGGCGAGTAGACATAATATTTATAAATAGGCATGAAACCTAAGGTTTTATAACAGAAATGCATTAGGTTGAAAAGAAGTTATACTCAATCAATTTGGACCAAAAGCCAACAAATATAATATTTGATTATTTATGTAATTGCCTCCACAATAAATATACGTTTCACAATGTTTAACTTGTCATTTAAAAAAAAAAAAAAAGAAATATTATGTTGAAAATAGTGTATACTGTCTTGATACATTAAAGTATGTCGCTAAGAAATAATTACTTTTTTTGTGGCAAGCATTAGACATAGTCATTAGTGTTTATCCCTGTATAAGTCTGAAATTTCATTCATAATGGTCTTAAAAGGGTCTTAAAAAGTCTTAAATTTGACTTGATGAAACCTGCAGAAACCCTGTATACAGAATCTCTTTAATCAATCTAAAATGATAAATTCTTTTCAAACAGTTATTCAACTCATCTAGTGAGATTGTATTCATATTGCGATATATATCGCAGAATAAAAAAATCGCGATATTAGATTTTTCCAATATCGTGCAGCCCTGCCATAAATTCATCTTTCAATTCATCTTTATTTGTATAGCGCTTATACAATGTAGATTGTGTCAAAGCAGCTTCACATGGAAGATTATAGTGAATTGAAACAGAGTCAGTTCAGTTTTCAGAGATTAAGTTCAGTTCAGTTTAGCTCAGTTCAGTGTGGGTTAATAATCACTACTGAGAGTCCAAACACTGATTAGCAAATCCATCAATGCGCAGCTCTACAGATCCCGAACCATGCAAGCCAGTGGCGACAGCGGCGAGGAATAAAGCACTGTTTATTTCATTTTTTTCTTTTCTCTATTGCAGAGGTGCCCAAACTAGGGCCCACGGGCCAAAGTTGGCCCATTGTAACCTTTGATTTGGCCCACCATCCCCTCTGAAAGGAGAGAGAATGATAGAGAGGGTTGGGCCGAATGCCTTTAACAAAGAGATCAGAGATAGTCATCGCCTTTTTTGTTTGTTTTATTGCTGTTTTATTGTTTCAATCTGATTTTTTAAAATGTAAATAATGTCACTCGACGGATAGAGGACTATGCAGAAGACATCAGCGAGCCAATCAAGGCACAAACTGTAATTCTGTTATAAATTAGATTGTTTTGTTTTAACTGTAATAAGTTGATTATAAAATGTAAAAATACTGTATTAGTTAATATAAAGCAATGTTTTATAGTCATTTTTAAACATTATTAAATAAATTAGGAAATTAGCCATGCCAACTATATTTAACTTTGACCCACTAGCCTTGATCAAGTTTGGTTTTTGGCCCTACGTAAGAAAAAGTTTGGGCACCCCTGCTCTATTGTATTTAAATGCTTGTAATTTTTTATAACTATGACTGATTAACTCCCCTACAGATTTAGCCCAAATCTAAATTTAATGAATTCTTTTCAAACAGAGCTGTTCTAGCTATGTTGAGAAATTATATTTGTATTGAAATGTGTGTATATCAGAAAAACAAAATATTGTAATGTCAGATTTTTTTTCAATATCGTGCAGCCCTGAGTTCAGAGTTAACATTTTATTTAAACTTTTTTTTTTTTTTTAAATTAGTATTGAAAAATGGTTTCATCCTAAAATTGCCAGAAACCAAAATCAGAAGTCCACATTACAATGCTAACATTTGATCAGGACTGTAAGTTGCGCAAGGAGTAAAAAAAAAAAAAGGGACAAAGTGCATTCAGTTTTACTCTTTGCAGTGCAGTGGTGACACACACAATGTTTACCTACTCTGTCGATTTTCCCCGCAGGCACATTCAGGATCCAGCTAGCCAGCGGCTTACCTGGAGCAAACCCCCACTAAACGTTCTGGTCATCAGAAAGATACGAGATGAGACCCTTCTGGAGCCGTTCAAAGAGCTTTGCCGGTTCCTCGTGGAGGTTGGTTACTCATAAGCCACACCAGAAGCAACACGATTATTGGATTTACACTCTCGTTTTAACTTTTTTTCGGTACGTTATTGTTAAATTTGGTTATACAAATTGTATCCAAATCATTTCACCATCAGGAGAAACATCTCATGGTTTATGTGGAGAAGAAAGTTGTGGACGACGGCTCTCTCATGAGCGATGAGTCATTTTCAGCCATCTGCAATCAGCTGTGCACATTCAGGGAAGGTACTGTAACCTTATAGTGTTGGGAACTCATTTTTGCGAGGTTCACCTGTAACAAGATTTTGCATAACCATGGCACATCATTAACCAATAAAAGATTGGATGCATTAGGCAAATGAGTGATCTATCATAGTGTTTGCCTTGTACAGGTTATGATGACATCTCGGACTGCATCGATTTGATTATCTGTTTGGGTGGAGATGGCACTCTTCTGTATGCATCGTCTCTTTTCCAGGTATTTTTCTCACCTCATCTTATTTGTTTGTTCTTGCTAGGTCATTCTCAACTGCTTTCCTGAATGTGCTTGCTGTGTTCCTGAGAGAATTTGGATATGCAAAAACTAGTCTTTCAGAGAGCGATTTAAGCATCAAATGTGTTTTCAACATCCCTGGTTTTGTCTCAATTGTTTAAGGGCAGCGTTCCCCCTGTCATGGCGTTCCATCTGGGATCCTTAGGTTTTCTCACCCCATTCAAGTTTGAGTCTTTTAAAACCGAGGTGGATAAAGTGTTTGAAGGTAAAATGAGTGAAGTTTTTCAACCATCTACAATGCGAGTGAATCACTCTGTGATCAAATTTCACATCAGAGTGACTGAATAATGGCTATTGTTAGCCACTGGATGATTCACTAGATTTCACCTGCTAGTGTTTGAATTAGAAGCACAGATACATTTTTGCTTCCCTACTTTTAAAGGATTAGTTCACCCAAAAATCTGAATTCTGTTGTTCCAAGCCCCTGAGACCTTTGTTCATATTAAAAACACAAATTAAGGTATTTTAGATTAATTCCGAGAGCTCCCTCGCCCCCTCCATAGACAGCAACGGTCCCAAGACATTCAAAGTAAATTAAAAGGAACCAAAACATTGTCAAAAACAAAACTGTTTCTATAGTTTTTAGCATACAAAAGTTCTTGTAGCTTTGTATGATTACAGCTAAACAACTGAAGTCACATGGAACATTTTGACAATGTTTTTAGCTCTGTTTCTGGACTTTATTAGTTTATTTTAAATGTCCTGTGACTGTTGCTTTGTATGAGGGAAGGCTTGGATTACATTTAAAACATCTTAATTTGTTCTGAGAAATAAGAGAAGGTCTCAGGGAATTAGAATGAGATTAATAACAGAATTTTCATTTTTGGGTGAACTAACCCTTTAAGCACACTAAGCGTTTCACACTGGGTTGTCAACAACCCCATCAGGCCTGGATTCCCAAGAACTAATTTTCTTCAGACCTTTTTTCTGAACTCAGCAAGAACAAACTAAAGTGATTTAAGCCACTAAACAGTGACAAATAAGAGCTGTATTCACCAAAATCAACAACTGGAGGATGAAATTTCCATGATTAAAGCTGTATTTTAAATGTAAAACAGATAAAACATAGATAATGTACAAGTTACCTGAAATTACAGAAAAAAGAGGTCTAAATCACGCATGATAGCTTGACATGCTACAGTATATAGTGTCAAGGCTGTGAATAGAACACATTGCTGCAGTTTTGCTACCATTGTCTTGTAGCACTTTAAATTTGCACATACACATGGTAGAGTGATGGTTTGTTATGTTTTACACATCTGAAACTTAAGCTACAGCTCTGTTGGTCTGTTCTGTATTGTGTTGTAGTTGGGATGTTGTTTTTGAGTGTTTGCGTCTGGCTCTTGTAGGTAATGCTGCCATCATCCTGCGCAGTCGTCTAAAGGTTAAAGTGGTAAAAGGCATGTTCCAGAGAAATGAGCAGCTCTTCAGCACGCAGGAGAATGGAGTAGTTCCTCACAACCATATAAACAATGAGGCAGGCAAAATAACTCTACAGCTACAGGTAACGCAGTGTTCATGATGTATTTAATGAACAAAACAAAATCACCAACTTGCAAATGTCTTTTTTTGCTAGCTTGTTTTGGCAAACAAACCTGTTTAAAGCAAACACCTGCAGATTTAAACTTCAATAATAATACACCAATCAATAAGTTGGGAAAGCATCTGGTGGTATAATCTGTACCAGTCACAACAACAGGGTTCATACGGTCATAAAAAACCTGGAAGTGTCATGGGATTTTGACATGGCATTTTCCAGGCCTGGAAAATGTTGGAAAAACAGAAAAACCCACAAAGTTTTGGAAAAAATCATGGAAATTAGTTTAACAAATATATGTATACTTGAATTAGGGCTGCACGATATTGGAAAAATCTGACATTACGGTATTTTATATTTCTGTGATATATATTGTGATGTGAATACAATTTCACCAGATGATTTAACAGGTTTATTTGGATTGATTGGGGGGAATTTGTGGAGCAGTGAATCTCGAATAATATATAACAAATAAATTACAAGCATAGATAAATAAAATATAGTAAGTATAAAAATGAATTAAAGTTTTTAGGTATTCACTATTCAGGTACAGATAGTGAATAATCAACACTGGATAGTCTTCATTGTATGTTATTTAATCTTTATTAAAGTTACAAAAAGTCTTGTGGCCGGATGTTTTAAACTCTGAAATGTTCACACAGTCACAGGCCTTAAAGGAACAGTTTACTGAAAGATTAAAATGTACTCACTATTTACTCACACTTCACTTGTTTTATTACTATAGGAGTTATTCAATTATATATATTTTTGTTCATTTAAAAAAAAAAAATGTTTGAAATGAGTGAAGGGGGTAATGAAAATGATAAGTAATTTTTGGGTGAACTATCTCTTTATAAATGCATCCAGATGCTAAACTTTTACTCCATTATGATTAAACTCTATATTAAACTATATGTCCAATATTGCATATCCTACGATGTGACTATTGCAGATGCACACATTGCGATATCGATGCTGAAACGATATATTGTGCAGCCCTAACTTGAATATAGGTTAGTTGTCTTTACTTGGCCAAAAACTTGCTCTCACATTAGTGCTGTTTAAGCATTATCAAAATAAATTTTACATAGATGTAAAAACAAATTTAAACAAAATAGATTGTTTCGTGTTCTATGATATGCTGTAATAAATTTGAGCGTCATTGTTTTTCTTATTATTTACCATGCATATGTAGACATTTCTTGAAACTACGTTATGAAAATGTACTTCAAAGTTCTGAAAAAGTCTTGGAAAAGTCATGGAATTTTAGTTGTAAAAATGTCAATGAACCCTGCAACAAACTGAAGAGGAGGTCTTTACTAGCTAATTGACTGTTTATTTGCTGCCATTTTATGTAATATGCTAACACTTTAAACTAATACTCCACTAGTTAATGTATTTACTAACATCAACAAGCAAGTAGTAATAAATTTATTATGGTGGTATTTATTCATCTTTGTTAATGTTATTTAAAGTAAAGTTCATGTTACCTCACAGTGCATTAATGTTAGTAAATGCATAAACTAATGGACCATTATTCTAAAGTATTACCTATAATATTTTATGACAAATATATTTGTTGGTGTACTAAATGATTTCTGAAGGATCTTGTGAGACTGACGACTATAATAATGTCTTCTGAAAACTCAGCTTTGCAGCACAGAAATAAATAGTTTTGAAATGTACTACATTGTAAAGACTCAAGTAAAAATAAATAAGGAAAAAATCATGTAAATGTGTGTGTTTATGTAGATATGTCTAGAAATGCATGTTTGTTAGATGTATTTGTTCATCCGGCATATTGTCTATAAAATATGAGTTTTCTCTGTGTTTTATAAAGGTGCTTAATGAGGTGGTTGTGGACAGAGGGCCCTCGTCATATCTGTCTAATGTTGACCTTTACCTGGATGGACGCCTCATTACCTCTGTACAAGGAGATGGTGAGCTCAAACTGACTGACCCAATCAAATGATCCTTCTTCAAACAATGTTTCTGAAAGCATTTTTTATCTTGTCAACATTGTTATCACAAGCCTATGGAAACTTGTTCTAAAATATTATTTCTTTGACACCAAAAGAAAAAAATGTATTAAAACTAAATTTAATTTAACCGCAATTTAGCTACCCAAACCCCCAGCCGCAGCATTTCTAACTTCTAACAGTTCTTGCAATATTGCTTCTGAGCTCTAAGATCTATTTATTTTATTAAGAAATTTGAGTTTATATCTACAAATTCCATAGTTACAAATTTGGGTGAAAAATAATCCATGTACATTTTTGCTTGCTTTTTTCATCATGTAATGCAGATGGCTTTCATACTGTTTCCTTACATTTATATAGCGCTTTTCTAGACACTCAAAGCACTTTACACATTTTTGGGGGAATCTCCTCATCCACCACCAGTGTGCAGCATCCACCTGGTTGGCGCGATGGCAGCCATATTGCGCCAGACCGCACACCACACACCAGCTGATTAGTGGAGAGGAGACAGAGTGATGAAGCCAATTATTATATGGGGATGGCCAGCGTGCAAATTTGGCCAGGATGCCGGAGTTAAACCCCTGCTCTTTTTCGAAGGACATCTTGAGATTTTTAACGACCACAGAGAGTCTGGACCTCGGTTTAACGTCTCATCTGAAAGACGGCTCTCACTGAGCACTATAGAGTCCCAACAATAAACTGGGGCGTTAGGACCCACACATACTGCAGGTTGAGCGCCCCCTTCTGGTCTCACTAACATCACTTCCGGCAGTAACCTAGCTTTCCCATGTGGTCTCCCATCCAAAATGGAAACAAAAGCTGCTAAATAATAGGAATCTTATTGCGTAGTTTCTTTCTTTAATATTAAAGGCTGTATTCTATTCATAAAAAGATTTGGATAAAGGCTCTTATTAACCTTTTATTAATCAATAAATACAAACCATTTTAATAATCATAACATTAACAAAGTCAACAAAATTAATAAATATTTTTTACAACATTTGAAATGGAGCAAAAACTTTCATCCAATTTGTCCTAAAACTATTTTAGCACCACCTATTCTTGTCTTAAAGAATTTTGAAAAACTTTGATCCACCTCAAATGTATACGGAAATTAAAAGCATTTATTTTAATTTGTAATGATATTTAATATTTTTTCTTGTGTATAAATCCAGCTTTGTTGAACATAAGAGACTCAAGATTTTCAATGATAGTGTAGCTTTGAAGTTGCGTTAAACAGCTGAGAAAAGTGTAAAAATTCAGACTGACTGCATCATAGTCTGACTGTTGTTGTTGTTTTTAATTTCTTCTAGTCCAAACAGATGTCTCGATACATCATGGTGTTTCTTATTTGCCTTGACATGTGCGTCCAGCTGACATGAAAATAAATGTAAATGTGTGGCTTGTTTCTGTGCAGGTGTAATAGTTTCCACTCCCACGGGCAGCACGGCATACGCTGCTGCAGCCGGAGCCTCCATGATCCATCCCAACGTCCCTGCCATCATGGTCACCCCCATCTGCCCTCACTCGCTCTCTTTCAGACCCATAGTGGTGCCCGCCGGCGTAGAGCTCATGGTGAGAGCGGGAATAAAGTATAAATTACAGTATAAAGTTTAATAGAAAATATAAAAATATACAGTTTAAAAAAGAAACAATTTTAGTGAAGTTAATTGTAAACGTATGATTTTAATAGCTTCTTCTCACATGAGTCTGCATTTATTCTGCAGATTACACTATCACCCGATGCTCGCAACACAGCCTGGGTCTCGTTCGATGGCAGAAAGAGGCAGGAGATCCAGCATGGCGACAGGTGACACTTTTTTTTATAAGCCCATAAGCAAACAGCATTTACCATAATCCAGTGATACAATGACAGCTGTATTACAGTTATGGAAATGAGCATCAACAGTGTCAGTGGCAATTATCAATTCGCCTTTGTACAGTTCAGATGATGTTGGCATTTTTTTTGTCAAAGGAACACCACCTTTTTTGAAAATAGAGCTAATTTTACTACTTCCCTAAAGTTTTAAATCCATTCAACCGATCTCCAGGTCTGGCAGCCCCATTGTTAACGGGGCTGTATGTGATCTTTTGCATATGATAAGCCCATGTCACACACCGCAATGTGAGGCTAAACACTTTCACACTAAGCACTGGCTTATGGCAAATTGATGCATCAAACAGAGCATTGTTCTCCTCCTGATTGCCATTTTATTTCCTCATTCTCACACGTGAACAAATGCTGTAGTCATTTTTATCAAATACTATATTACTGCAGTGGCTTAGTGGTAAGCATGATTGCCTCACAGCAAGAAGGTCGCTGGTTTGAGTCCAGATTTTTTTGTGTGTGGAGTTTGCATGTTCTGCCTGTGTTGGCCTTGTGGGTTTCCCCTACAGTCCAAAGACTTGCGGCATAAGTAAATTAGAGAAACTAATTTGGTCGTAGTGTTTGAAAGGGTGAGTGTGTGGGTGTTTCCCAGCACTGAGGGTTGTACTTTTAGTGCTGGGTTGCATTAGGTAGGGCACCCGTTTACAAAACAAATGCCAGAGTAGTTGGCGGTTCAGTCTGTTGTGATGACCCCTGATAAATCAGGGACTAAGCCAAAGGAAAGTAGGCGAGTGAGACTATAATGCTGGTTTTGAACCATAATATAGAAAGTTCTTTAATTAATCTGTCGTGTAATTGTAGTTGCTGTAGCAATATAACAAATGTGGAAACAACTCAATACTGTACAAATTGTTCTACAAATACACACAGTATATTATACTACAATACACCACAGTTAACTGTAGTAAAGACTAAAGTATTCTACTGTATTTAATACAGTTCATCAGTTCTCGATAGATAATGCTACAGTATGCAGTACAGTGTTTCCTCTAGGATTTTTTCCAGCTGTGGCGGCAGGTCTTTCACACAGATCTACTAACTACCCATGGCGTTATTTCAATAACAAATGTTGTGAGCGCAGTAATACAAGTCAAGATCGCATTCATGTTATACGAGCATGTGAATCTCTTTGCTTGTGCGCCGATTTCCTCTGTTCGTGCACAAAACTTCTTGCACGCCACCTCAAATATACGCTGCTCAAGTGCAGATTTTCTTCTACGCACTCAAATAAACGCTGCTGAAGTGCGATTTAGTGCGTTTATGTAACGAATATGTCTCCAACATTTATTAAATTTGCTAGGAATATTTATGAATGTCTTCAACAAACCTACAGAGCGGCATTAATGCGTCCTGAAGAAAAGTGAAACGGCTATAAACTCCAGCAAGATAAAGTCGTTGTATGCAGAGCCATAGACCTTTATCTATGAAGTATATTTATGGAAACTGTGTTCATCATAACTGAAAGCTACGTCGTGTTTGCTAGCTTCACGCATTACGTACCTGTCAGCCAGCATGTCACCATAAAGGGTTAAGCAAATAATGCACAGCACTACTACGGTTACAGAAAAGTTTGCACTGTTATAATTTACTTGCATTTTAATACGTTTTGGTGGGATTATAACCCGCTATTTAAAAAAAAACGACTGAATGTTTTGAATGAGAAGCTGCATGTAGCCATGGCGGGATGAATTTTGTTGTGGCGCCCCGCCATGGAAGAATGAATGTAGCGGAAACCTTGCAGTATCATTCATTAAAGTGTTGAAAATATTTTAATATATACAGTACTATAGTAATAAAATGCCATTATGGTCTCACTCGCTTACTTTCCTTTGGCTTAGTCCCTAATTTATCGGGGGTCATCACAACAGACTGAACCGCCAACTACTCTGGCATTTGTTTTATTACTATAGTATAGTTCAAAAACACTATGGTATTTATTATAAAGTGCTATAATTTTTTTTGGTGGCCCCGCCCACAGCACAAACTTTTGAAAGATTTGTACTACACCAAAAATACCAACTATTTACCATGCTAGCATTATGACTTAGTGAAGTTTATTCATAAACTAATTTCGAGAGGATCACAGTAAAGTCTAGATCGGATACGCGGCCGGCCGGAAGTGCGATATGCACATTAATATAGCGGCATTTTTTTTATGATACTGTATAACAATAATTAATATTTTACAGTATTGTGACGGTTGGGTTTAGGGTTGGGGTGGGGGTAGGGGTTAAAAAATACTATTTATTGGGTAATTTAATAGATAAGATAAATAATACTCGTTACAACTACTGTTTTTACACTTCTGTGATGGTTGGGTTTAGGGTTGGGGTGGGGGTAGACGTTAATAAATACAATAAATCGGAAATTTCATAAAAAAACATAAATAATTCTCGATAACCTCCAGCTGCAAACGTATCCGATCTAGCAACTGAGGATCACATGCTGATGATTGACCACAGCTGGTCCCGCATTAGCGATCACATGATATCCAATCAGATGAATCCAAATCACGCATAAATAGCCAGATTTCCATACCTTAACCATCTTCGTCTTGAAGAATCCCTGTCCACCCTGACTCCTGCCCCTTTTTTCCTCGCATAATACAGGAATTCTTGAGACCTACCAGGGCTCTCTCCCAGGACAGCATGCCAAACAGGCTTTTACTTATCAACTAAGTGTGAACTCTTAAAATTAACTGAATTACTATTGAGTCTCATTTTCTCTGCCAGTATCTCACAACATAACTTTTTCTTTATTTATTCTTATACACCAAAAGTATCAAACACTTGACCTCTTCTTTTTGAAACACTTTTTCTTTCTACACTTTTGGTCATGTGATCTAGGTAAAGCTCATGATGTTTACATGCTTTGCAAACTGTTTACACACTGCTTTTACACTCCCCCGAAGGCTTCTTTGCCGATTTGACTAATGCTTAACCTGAACAAGGTGTGTGACTTTACTTTGAAGTTTACGATTTTGAAAGATTTATATCAGCTTGTTTTTCAAGGGCATTAACAGATTACTCTGATCATTTAAAGTCAGACTAGTAAATTCCCTCTCTGACCCACATTAACAAGAGCTAGGAGCACCACAAGGAAGTATCCTGTCACTGCTATTTTTAGTGACTCTGCGACATTGCGAAAGATACTGGAAAGAATGTCATTATAGAAACGAATACAAAAAACCTGAACAGCAAACTCAACAGCCGTTAAACAGGGAAGACAGAAACTCTGTGTATATACAGCGGTCCCTCGTTAATCGCAGGAGTTACGTTGTAAAAATAACCTGCAATAGGTGAAATCCACAAAGTAGTCCGCTTCATTTTGTACAATTATTATAGATGTTTTAAGGCTGTAAAGCCCCTCACTACACACTTTATACACTTTTCTCAGACAGGCGTTAACATTTTCACACTTTTCTCTCGTTTAAACAGCCGCGTAACTTCTACCTTCCTTTAGCATGTCCAGAAGTTCAATATTTTGTGCAATGGTTAGCATCTTCCTTTGCCTTCTGAGTGCTACCGTGGGTGTCTTTGATGGTGCAGCACGTTTCGTTGACACCGTAGGGAGAAAACTTGCAAATACACTATACAGCACTTCAGAGTCACGCTGCTAGCGATCGAAGATTCATGTAAATTTGGCAAGCTGAACGCATTCTGTACTGTACAGCAGACACGACACGACACGGAGGAGATTGATTGACAGTGGTCTACAGCCAGTCAGAATGCAGAACACAATGCTCTAATCAGGACACAGAACACAATGCGCTGTAGAAAAGCAGCATGTCAAATTGCACAAAAAAAATCCACGAAACTGCGAGGCCACTAAAGGTGAACGTCATGGCGAGGGACCACTGTGTGTTTGCAATCTATGATCTCTCCAACTTGATTCAGAGATAATTTTGCATGGACAAAAAAAACAACAACACTTTTTATCCTCACATATAGAGTGTACTATAAAAATATCCATGACTTTGGAACATCCAAAGTTTTTAGACATTTTAGGTTAAACCGTATTTACGAAATCTCAAATTAAATTAATACAAAAAGATGAAGCAAAGAATTGTGGAAACTCGTAGCATAATCTTCATTTTTGTAAAGTCTGCATAAACTGGAAGCTCCAACTGTTTTTTATTTTTATTTTGTATTGTTACCCAGTTCCTAAAGAAACAGAATATTAAATGAGACAGTGGGCGTGGCTTGTTTTTTTTACTTTGAACTGATTGGATGTAGTAAAGTAGGCATTTCATTCAGAAAGATCGGGGTCAGGGTTTTGGAGAGTTCTTACCACCTAACAGACACCACCTCCTCACCATTTTTCTTTGTTCTCAAAACAGACAGTTGAAGAGGCGTGGCTAACATACTTAACCACGCCCCTCCAACTGTCTCAGACAGACCTAGCCTGAGAATCGAACTGAAAACAAACAGGATGCACACAGTCAGAGTTTTCCAGAGCAAATATTTCTTTCTTTTTCTTAATGCCACACACAGATGAATTGTTCACCACAAAACTAGCAATGTGAGCTAACAAAGCCAATATGGTTAGTTTGGATTTCAGGTGCGCTTTAAAACAGTCACCCAGCATCTGTTTTAATCTGACAAACTTCTGGAACTAAAGGCTTATTTTAGATCTAATAACCATTGATTTTAAAAGCAGATGTCAATCAGAGCAGCTAACAAATTATATATACTACAAACAAACTCCATTCAGTGAGCCTTAATGTCTGGAAAAACCAGTTTTCAAAGCAATAGCGCTGGATTGTTTTAACTCGATGCTGAATAGACCATTTCATGTTGACACAAGTTTTTACGTACCATGATTCAGTCTGTGCCGTGTTCAGTTGATGAATGAAAGTGGACGGTTGTTTCTCCACTGAGCTTTGATGCTCTTGAGATCTGCTCTCAAATCCTGATCAGTTTATAGTGAAATGTGTGGCAGAATGTCAGGTGTGTTTACATTAGGGAGAAATGATAGTTTCCCATTCATTTCCAATATGAGCAACACTCAAATGATGTTTTACCTGTGCTATTTAACTTTGAATTGTTGATTGTTTTAAATGGGAATTATATTTGATTAGATTATCATCTTTACTGTGAATGAGTTGTAACTCTCTGTGGAATCTCTTCATTGTCTTGGTTTGTTTTTCTTTCCACAGTATTAAGATCACGACCTCCTGCTTTCCAGTGCCCTCCATCTGCTGTCATGATCTAGTTTACGACTGGTTTGACAGTCTGGCTCAGTGTTTGCACTGGAACGTCCGCAAGAAGCAAACACGTCTAACAGATGCCAGCGACTCCTCTGAAACTGAAAACTGAAGCATCACCGCCAAACGCTCGCAGTCTGTTCAGATCACATTCCAGGAGTTTCTTTGCCTTAGAAATAATGCTTTATCTAGTCAGACGTTAGCCTGGATTGCTCATTTAATTGCAACAGGATGTTTCGTTTGGTTAAGTGTATCTGAAAGTGTCATTGTGTTAGAACATGCAGAGAGGATTCTGTTTGAACAAATACATTAAATAAGCAAGGTTTATTTAACATCATATTGTTTTCTGTAGATTCATCACTTCTAAATTATTGCTTGAGAAACGCATTTGTGGATCAGAATTAATTTTTATATCTCCGTAACAGTTGGTTAAGTTTGACCACAAACACACAGAAAGCTTGTGTTTGCGGTCTGTTACGACAGTAGTTCCTCATTTAATGTAAAAAAAACACGACATGTTTTGTCAGGCGGGCGTCTGTCAACACCGAGTAGTTGTTGTGAAAGCGCTTTGTAGCCCCCCTGTGGCCAAGCCGGATGTTGCTGCAGGTAACGCATTTTTAAAACCACTATTCGTTGACTTCACCACTTAAATCTGTTTCAAATTCAGCTGGTTAATTTTACAAATGCTCCGTATTCTGCATTTCTTATCAAATAGTACTAGTCCTGCAAAGTCATATCAGCCACAGTCTAATATAGCTGAATGTATATGGTATGTAAGCTGTTTACCTTTTGATGTAAATAAGAGATCCTATAAAATGTATTTGTCTTGTTTGTATTATTTCAGTAATAAAAGAAATGTTGGATGTTTCGTTTTTGTCATTTAAAAACATTTTAGGGACTTTATTTTACTAATGAACCGATGTAAAAAGGAAAGCAAATCCTGTCATTTACTCAAGGTGTGAATATTATGAAAAATCCCTAATGGATGAAATCCTAGAACCGCCGCTGTACATGACGTATCTCCTTCAACTTTATGGTGGCATTATTTTGACAGCAACGTCATCCTTTTAGATTATAAAAGGGATAATACAAATAAATTAAAATTCATTTGTTATAAATTGTCAATTTTGTTCTTTACAATAATTTACAATTTCGACTGTCAATTTTGACATTTATCTTGTAATTTTGACTGTCTTGTTCTGACTTTACAACCCATCATTAAATTTTGTTTTCCATTTAGCTCATAATTTTGACTTTTTGTTCTTCTGACTTTACAACCCATAATTTTAAAATTTGTAATATATAATATTGACATTTATCTTGTTATTTTGACTGTTTTATTCTGACCACAACTTTTAATTTAAAATCTTTTGACTCAATTCTGACATTTATCTCATAATTTTGACTTTTTGTCTTGTTATTCTGACTTTACAACTTATTGTTTGAAAGTTTGACGGTCAATTCTGACATCTAATTCAGTCTTGTTCTAACTACAACCCATTTTTTTTCTTTTCTTTATTTTGTAATTTTGACTCTTCATAATTTTAAATGTCAAAATGAAAAAAAAATTTAGTAGAAAAATCAGAAGAACAAAGTAATTTTTTGACAATTTCGACATTTATCTTGTAATTTTGACTGATTTGTTCTTCTGACTTTACAACTCAGAATTTTACATTTTTGACTCAATTTTGCCTTTAGTAATTTAATTTTTTTTGTCTTGTTCTTCACAACTCATTCAATCTTGATATTTATCTCATAATTGACTTGTTTTTCTTAATTTACAACCCATAATTAATTTTTTTAAACTCAATTTAGCCATTTATCTCATAATTTCGACTTTTGTCTGACTACAACTCATCATTTTGATTTGTTTTGTTCTGACTCGTAATTTTCTGACTTGATTTTGACATCTCGTAAATTTGACTTTTTGTCTTGGTCTGATTTAAAAGTCATCATTTCAATTTTCTAATGCATAATTTAGACTTTTTAGATTTCAGGCATGATTTTTGTTCCTTACATGGCAGAAATGGGTTAAGTTAATATAATCTCCTGAAGTCATTGTATCATTTAGTTGAGGTCAGGGTTCTTCGCATTAGCTCACTCAAAAACGATACCTCTGTTAGTTTACACACACTTCACTTGTTCAAACCTGCGTGAACTATTTCTGTTGAACAAAGATATACTGAAGAATGTTTAAAAAAAAAAAAAAAAAAAAAAAAACGTCCATAGTATTTTTCAGTTCCTTGTAAGGATGTCACCGTTACTAGTTTCTTCAGAATATCTTAATTTGTGTTTAACAGCAGAGTAAGTAACCACGAGTAAATGCTGAAGAAATTAAATTGCAATTAAAAGATCAGTTTCAGCTAGAAAAAGTGGACAATCGCTTTAAATAAAGTAAGTAAATCTAAAAGCCCAGAGCTTTTTGGACAAAACCAGCACAAATCACTTGTGTTTCTATTTTTATTGCAATGAAAGGATACAGATATAGTTTCTGACAGACAAATTATTCTCCAGATATTGCAAAAACGACAGTCCTCAACATTGATCCAAATACGGACGATTAGTTAGTTGAAGATGCTGAGCACAGAAAAATAACAGAGGAATGGGATTTCATTAGATCTTTATAAATGCTGCAACTACATGTTTTTACATGACAGACACCAAGTAACGAATGAAATTACCTGCCAATTAAAAAAAACAAACAAAACAAATCTGGCACATAATCATCATCTTCATCTCTCATAAAGACAATAAAACAAACAAAAGTGAGCGAAGATCCACAGAAAGTCTTAAGTTCCACGAATGGTGTCAAGCCCAGTCAGTCCAGGTCTTCAAAGTCAACGACGGAGGACAAAACACAGCATTTCTACAGGAACCGACGAGATCATCTACTTACAGACGTGGTTAAAGGTTCAGACCATTTGAAGAATGAGAGCCGTTCACTCGAGCGCGAAGCTTTTCCCTGCTCCTTGTGAACTTGAGATGAACGTGAATCAAGGGATGCTTTAACTAGACTTCTCACTTCTGTTTTTAAATATACCAAAAACCACCTTTGCAGCCTCTTGTGCACCAATGCATCACACACACACACACACACACACACACACACACACGGTTTTCAGCATTGCAACTATTTATGGGTACAAAAGCTGTGTGACTGACATTATAAAATAGAGCGCAGTTCATCCTGAACATGAACTGCTGGCATGAAGATCTCCCAGTAGATTTATAGAATCCATACATTAACCATACATTTGTATTTGAACCTTAAATATAATCCTCAGTATGAGTCAAAGAAACAGCTACATGTAAAAGAACACTCTAGCCAATAGTACGCAAAACCCTACGGAAGGATAGTATTGGACCTCAGCCATAATAAAATGCAAACTAAGGAAGGAACGGGCTCTTTTGGACCACAATAAGGAGTTCAAACCGCAGATTAATGGAGAAAGCGAGGCTATGGTGATCTATTTGAACTCTACTTGGTCATAATTTGAACACACGTCAATACAAAAGCATCAATATCCTGCATCATTTTGGCACGAATGTGATGTAGTTTCCCCTTCTGAATGCAGGCCACCTCACCAGACTCGAGAGGAGTTTAATTTGAAATAACCGCCTCGGTAAAGTCCCCGATAGATAGATAGTTATTTATTTTAATTGATTAACTTCTCCATGAAAAACGACGAGTTCTCTTAAGGGTCACAAAATGACAGCTCTCGAGCAAGATCTCCCAGGGTTCAACAGAGAAATGTGAGAGATAGTTATGACTGATTGTAACACTCATTGGGCATCTAAGACAAAATCAGTTGGTCCGTCCAAATGATCCAAAAGCAGGAAACATTGACTATACTGTGTGGCGAACCATCAACCAATGCGAACGCTTCACCATTCCAGTCTGTATGATCACGTTTACACAACAAAGCTTGACGTCAGACAATGCGAACACAAAAAATAAAGCCAAGAAAAACATGAGGTGAGGGAGACTTGTGTTGTTGCATTGATAGCGTGTGTGTGTGTGTGTGTGTGTGCGCGCGGGGGAAGCGTTTCCAAATAGCCTTTGTGATACTTCCATAGTCAACGTAAGCCTTTCCTGCTCTCACCAGAAGATCTCAGCCTGAACGGAAATGGGGAAACATCTTCTGAACATGACAGAAGTACGTCAGCAGGTCCACATGGAGCATGGGAGAATGTGTGTGCGGCATGAGGAAAGCTTTATGTCGGAACAGTCAAGGGCTTTGTCTGGCTTTGCTCTTCCTCCTCCTCCTCTTCCTCCTCCCCGTGTGCTTGCTCCAGCTCTTCTCTGGT